>QUZD01000025.1:0-281827 GCA_003693505.1 Pseudonectria foliicola | reverse complement strand
GGATGCAGATGCAGATGCGGATGCGGATGCGGATGCCCGTTGGCTTGTGCCGTCATTGCTTCTTTCGTTTTTGCTCCCCCCGCCCCCCCTTGTTAGTCCTTGGCTTGGCGTATGTACTGTACATAGCTGGGCTGGGTTGGCTGAGGACTGTATGCTGCTGCTGCCGTGGTGATTGGTGATTGGTGATGCAACGGGCAGGGATGCGATAGTGGTGGCTACGGTATGGTGCGTGTCTACTGTAATTACATACCTACCTCACCGTGGTACCAATCACCCAGACTACCACTGCTATTGTATGTACATGAGGTATGTATATATTGTTTGTAGAGGCAGGACAGGGCATGGATCTGGAGATGGAGGCATGGTTGATCAATGGGTTGGGGGGGGGGGGCCTGCTTTATGCAGTCGTACAACCGACGACCTGGCGCTGGGACCGAAAAATTTCGGGCACCGTTTGGGGTTGGCCGGGGCCCCTTGCATAGTACTGTACATACCTACACTAGATACTGTACCACTAATCACTGATCAATACAGCACACACATGGGTACTGTATGTACTACATACATATATTCCATCCAGCTTGTCCAGGCCCCAGGCCCCCGGCTCCAGGGCTTTATTGGGACGCTCCCTTGGATGCCCCCCTTGGATGCTCCAGGGCTCACTCCGCCCGTCCCCAGTTGCTTCACTTTACGTAGTTCTCTGCAGCGTCCCTTGCCACCTCGCTCCGATCCCTGCCCTGCCCTGCTCTGTCCTGCCACTGCCAGTCTCCAGTTCAAGGACTACGTGCTTGGTACTGTACTACTGAACATACTCCCCAGTCCATCTGCAATCTGCTGTCCGTTAGACCGTCCGTTAGGCCGTCCGTTAGCCTGTCCCGTATGTGCAGACGTGGGAACCGTTAGCCCAAGGGCGATCCACTGCGACGGTTGGCTAGGCGCACTCCCCCCCCCCTCCACCCAGCCAACCCCAGAGACAGGGCGGCGCCCAAGGTACTACTGTACTTGTCACTACCTGTCATACCTACAGCACTGACTGCACATAGTACTCTGGGCAGCTCGCGTTGTTGATACAGTACAGATTACAAGGTGCAATAAAGACGTGCCGCGTACGACCAGCCATCGTGCTCGCTGGTGGAACAGGCTTCCAGGCATCATCTCTCAGCTGCCACGCTGCCATGGCTGCCATGGCTGCCAATCCAGTACTTGGCTTGCTGTACTGCAGTCTGATTGCTCCATCCACCATCTCCCATCCACCATCCACCATCCGCCGGCACTCTTCATTGTTCCCCGATGCCACCGTGCCCGAGCAGAACAATCTGATTAATGATCAATCCATGGACCTGTGACAGCATTCCCCCTTTGCCCTTTTGCCTTTTTACCTTTCTGCTCTTCTGCCCTTTTGCCTTTTGCCCCATTGCCCCATTGCCCCATTGCTCGCCGAGCGGCCCCCTCACACACCAGGGTTAGCAGCTTCGCCTTTACCGTAGCACCATGCAAGGGGACGTCGACATCATCGTCAACACCAACACCAGCGTCAACACCAATATCAATATCAATACCAACATCAACATTAACACTAGCGCCAACACACAGCTCCGCAACTGTTGATTGGCTCTCGCTGCCTCCGTCTTCGTTCCTGCCTTGCCTTGGCTTCCATCCTTCTCTCCTTCCCGCTTTGAACCACATACCCGAAGTCGCTTCTCTTCCCATTGGCCAGCGCCAACACCGACACCAACACCGACACCATCACCAACACCAACACCGGCGCCGGCGCCAGCGCCGCCATTCTCTTCACTCCCGTCCCTCCCCTCATCTTCCTCTGCCTCTCCTCATCTCCCTCTTCTCTCCATCCTGATTTGTACCCATCTTGTGTCCCATTTGTGTCCCATCTTGTGTTTATCTCGCGTCCGGCCTGTCTCCATCCATCTCCGTCCAGTCGTCCATCCGTGTCCGTCCATCCCCGGCTGCTTTGTTTGTGCGCTCCACAATCCTCGTCGTTGTCCGTCGTCAGCCGTCTTCATCGTCACCAACACCAACACCGCCAACGCCAACACCAACATCCACACCAACACCACAGCGGCGGTGGCAGCGACGGTGGCAGGGGCATCCATGATTCGATTCCGCGGTGCGCACCTAGCGCCGTTGGGGCCGATTCCGCCCGTATCCCGTTGCAGCTGCAGTGACAGTTGCAGGCATTCATCCTGTTACCGCCACCGTCAGCCTCCACGCTCCAGCTCCAGCTCTAGCTACATCCAGTACTATTCAGCTTCAGCTACGCCAGCATCCTTCCGGTCACGACGTTCCCTCTTGTGTCACTGTCACTCCACCACCTCGTAACCCCGTCCGTCACCCGGCGCCCATCAAACTTGTCAGCCCTTTTCCGCTCGCCATCCCACGCATGTCCCAGGGATCTGGTCTCGTTGGATCTCGCTTATCGCCCCGGGGCCATGATGATTAAGGGTGCACCCTGAAGCCTTCCTTCTCTGGTAATATGTACCACCACACACACACACACACACACGACCACTCGTCCATGGCGCCCCTCTCATCTCACCTCTTTTCTCTTCCTCCATCCATCACTTCTCATCTGTTTCTTGATTTGACTCTACCTAGCTAGACCTCTGTCGGCCTTGTTCTGTACTTCATACATCACATTCCTAACCGGCGCATTCCAGGCCTGCCGACGCCCCGCAAACCCGCTTCCGCCTTTGGCCCTGCTCCGTCTGCCGAAGCCTTGAGTCCCGAGTCCGTTTTCGGTGGCTTTTCTCGCCTCGCTGCATCAGGCTTCAACGCCGCCTTTGCCTTGCCCTTTGTTCTTACAATCGCCGCCCATCAAGCTCAAGCTTCTACACGTCAAACTTCATTTGGCAGACCCCTCCCGTCCCAGCACTTGGTTGAAGCATCGGGGCCTAGCGCTCGGAGCTTTGTCCACGCTTCGAGGTTTCGGATTCCGCCATCCCATCGCACCTCGCACACGCCACTCCTCGCCTAGTGTACACTTTCGCTCCATGGCCAGAGCCGGTGCTGATTCCGTCTCTCCCGCATACGCATCTGCTATAGTCTGCTGTAGTCTCCTCCCATTATCCACTTCGGCCCGTCTCGGCCCATGCCTGCTCATCTCGAGTCAGCCCTGTCGTCTCCTGGTATGAAGGAGAAATCTCGCCAATGGAGCTGGCGTGGCACCGAACCGTCGCCAGCACGCTTCCACCGTGCATGACAGATGCTCGTGTCCGACGTCAAACCCAATCCCTCGTTGTCCTGACCATTCGCTCCGTCTTCACCGTCGTCCACAGGTGGCGCACAAGGTGTCTTGCTGGACTTCTCGTATCGTAGTACATCCGGTCCGAGCTTATGCACGTTGTCTCCTGTGACAAGCCTTTTCGTGTACCCATGGCAAGCTTCGCTGTAAACTCTTTTACTCTTGTCTTTTGATTTGAACTGTCTGCTTAATGCGATCTCGCCCGCATCATCCAGTATTCGAGAAGAGGGGCCTGTTGGCCTTTGAATTTAGTCGGCTGTCTTCACGACAGAAATGCGGAAAGATGAGCTTACCTGCGCCTCCTCGGCTGTCGCGCATGCCATGGTTGCTCTGCTGGGTTCCCGCTTCTGAATCTGCCGAGTTGTTCCATCAGTAACTCACCAGCCTGGAAAGGTCCGGTCACGGGTCATGGCCTACCAAGAGGTACTTGTCGCTGGGTAGCCCTGTGCGGCGAGCCTTGACTGCCTTGACCGTGTAAAAGGCTATCCGCCCTAGCCAGCGCTACGGCTTCTAAACCAGTGCTAGATGTCCGGTGGATGATGAGCTCCAGCCGTTTGATTTCGGCCTTGTACCGGGTCTCCTGTATCATCCAAACTTCTTGCGCCGTCTCTCGCTGGTGTTGGCCCTCGGCCACCTTTTTGCGCAGGGCAACAGATTCCGATTGAGCCTTGGTGTAACCCTCAATCAGGTGCAGGATGTAGGAGTGATACCGAACGGGCAAAGGCTCGAGAGTCTTTCTGGACATGAGAACGACGTGCAACGCCTCTGCCATCTGATCGGTGGAGGGGTTGGCCCATATCTGATCGAGTCCCCGGAATAGCGGGTCGTGGCCGGCGTCTGCCTGGCTCCGGTCCCGGTCGTTGCCCGGAGCCGATCGGTTGAGGCACTGCCAGCTCGAGAGTCGTGACATGCCTCGGGGCTGATGGTCGTCCCTCTTTTGACCGCTGCTGCTGCGGCTGCTTTTGCTTTTGCTGTTGCTGTTGCTGTTGCTGTTGCTGTTGCCGTTACTGTTGCCGCTGCCGCTGCCGCTGTTGTTGTTGTTGTTGCTGCTGCTGCCGCTGCTACCGCCGCTGTATTCCTGTCGTCGGAGAACGGGCTCTGAACGAGGCGAAGAGAGACGTGATCGTGGAACGCCCAAGAGCCGCTGCCATGCCACTTCGGCCATGGCTGCCATGTGCAGGGAAGGAGATGCTCAGAGTGGTGTGCTGTGCTTGCCGATGGCCTGACGGTTTGTGTAGTGAGAAGGAGCCCTTTTCTTTTCCCTTTTCTCTCGCAGTCTTCTTCCTTCTTCCGCCAGCCCTTTGTTGCTCTTGTTATTGTTGGCCATCAACTGGCAGTTGGCAGTTGGCAGTTGGCAGTGGCAGTACTGGTGGCAGATGGCAGTTGGCAGTTGGCAGATGCATCCTCTTGGTACAGCCGGCACCTGCTGCCAACTGACGGCCAATGACGGCGAATGGCAGCAACGGTTTGCTCAGCAGACGAGCCAACTAAGGTATTCAGGCATCTTACCTCGTATGTTGCACGGCAGCAGAGTTCACATGCCGTTGAATGTTGGTTTGATCCGCCTCTTTGGTCATTGGTGTAGCACTCGCTTATTGCTATATGGGACTGATTGATTGTGTTTGGCCTTCTCGATTTCCATTGGTCCTGAGACCTCCCAACCATGGCCCATACATACCCTGGACCGCTATATCATCAATCTTTGTAACCAACACGGCGTTTCCGCCATCATCTCCCGTAAACTTGAAGTGCTGGCTCGGCCATTAACCCCGTTTCCACCTTCAGATTCAGTCGTAGTATCCATCAGGAACACCTCTCTTCGTCATCCGTCTCGGCTGTCTCCTCGATATCATGAAGTAGCGAAGTAGACCGGGAAGGTTTTCTGTGCCGGTGGCCCGTCGCAGTTGGCAACTCTGGGAGTGGCCGAGAAGCTTGAGGTCTCACTTCGAGATCGAGCTGATGATCCATGGCAGGGACCAAGTTGAGCTGGAAGAGGTTGGCCCATGAGCGGTAGTTGAAGCAGAAAGAGACAAGCGGCGACTCCTTGGGATCAATCAGGATCCAGTCGTAGTAGCATGCTTCTTCTGGCGAGTCAAGAAGTCCTCCCGAGGGAGACCTGCCGGGAGTAAACTGTCAGTCAACACATTCCCCCCCCATCGCGGCGCGGTCCATGAGTCTGTACGCAATACCATAGGAGTCCTGGCTGCGATGAGCGCCCAGAAGAGGTGCCCTCCTCTTACGTCCCCTGGCCCTGAAGACCCGGACCTCGAGGAGGCCGCCGTCTTCCGCGACGGTGGCGGCCGCCACCGCAGGAAGGAAGTAAAAGGAACGCGCCTCTATACCCTCCATCTTGAGCAACTTGCCGTCCTCCTTGTAGTGCCACCGGTCGCTAGGCTCGTACAAGGCGCGGGTGACGATGCCGGAGGATTGCTTTGCGGGATTGACGCCCCAGCTCGTCACGGACCGTCCATTCATAAAGAGCTTGAAATAGAAGAGGATTGGGGATGGCGAGTCTTGCGAGGCCGAGTACTGAACGCCAAACTGTGCACCTACAGGCCAATGTTGGTTAGTTATCACGGGCACCACCAAGACAGGACGTTTGCGGCCTGACCTGGAGCAGACGGGATGTATACGCATTTCCGCAGATTGATGTCTCGAGGAGGCTGTGTCGTATCTTGGCCGAGCCCGTCTGGACCAAGGCGCCCTGGCAGCCCTTTTGACTGCGGAAATTCGGGCAGCTTCTTGAATGTGGGATGGAGGACAATGGACACCTCGATGCCTTCAAAGGACGGCATTGGAGTATCCGTGGGCCTACCTGTAGGGAGTAGGGAATTGGCTCTTGGCGGAAGCTTGCGTCTCGTCTCGGCACCTTTGCTATACAGCTCAAGACAAAAGATGGCGATAGGTTGGATCGAATTGAACAAGGGTTTCAGAGACAAGCCCAGGAGAGAACCAGAGGCCAAGCAATCTGAATTGGAACCGAGTCATCAAATTGAAGCTTGAGCATGCCAGCTGATGCCAGCTGATGCCAGCTGCCTCAGCCTTGGGCAGCCTTGGGCAGACTCGATATCCGGGTAGTCAATTGCACTGGAGCGCATTACAAACACAACGGATCCATAAAGGAGAGAAAAGATGGCTGAAACACGATGTGCATCACATCGAACAAAATGACCAAGACTGAGCATGATCCTGGGACCCCGGGGTCGACAAAAGGGCGTTGGGAATCTCCGTCGCCCGTCGTGCTCCCTCCGCCCAGGCCAAGTGCCCGCGAGTAGTCGACGTAGAAGAAGAAGGAAATGTAATGTATTCTCTCATGCAACATACAGCGAGGACAGGACCTTTGCGGCCAGACGCGACCCGGGCGTCGCGGGATAACCCGCCTAGCTCTGGCCCAGAACCTTCTTGGTGTCCTCCTCCTTGTCCAGCAGCCCCAGGTTCCGTATTTGCTTGGCGCTCGGTGCGCTGTCTCGTGCCGTCGCGTTCTCGGAGCGGGCGTAGGCGGCCTGCATCGCCAGTGCTCTCGCGTGCTGTCTTTTGGTCAGCCAGATGGTCCACCAGATACGATCCATATCGTGCCGGCCCGCCTTTGAAGCCGCGGGGGAGGCAGAGATATAGAGATATGTATATATATATAGAGAGAGAGAGAGAGAGATTGAGGGGGGAGCCCACCTCCTTCTTGTGGTGCAGGCACTCGTAGTAGTCCTCAAGGACAACGCCGCACTTCTTCTTGCCCGAGTCGTCCTCGCTGGACGTGTTGACAACGTAGCAAGCCATGACCTCCTGCCAGAAGGGAAAGCAGCGGCCGACGCCTGGCGGAAGACGGGGCAAAGCCTCTCGTTAGCCTGCGGTTCCGGATCGCAATCGCCATGGCGCTCGCGTCGATGCTGCTGGGGACCTACCGCCGTTCATGCCGTATCCCGACGCCATCGTGAGCCAATTGAGGTTGCCTTTTGTGCCGGTGAGTGGGTAGTGGTCGCGGAGGAGGGGGAGGGGGCGTAAGTTGTTTCGCTGCTCTGCTTTGCTCTGCTCTGCTCGGCTTGCTTGGACGTTGCAATTCAATCTCCAAGTTGACCTGAGCCGACTGGCAAATCGCCAAACGCCGATTGGACGGGGCGGGGCAAGGCTGTGGTTTAGCGGGGGATACATGCGTTTCTGGTGATATCTGGCCGGTGCGAAAAGTCCCTCGCAATAGTGAGCCTTTTGCCAAGGTGGACAACTAGCTCGTTGCTGCATCTCCCCGTTAGGCGCATACCACGGCCACCTGGCCCGCCGCAATGCGAATGCGAGTGACGTTGCAGGCCGTCTCCAACTCGCACTCTAAACAGAGGGAGAGAGAGAGAGAGAGAAGCTCTCATGACGATCCATCTGTAGAGCAGCATTGTCGTGTATGTAGCCCTTCCGCGCGTGCGTCTCGACCCGAGACGAATCATTGGACTCAGCCAAGTCAGAGTCCAAGGTCAAGTTCAGCAATGGCGTCCCCCACGACTCTCCTCGCTCCCGCCAAGCTGGTCTTGCTCGCCGTCCACTTTGCGGCTTGCGCCGACATCGACAGCTTGACCTCGCTCGTCGCACAAAACTCAGCCATCCTGCGCCAGGATCTCGTGCTTCGCATTCTCCTCTCGCACCTCCCCGAGACCGTTCGACCTGCCGCCTACGTTCCCTTGCTACAGGCCCTTGCTTCAGGCAACTTGGAGTCGCAGCATCATGACGGGCATGATGGACATGATGGACATGATGGGCAGATCGACACGTCCGCCGTCGACGACCTGACCGACGACCAAGCTTCCAAAAAGGTCCGGAAGCTCCACCTCGCTCCCTTGTCAAGACCCGATGTCCTGCCCGACGACCAGGCCGACCCCCTCACGGCGTTCCTCTTTCTGAGGGGCTACAGGATGGATGAGGAGGCCGGCATGCTCCCTCAGCTGCCCGACCTCCTTGTCCCGTTTGTCCAGGATATCCCCGAGATACGGACCTGGCTTGTGTCGACAGTCGTGCCTTTGCTGAGAAGAAACTATCACTACTACCCCCGGAAGCCCACTCGCTACTCCCTCGCCGAGTTCCAAAACTTACCAGACCGAGCCGCTGTCGACCAATTGCTTTCCGAAGCTGGCCCTGCCACAGACGACGAATCAGATCTCCTCAGCCGCGACCTCAAGGGACTCGTCGGGCCGTGGCTCTGCAATGACGCGCGGTGGAAGCTGGGCGAGCCCGAGGACGGAGCCGAGCCGAGCGTCTCGTGTCCGGGGTGGGAGCAGGCCCTCGGCTGCCTCCTCTCCCACGCGTCCAAATCCTGGAAGGTTGCCGTCGAGGCAATCGAGCACTGGGATGGCGCCGAGGACATTGATGCAGGCGAGCAGATGAACGTCTGGCTCCGCGAGGCCCAGGAGCAGCACCTCGACAGGACGTATGCCCGCGCCGCCATCGCTTGCGCCTACACGATATCCGAGGCCACGACCGACGCGCTGCAGGGCGCATACCAGATTGCTGGCAAGATCCAGTCCCTCATGAACCAAGACGCCGAGTCCAGCCTGCAAGCCGCGGCGTCCGCCCTCTTCCCCGTCTCCTCTTGGGACCTCGACTCGATCGGCGGCCCCAAGACGGCGGGCTTCATGAGGAACGACCTCTTGGCCGTCTCCAATCCCCTGACGACCCCCGGCCCAACCCAGATTGAGCTCCTCATGGCTCTCGTGCTCAGCGCCTACCTCTTCACCCGCGCCGGCGTACCTTGCACCGTCAAGAATGCGGGCGACTTGGTCTTCCTCGAGGATCTCCGAGAGCAAAAGGGCGAACTGGCACGGCTCCTGAGGACAATCTCGGCGCGCGCGCCCAAGAACAACGACGAATACTGGATGCGCGCCAGGCGAGAGATTCTCTGGCTTCACAGTTGGGGCCGCGAGCCGGGTGCAGATGCTGCTGGCTCCGCTCGGGGGGTTTTCGGCTTGGTATCGAAAGAGCACATCGAGACCGAGGTGCTCAAAGCCCTGCTCTCTTCTGCGCGTAAGTCTATCCCGTATCCCCACACCTCTTCGCTTTGAACTGACAATCGCACCCCTTCCTTGCTGTCCAGACTATACCCTCGCTAGATCCACATACGAAGACGCCTCTGATCGTCCACTCCCGCCATCGACGGTCCAGGAGACGATACAGGCCTCTGCCCTTGGCGCCTTTGATAACGCAACCAACCCCAACCGGACGAGGGGCGGGCTGAAGCGATGCAACGACATGTGAGCCGAGCCCCTACTCCAATGGATCCCCCCCCCCTCCCAGCGTGACCTTGTTGCTAACACCGGGCCTAGCCTTCATGCCTTCCCCGAGACAATGAGCAGGACCCATCCCGCTACAAAGAGAATAGAGGCCCTGCTCAAGGCCACCCATAGCCTGAGCGACTACAGACTCGTCCTCAAGCAGGGCGAGCCCTTTAGCCCCGTCGTCCTCCGGGTGCACTCGGACCCCATCTCCATTATTGAAAAGGTGCTCGAGCAGAACCCCAAGTCGTATACCCGCCTGCAAGAGTTCCTGGAGATGGGCGCCAACCTCATCCTCGCCGGCCTCCCCACCCTCCATACCCCCAAGGCTTCCTCCCCTTCCGACATCGTCGACCAAAGGGCCCAGGTCGCCATGGCAGAGAAGCGCATCGTGGCCATGTGCATCACCGCAGCGCTCGCCGAGGACGACTTTGAGACGGCCTACTCGTACGTCGTCAGCCGCCTCGGCACATCATCATCAGCACCACCAGCGGGGACACAGTCAGGCGATATCCAAGACGACTGGTCCTGGAGAGCCGCCCTCGAGGCCGGCAAGTACGTCCTCACCGACCGCTCCCTCAAGCCCACCCACCTTGGCACCTCGAGCGGCAACCCCGAGATCCGCCATCTCGAGCAGCGCATCGAGTGCCTCGCCACCGCCCTCCGTATCGCGCCCCCCTCCCAGCTCCAGGAGGTCCTCAAGACCTTTCGCCGCTGCGAAGAGGCCCTCGACTTCGCCATCAAGGACGAGGCCGCCAAGGAGGAGGCCTGGGACGCCGCCGGCGACTACCGGGACCTCCCTGGCGCCTTTGATGCCCCCAATCCTGCTGGCGTCCACCCCTCGCGCAACATGACGGCCAGCGCGACGGCTCGCCAGACCGACGAGGCGCCCATGTCGCTCTTCGACCTCTCCCGCGCCACGGCGAGGGCCGCCCAGAAGAACTTTACTGCACTATCGAGCCTGCAGGGCATCGCCCAGGGAATCACCCAGAGCAGCGCCCAGTCCCAACATTCGGACGAGGATGCTCTGGATCACCAGCAGCAGCAGCAGCGCGCCCGGAAGAGGGATCAGCTGCGCGACGCTGCCACTGGCACGCTAGTATCGGGCGTCAGCTGGCTAATAGGCGCAAACGTGAACCGCGCCGATCAGGACAGAACAGCATGACGGATAGAGCAGGAATGGAATGCGTACCCATCCAAGTTTGGGGAGAGGAGTTGGCAGGTTTAAAAATGTAAAATGTTTCTTTATTACGACAATGATGACCAGTATGGATTATCAATCTATCAACGCAGGACTGGCTTACGGTTCAATGTAGGATTACTGAATCTCGAGACTCGAGCGCACCTGGCCTTCGGGATAGCGACCACGATAGCCACTCCCTGTGTGTGACGACAGAGAGCTCATCACCCGAGGCAGATTTGCCCAAACGAGTAGCCGCCACATCAGCTTCACCCTTCCAATGGTACTCATGTCTTGGGTGATTGGAGGGTGTAGGCTCGTAGCAAGTAGACTAGGTGCAGTTGATGTTGATACAAACGAATGACGAGCCACGGAATTCACCTCAAAAGGGACATCATCCTATTTGCCTGAAATTCTTGAGTCAGCCACCAGCAACCAGAGACCAGACAGGGCTCTCAAATGGAAGTCTCAGCGAAAGGAAGGGGAGACGATGACGGATCAGTAGGCAGATAATGACAACTGGGGGAACAGGTGCTTACGCCCTGTGCCACAGTTCCTTCCGTCGGCTCGGAAGAGGCGTGCTGCTACTGGCTAGGCAAGTTTGTAAGCATCAGCATCTAAGAGTAAGCCAAGGCCACCTCAGACATGGGCAAGCAAGGATGGCTTGGCATGAATTGCTCACGCAGGTCGCTCGAGATCGAGATTACCTACCAGTATAGGGGGGGAAACGTGGGCAGGTAGACATACCGCAACACTGTTATGAGTACAGCTCAAGCCCATGGCAACAGATACCCCATTTAATCGGAATATCCTCCAAAGTGTGTTGCGATAAACATCAGTCAAAGGTTGCAGGGCGTCAAGGTGATTACAGCGATTGGGTGATTGGTTTGGTTTGGCGAAGGGGCGACACATTTACAGGCGAGTTCTGGGTTAGCAAGACGTGAGCCTGTCGTCAAGACAGACGCGAGAACCGGTCAGGGTGCCGGACCAGCTTCGGGTGCTGCAATGCTGCGACCGATTTCTAGAGCCCACTAGTAGCTGCAGGCTCTTGACGAAGCCGGTACAGATATTGCAACACACGATTCCGCAGTCGAGGCTGAATATATTGATCCATGGAATCACTCCGTCAGTGGCCGATGTCGACTTCTGCGGGATTGCTGTGCTGCCAAAGCTAACAAGGAGCAGTCGATAGACGCGATGATTGATGAAGTGTTTGATTCTGCCAAGATCCGGAAGCTGCTATACGCGGTCCATCCGTGAAACTTGTCGCCGTAGACCGACCGACAACAAGAAATTTAGTGGCGTAGGCCGAGCACCATTTTCTGTTTCCATTCCCTTAACTGTCGCATATCACACGAAACTCCTGAGTGAGCAGATCCTTAAACGGACCCACCATATTCCCTGGAAAACCAGAAGTAAAATAAAGGGAGAAACCATTCAACAAAGCAAACAAGCAAAACAAAGGAGCTGGGTTAGAGGTGAGAAGATGGCGCTGACAGAGGCTGTCGATGCCATTACTGCACGTTGCGGTCGGGGCCTGAAAATATTAGCGTGGACAGGCATTGCAGCGTTCAGTATCCCGAACCTCCGTAGGGGTCCCGGGCTTCGGATCGAGGAGCGGCGTCGCCATAGCCAGCAGCGCCGGAGCCAGCGTCGCGAGAGCGGGGAGCATCGCGCTCAGCCGGGCGCTCGTAGCGGTCGCGCTCGTAACCACCAGCGCCACCACGGGGGTAACGCTCACGGTCATCACGGCCACCGTATCGGTCACGGTTGCCGTAGTCGTCGCCGCCACGCTCACGGCGATCATAACCGCGGTCAGCGTCACGACCATAGCTGCGATCATCGTAGCGTCGGTCATCACGGTAGCTGCGTTCGTAACCGCCGCTGCTACCACCACGGTCCTCATATCTTCGGTCATAGCCGCGATCGTTGCGGTAGCGGTAAGGATCATCACGGTAGCCGCCACCACCATAGCCGCCACGGCGGCGGTCGTCGAAGCGGGGACGAGGGTCTGGGCGCATGTCAGCAACAAGCCCGAACGAAAAGAGTAGCCAGGGGAAAACATACCGCGCTTGGGAGGACCAAAGTACTTTCCAGGGGTGGGAGTACGGGGACGGGCGCGACGCGCCTTCTCGATGCTCAGGGTACGTCCCTCGATGACCTCACCCTGAAGGCCCTCTCTAGCAGCCTCAGCTTGCTCGGAAGTGACCATCTTGACGAAGCCGAAACCTCGCGACTCCTTGCTGTGAGGGTCGCGCATGATCTGGCACTTTTCGACGTCACCATATTTCTCGAACATTTTGGAGACCTCGGCCTCCGAAAGCTTGGGGTGGATGCCGGTGACGAAGAGGTTGGAGCCAGGGTTGATGGCACCGTCGTCATCCTCATCATCGTGGTGACGGCGAGGAGCAGGGGGCTCCTTCATGCTGCTGTTGAGGGGAGAGACGTGGTGAGCAGAAGAAGGTGAAGATGGGATAGCTGGGAGAGCTTACCTGTCGGGGTTGCCATTGGGAGAGGCAGAGCGACGGCGAGTGCTCTCGCCCTCATCACGGAGGGGACGAGGAGACGCGCTTCTGTTGTCGCGCTCGTAGCGAGGCTCATCTGGGAGGCTGCATGTCAGTTGTGTCGGGACGAAAAGCGATGAAGCGCGACGGTGACGTGAAGTAAAAGGGATATGGAGAGAGGCATGCTAGGTGAAAACGAACCTTCGTAGCGGTCGCCATTGGCGGCCTCGTAGTCCATAGCGGTAGTCGCCATTGCCTTTTCGGAAGGGGATGAAAATTCGGGCAGACAAGCTGGATTGATGGAGTGGGGAGAGACGAGGTGATGGATTAACCACGGTGTTGTGGTGTTGAGATGAGGCTGAAGGAAGGAGAAAAAAAGTGATGCTGGGGAATTGGGGGAATGGAGAAGGGAGGAAGGAGGAAGGAGCGCGGCGCAGCAGTAGCAGCAGGCAGTCAGGCAGGCAGGCAGGCAGTCAGTCAGTCAGTAGCAGCGAGCAACCGTAGCAGCGGCGGCAACAGCGAGCAGCAGCAGCGCAGCGAGACGGGCAGGTACTGTAGCGATGTACACTGTACCTAGGGTGCAGAGGCGAGGAGGCCTGGTTATTGAGGCGGCAGGCGCATTTTCCAGCCAGAGAGATTTGTCTACCTTGCGCAAAGAAAACCCAAACGCGGCCGCCTTGGCTGCCAATCATGAGAGCAGGAAAACATGGTCAATCAGGTTTGTATGGACAGTAAGCCCTGGAAGAGAGGTGTTGACAAGGCCTCTCTCCCTCTCTCTCTTTCTACATACATATGAGCGCATGGTCAGGGATCAAACGAGGCCAACTCGCCATGCGACAACAGCATCATCTACATGATATCAAGTATCATGTACTTCATGTCCTTGGTACCCCAGGGACACAGGCACAGCAGCCAGCCTCTCAGATGACAACATCGATGCATCGAAGGCAAAAGAGGCAAGACACGAGGTACCTCCCCCCCGTGCCTTACCCAACGTAGCCTCCAGAAAACAAAGCGCGGTACTCGGGATACGGGCTAGGCACCGGTAGCTTCTGGAAGTCACTCGCTCTACTGATACAATACTAAGTCTGCTCTACCTACCCTCGGCCAATCAGACTGCTGGCCCAAGTCCCGAGCAAACAGAGTGAGCGATAACCTAAAGGCAGGTACCTTACAGCAGGAGGTACAGTACCTACAGTACCTACCTCGTAACCTAACCGGGCAGCTAACGTCCTGCAATGAGGACATTTGGTCACCTGCATGCACCTGCAAAGCGGCGCCATGTGGCCGGGGCTTTCATCGGGGGTTAAGACGTCGAGGTAAGGCAAGTTGGCATATGTATCCTATTGATCCTATCCGTACCTGGTTACTGCGGGGGAACAGCTATCTCGGCCCTCGCTTCCGCGAACAACTCCATACTACGAGGCAAAGGGGAATAGTCGTCCCATGGGTGCATCGCTTGAGATACAACAACTGCCGGTGCTGTGCTCTATAAACACTGGACCCTGCCCTCCCCGATCCTTCTCCAAGATCCATCATCTCCAAGATTACACAATATCACCGGCACGCAATCATGTCCCTCCCTCTAGCCAGCAAGGTCTACGCCATTACAGGAGGCGCCAGCGGCATCGGCCTGGCCACGGCCAAAGTACTTTCTCAGAGAGGCGCAACAGTGTGCATTGCCGATGTCGATCCAGCCGCGATGAAGGAGGCTTCTACGTATTTCCAAGGTCAGAAAGCTCCCCACTCTGTCTCCCGGGTCGACGTGTCCCGCAGGAACGAGGTGGAGGAGTGGCTGGACTCGGTAGTCAACCAGTATGGAAAACTCGACGGCGCTGCCAACGCAGCAGGCATCATCGGGAAGCACCACGGGTTGCGATCCGTAGCTGATCTAGAGGACGACGAGTGGCACAAGATCATTGCTGTCAACCTGACAGGTACCATGTATTGTTTGCGAGCCGAGCTGCGCAGGATCGTAGACGGCGGCTCCATAGTCAACATAACATCCGTTCATGGCATCAAGGGTACGCATCCCATCGCATCGCCCTATCTTGCGCATCTGCACGGCAGCAAGTAGATCTGACCCTAACTGAATAGGATTTGCCAATCACGGGGCGTACGACGCGAGCAAGCACGGAATCATTGGCCTGACTCGAGCCGCGGCCAAGGAGAATGGTGATCGAGAGGTACGGGTCAATGCTGTTGCTCCAGGAGCGATTTACACACCCTTGATGAAGAAGGCGTGGGACCTACACAGCCGACCCGACAATGCGACATTCGATGAGCCGACCGCCTTCCAGCGCCAGGGTACCTCGGAAGAAGCAGCCAACGTCGTCGCCTTTCTGTTGGGACCGGACAGCACCTTTGTGAGCGGCAGCGTATACGAGGTTGACGGTGCCTGGCTTTGATGGCAAGTTGAATGTTGCCGGCATGGCGTAGCCAATTGATTGATTCTTGGATATCGTGTTTACCAGACATCCTCAGGATTGACCTCATGCTTCTCTCCATCATCTCGGACATGCTGGTGGTCCTTGTCTCGCTTCATGGGCTTGCGCATATCGAAGGCGTCTTCGCTCGATTTGGTGGGATCGGTTGCGTGGTCGCCGTAGTATTCCTTGACAACCCGAAAGACGCTGTAGCCCATGGACTTGTAAAAGTTGATGGCGCGGACGTTGCTTCGTCGTACAAACAGGTCGACGAACCAGGTGTTGTTGGCATCGGCGGCCACTTCGAGCTGCTCAGACAAGATCTTGCCAATGCCCAGTCGTCGCGCCTCTGGGGCAACAGTCAAAGCGGTGATGTGGGCGTGCCATGGAAGATAGTGTTCGGAAAAGCGGTAGGCGTCTGGCGAGGACTCAATCTTGCCCATAACTACCGAGACGTCAGATCAGCACAGGCACCAGCAACAGCAGAATGCTGCAGCCAAACTTAATGGGATGTTTCTCGTACTGTATCCCACAATGTTGCCGTCCGTGTCCTCGCAGACTTGGAAGAGTGAGGGCCACTTGGAGTGGTATTGCAAGTAGAAGCTGAGCTCATACGTTTCCGTGAGGGGATCTAAGTTACACTTGGAGAACTTGTTCACATCGTCGGGGCGAAACCGGCGAAAAGTAGCCATGCTTGCTGGCGAGGACCCTTCGACCTTGTGGAGGCGGCGGTAATGAGCGGGCGCAAAGTCGGGCGGGAGAAGAGGAGGATTGTCGATCAAGTTGAGGTACCTTTGGTTGTCACAATCAATTGTGGTGAAGGTTGTAATTTTTTGTCCCGTCACTGTTCTCCCTCAGCTGCCCAGGCAGGTACAACACACCATGTGGCATGCCCATGGCATGTGGCTCGTTCAAGCTAAGCCAGGGGACCTAATTTTAGGGAGCAGATAGCGCATTGATTCAGCCACAAGTGGATGTTCCAGGTTCATTGCTGAGTACAAGCTGTGCGCTGGAATTCCGTGTAGACTACGGAGTACCTTCTTGAGTACCGGGGCGCCAGCCACGTCGGCGCCGGGTACCAGCCGCCTCGAGCATTGTTCCAGTGCAGATTACGGATACCACATTCTCAGTCCTGCCCGCACGTATTGTATTCCAATGCATCAACGACGTGTACAAGCATTCGTGTGCGCTACCCTTCGAGCTGTTTCCCTCTCACGCTACCTTTGAGCAGGCCAACCCATTATGTGTTGAGGTATCTTTGTAGTATTGAAACCCAAAGACTCCAACCACCCGCCGCAGCCGACCTACAGTTACAGCCAGTACCTAGGTAGGTATTACAGCGCAGTCGGTAGGTTGGTAGAGAGGTAGGTAGGCCCATCTTTCACTTTGTGCCAACAGGCCCCCCCCCCCCCCCCCCCCCCTGACGTCCCTTGGCCGCAAGCGGACCCCAATAGCAAACCTAGTCGGCATAGCGACTCTTGCTCCCTCTTTGTCTCTTCATCTTGTTGCCTCGTCTTCAGCCTACGCACGGGCACTGCATCTTCACCCTTGGTGCAAAGAGATTTGTCTCCTTTGACTCTTCTCTTTTTCAACATCTACAGCGCAGCGCCGTCGATTTGCAGTCCAGCCAACGCCTGCCCGGCAGATCTCTGAGACCTCCCCTCCCCTCCTCTCAACGCCCTACTCCTCCTAGCAGTATATACCTACCTACCTACCCACTGTAGCAAGATGCCGACCTCACCGCAAACCCCGATACATTCCCGGAAATCCTCGACCATCGATAGCTACTCCAGCTCGCCCCAAGGTCGGCGGCTCTCCAAGTCGTCAGGGCAGGATCTCTCCACCCCTTTTCAGAACAGCTTCAACCATGCCGACACCCTCGATATGAACATTCTCAGCAGCGGAGGTCCCGGTCAAGGCATGGGGAACCTGGCCGATGAGTTGGCAGATGCGTTTTCAGACTCGAGCGACGACGACTACGACGAGGGCGAAGCAGGCGGAGACTCCCGAGAGCCCTTAGGCCGGGATGCCCGCCCCCAGTCCTCGGCCGGGGGCCCCTCAGCAACCAACGGCGACGGCTCCAAGTCGGGAAGTCTATCGCTACCATTGCGTCAGCAGAAGCAGAAGAGCGACTACGATGGCAGCGAGTATGGATCCGAATCGGATCTCGAGTCACCCGGCATACCTCCAGGCCTTGTAGCTAAGATGGACGCTGTGGAATCACTGGCCAGGCGCGGTACTGAGAACTACGGTGGTCCGGAGGATAGCGTCATCAAGAGAGTGACAAACGGTCTACGAGACCTTGGGTCACAATCTAGCGTAGAGACCAGCGCTTCGAGGTGAGTCGCTGCTGTACTGCTATACACCTTGCCGAGGGCGAGATACTAACTGGACTTGCAGGCTGATAACGGCACATTCGGCACTGACTACCCATCTTTCCCATCAGACTCGCCAACTGCACAACCTAACATTCCCACTACTATCGCCTCTGGCACCAACCCCGGATTCCGACATCATCGATGACTTGATCCCCTTGCTCGTATCACTCTCTGAAAACATGCCCCGCCCGTCAACATCCGCCTTCAACTCCCTGACCGCCCTTCACGCCCTCACGGCTGATCTCGTACAATCCCTCAACTACCTTTCAGATACCCTCCACATGTCCCGTCAAACAACGACCACGGCGACCCGAAGGCTCAAGAGTGCCAAAGAGCTCGTTGCCGAGATGCGGAGAGACGAAGAACTCAAGGAGGAAGGTGAGCGGTGGCTCACGCGGGGAAACTGGGGAGAGAGACTCGAGAAGAGAGAGTGCGCCGGTGTTTGTGGAGACGTGATTGGGGGCTTTGAAGAGGTGTGTAACGGCTGGCGGGAGAGACTCTTGGCCCAGGCCGAGTCTCAGGCTTGAGCATTGCCATGGCGAACAAGACGCCCGAGGACTTGGCCATGGCCGAGTCCTCTGGGGGCTCGCAAACGGCTGGGCATTGTCATTCTTTCCCATGTCTCCTTTCTCCTTTTATTTTTCCTTTGACTACGGCTGGGTTTGCGAATACGTAGAGTGGGCCAAGGCGCTGATTGATACGGGGGCCTCTTTTATATCCTCGGTTTCGTTTTCTGCCCTGTTTTGTCCGGTCTACTCTCATTGAGCATTTATAGAGGAACCTATTTGCAAGAAGCCGTGCTAAGGCGGCTTGATCGAATGATTTACGACTTTTAGATGAAGATTAGCATAGACATTGTTAGTCAGACAGCCTTTCAGGCATTGACAGTCCGACATCTTGTTTACATTTCTCTCTGAGGCGACAGGGTTGACTATGCGCGCTTGGGGCACCAAGAGACCTGGGCGTGTTATGAAACGGACAACATGCACAAAATCCAGGTGGTTTGCTGTTGTCGCTTGGGTCTTTGTGCATGTCCTGCCTGTGGAACGGACCATGACCAAACCCATGTTCTTTGTATCAAGATCGAGACGACCCATGAGCGTAGGTCTCCATGGAGCATACATACATATTATTCTACGCCAGAGTCGCACCACGCCATTGGTTCACCCATCTTGGTTCACCCACCTTGGTGGATAAGATAGAAGTGTGGGAATTTCAGGGCGCTCCTCACATAAGAGGGAGCACACATCTAGAAAGAAAGAAAAACAGCAGATGCTCTAGTCCTGAGACTAAGACGCGGAATGTGTAGGCGCACGCGTAGACGTGGGTTTGCCTCTCACAGCAGGCTTGGGCAACGTGAGGCAAGGGCGAATGGACGCGAAACCAACACGGCGGCTGGCGGCCATTAACGCGACCGCTACACGCAGACGCGTTTGCGAGGCGGCGTGAAGCGAGCCGACGTGTGGCTGAGACGGGGCACGGTGCACGTACACAGTGCAGATCAATGCTCCCTAGCGTCCAAGGGACCTGGAAGATCCGCTGTAGGGTGGGGTGGCTAGAGGAAGCTGTCTGTACTGCACTGTGCACTGCGGTCCTCTCCAGCCCAGACAGCTCCCCCGCTATCAGGGCAACCCTGCACATGGGTTATAGGGGATCAAGTCCCGAAGGCAGTCGGCGGTAGCCAATCACGAGGGGCGGGCCACGCTGTTTTCCCGCCGCTAGCACGCGTCCTGCCGTCATTCACGATTGACAGGACGTGGGTTCCTGGAGCTCTGCTGCAGCTCAATCATAACAGAAAGGGTGTTAATGAGGGGCATGGAGTGTAGCAGGCGTGAGCTACGAATCTATAATAGAGGGAGCAGCTCTGGGCGCTGGGAAGCCTCAAGTGGTGGAGGTTAAGAGTGTATATAAATGGCAAGGTACGTAGCAGATGAGATGGAAGCTAGGTACCTAGGTAGGTAGTCAGTCAGTCAATGAGCTGGAGGATGATGCAGAGCAGTTGGAGTTGACAGGTGGAACGTTCCTCAGCTTGTTCTTTAGTTACACGAAGCGCACAGATGCAAGTTGGGATGGCGGGGGATTCAATGGCTGGGGTGAATGCACCAACAAAGGAATATGGTGACGGTGCCAGAACGTGATGAATGGATGGATGGATGAATGAATGAATGGATGCTTCTTTACTAGGTAGGTAGTTAGGTGCCCTGGTCGAGGTCGATATGTATATCTTTCTGAAAGGATTTCTACATCGTATACCTGAGTCCCCACTATTTGCGCAGGGAGACAGTCGACTGCCTTTGCCAGCAACGCTATTGTTGTTCCATTGTGCCACGGCGCATGTAATAGCATGTAGGTAAAGCACCTAAGGTAGGTACGGATGGATCATCACAGTGCACCCGCCTCTCGTTGTTATTGTGTTGTTGACCCGCGTTTCCTGGCCGCCCTCCCCCTGCTGCCGCGCCGGACGCTGATTGGACCGTGGATGGGCGTCGCCGTGGTTAGCGCGCCTTCCAGGTCAACCTCCCTCTAACAACCTTCATGAACGGTCTTCTTCCCGCCCCCCCCCCCCCCCCGGCAGCAACTGGAAGGCACCACCAGCACTCATAGCAGCAAGCACCACCAGCACCCCAAGCAACCTGGGACGCACCTGCCGGCGCCAACTTCCAACCTTCAACCTCTCCAACCTGCACCCTCCACCTAACCTCTACAACGCCCATCGACCGTCCTCACTTCTCACTTTCTCACCTCCACCACTGCTCTCTCCTCTCCCTCGTTCTCGGCCAGTACTGTATTCAGCTTATCCTCCCCTTGCGCTGTTGCATGCCATTTTTCGACTGGGCCCGTTGTGCGCCAGCCCCTCGCCCGTCTCGTCTCTCGTCTCTTTACCGCATTCATACCGCTCGCTTGTTCCCACCTCATCGCCATCATACCTCGAAGCCTTCCAGCTCTCTCGCCGGCTCGCCCAGATCTACCCTCGATAACGTCTTCGTCCCCGTTGCTTGGTCTCAGTACTCATCCGCGTTACCAGCACTACTTGCGCCATTCAGTCCCGCCATGCGATAGGTGCATCTCCTCCATCCAAACAATCGAGACCTGCTAGACGGTGGTAATTGGGACGGCGCTCCGATCAACGCATCTTCCACCTTTCCTGGATACCGCATCCGCACCATCGCTACCACCTGTCAGAGTACCCATCACGGGCGATCCTGCATTTCTTTGTCAACATTCGTCGCCTCACATTGCTCTCGCTCTGCCTGTAGCTCCGCCCGCCACCAACCCCACGATTGGTTGCCCGGCACTCCCAAAAGCCTCAACCACCCCATCACATCAGCCATGACGCCGTTACCAGAAGTGGCGGCCTTTTCCGCCGCAAATCAGTCGTCGGCCAAGCGAGCCGTTGAAGACCGAAAGGGACCCTCCACACGATCGAGCCGCATCGCCACACCGCCGCCTCCTCAAGACCTCAACCGCTTGGAATCGAAGCAGAACCCAGACGCCCACGCGCACCGCTCTTTGCGAAGCAGCAATCGAGTGAGCGATACCATTCGAGCTAGTCCCTTCGATATCGATGCAGTCGACAGCGCCCTCCTCCGAGAGTTTCAACGTCCACAGCGCACGAGCACTCCAGGTGCTAGTCCCCATCGCAAACGCCAGCGCATTAACGGGGATCGGTGAGTCCAAGGCAAACACGGCTTCTTCAACTTCTCTGGCTTACCACTCGCTTTAGTTTCATTCCAACCCGCTCCGGCCAGGACCTTCAAGCGAGCTTCAGTCTGCTGCACGAAGACGGCTCCCCTGCCACCCCCTCCAAACAAAAGAAGCGTACTCCCCATGGCGAGCTTCACTTCCAGAAGAGTAAGTCCCGAACCCCTCAATTCATTCCAGACCCAGGCAGCTAACAGGTGCTTTCTATAGCTGAGGAGGCTAACCGCACTTTCTCTTCTTTGCTGCGGGCCGAGCTCTTTGAGAGCTCTGTTCCACAAGCAACTACTCCTACTCTGTCACCCGAGCACAGTCTACCTACTTCTTCTCACATTCCCATGAGTGACGGAACGCGATCACACACGCCACCACGAAACTCCTCCATCAGCTCTCTGCCATCGTCGATGACGCCCTCCACGCCCCACAAAAACCTCTTCTCGTACATGTCACCTCGCCATCACAGCCACGTTGCCGGCCACCCAACTCCCTCCAAGACCCCTCAAAGCCGCCACGGACCCAACCTGGACACGCGAGCTGAGATCTACAGCCTTTCTCCTGTCCGATTTGGAAGTCAGCAGATGCTTTTAAGTCCTCGCCGTCAGCCTCGAGCGATAAGCAAGGTACCGTACAAGGTCCTCGATGCTCCCGAGCTGGCCGATGATTTCTACCTGAACCTGGTGGATTGGGGAAGCGCCAACATTCTGGGTGTCGGGCTTGGCTCCAGTGTCTACATGTGGAACGCCCAGACAAGCAAAGTCAGTAAGCTCTGTACCCTAGAGGATGATACTGTCACAAGTGTGTCTTGGATTCAGAAGGGCACCCATCTCGCCATTGGCACTGGAAAGGGCCTGGTGCAGATCTGGGATGCCGAGAAGACGCGAAGGCTACGCACAATGACGGGCCACACAGCAAGAGTCGGTTCCCTTGCTTGGAATACGCATATCCTCTCATCAGGGTCGCGTGATCGATTGATTTACCACCGAGATGTGCGGGCTCCCGATCAGTGGCTAAGGAAGCTCGTTGGCCACAAACAAGAGGTGTGCGGGCTCAAGTGGAATTGCGAAGACGGGCAGCTCGCCAGCGGCGGCAACGACAATAAGCTCATGGTCTGGGACAGACTATCCGAAACCCCCCTGTGGAAGTTTTCGGATCACACCGCAGCCGTCAAGGCCATCTCCTGGTCGCCTCATCAACGAGGTTTGCTGGCATCGGGAGGCGGTACCGCCGACAGGCGCATCATCTTCCACGACACTGTCAAGGGGTCTGTCATCAACGAAATCGACACAGGCAGTCAGGTCTGCAATATCGCTTGGTCGAAAAACTCCAACGAGATTGTTTCCACGCATGGTTATAGCCAAAACCAGATCGTCGTCTGGAAGTACCCCTCGATGACCCAGGTGGCCAGCTTGACCGGCCATACATATCGAGTGCTGTATCTTGCCATGAGTCCAGACGGCAGAACTATTGTCACCGGCGCTGGCGACGAGACCTTGAGATTCTGGTCTGCGTTTGGACGACGACCCGGGGCTCGGGAAGATGGTGAAGCTGGCGGCAAGCTGGCGGACTGGGGCGTGATCCGATGAGGCTGCGGTAATCAAGGCGCTCAAGGTGTCAAGCGTCGGAACTCGCGCCCCTAACCGAGGCGCCCTACTTGGAAAAGCCAAGCCAAGCGCACCCTTCAAGTATCGAAGTGTTGAGTGACGCCGCCTCGTCTCGGTGTCGAGAAGCCTGCCTCGGCTGACGGATAGGCTCTGTGTTATCGGATGGGATCTTGCTTTCAAGCTAAGGAACGGACTGAAAATACCCCTTTTTGCTGTATTATTTGCATGGAATTGGCGTCGCATAATCCTTTTGTTTATCTTTTATTTATCTGGGCCGTCCACGGTCGGTCCACGGATGGATTATTGCGTGTGTTGCTGGGCTGCGACTGGATTGGGAAGGAAATCATGACAACGGTACGGATCGGTATGGATGCAACGGCCGACAAGGCGCCGCGGGCCAAGCGTGAGGCTGGGCACTTTAGCGATGATTGTGGATTTTTTTTGGTTTTGTTGTTCTTTCAATCCAGCGTAGCGTATCTACCTAGAGATGAATGGCATCTGAGGCTGGTCCATCGCCCCTCATAATGAAGCTTCTCCTTTTTCATCACGATGACACTTCCTAGAAATGACGCCCAGGACTCATGCAGCATGCTCACTGGAAAGTCCTCTTTTGTTTTACGCCAGCTTTATGTGTGTATGATTCATTCTATTGGATATTGTACCATCATATACATGAATCCAAATCAACACCCGTTGCGAAGATGCAATCCCCTCCGAACCCAACTACTGCACGCAGTCCCCGTAAATCAAAGGGTATACACCGAAGGCGCGACGAACAAGCAGCACGTAACCCACAGCGAACAAAGTCCCAAAAAGCCCGTGGCGCTCCTAAAACACCGCTATCGAAAGGAAATAAAAGCAGGAGGCGAACAAAGGACAGCGGAAGGGCGCCGAAACACACGGCAGCGCACCATCCTTCATGATATGCAACCAAGAGCTAGCCAGCATGTATCGAGTGATTCCTATCATGAGGGTTTGACCAGACCAACCGACTCGCCCAATTTCCTGGCCCGAGCAGCATCCTGCGCGGCCGCGTCAATGCCCGTGGTTGAGGCTTGAGTGTCATCTAGCAAGGGGATGTCATCCACAGCAAGAGGCCGGTCCGAGGATTCCTTGGGTGGCAAGACTTCGCCAATGTTGACATTGGGGGAGACTGGGACCTTGCCCGTTCCCGCATCCGACATGGCGCCCATGCTAGGGGACTGTGGCAGTTGATCGGGGGTGTTTTGCCATTTCATGACCTCGGCTCTCATGGCCTCGAGCTCTTTCTGGAAGCGCTTGCCGAACACTTCAATGTAGTAGTTTGCACCGTTGTAGATGCTCCATGTAAAGACAACAAGGAGGAAGCAAGCGGATGCATAACGGCTGAGGAACCAAAGGGGACAAGGCAACATGGTAAGCACAGCGTACGAGTACTGGATCATCATGAAGGCCGGCTCCTGCAGGGTCTCGGGCAGGGACAAGACAAAGCGGCCGATCCAAACTTTGGAGTACGACTTGCGCAGCCACGTAAAAGACGTGGGGCGGCCGGCGGCAATCTTGTCCTTGCGACGGACGGTGATGAAGAAGTAGTAGGACAGCTGCCAGAGGGCGTACGGGATGGTGCTCCAGGCAAGCATGGACATGACGTTGGCGTAGGCGGTAGGGGAGCCTGGGGGTGACGTCTTGATGGTCCAGATGGCCGGGAAGCGATCCTTGAGGATGTGCTCCGGATAGAGGTGGACAAGACAATGAAGCGTTGCGCAGGGCATGATGTGGATGAAGAGCGACGTGACCTTGTCGAAGCTGTGGAAAACGAGGGAGTTGCGCCACATGATGATGGCCACGGCATTGTTACCAAAGGCGAGGCAGAAGGCGGCCATGAAGAGGCGCTTGGATCCCGGGAAACCCCAGATGGACAGGGCGAGCAGAAAGTTGACGAAATAGCAGAGGTCGGCGAGGAAGTAGTGGTAGCCACGTCTGTGGTAGGTGAAGAAGCGGATGGGCATAAAGTAGGCGAGCTGGGCGCCGTACCAAAGGTGGAAGTAGCTGGGATAGCCGCCGATGAGATAGCCGCTGATGAAGATGTTCATGACACCTCCGATAAAGGATAGCTTCTCACGCAGGCTGATGACTTTGGTGTCGTTCCAACGCTTGCCGAGCTTGTCGACACGGCGTCGCATCTGTTTCCTGTAGCGATCGAGCTGCTCGTCGGCCGAGGGGATACGGCGGCGCCACTCCTCGACCATGCGCTCGCGAGCGAGCTGGGTCTTGGACTTGAGAGCCTCGCCGGACCGGCGGACCTTGCTCGTCTGAGCAGAGATGCCCTTCTGGAGCTTCTCCAGTTGCTGGGGCAAGGCAAAATTGTCGAGCAGGTCGAGAACACCAAGTCGGTCAAGCGGAGGGAGCGAGTCCATGTCATCGTGATATGAACTGCTGGAAAAGGAAGGATTCCGAGAAAGGCGCGGGCTCAAGGGGGTCGTGGGCCCAAAGTAGGGCGTATCGAGGATGGCATGGTCATTGGAGTCGGGGTCGGGAGTGAGAAGAGGTTCGTTGATGGGCGGAGCGTCGTCTGGCTTGGCCCCTAAATGGGCGGCCTTGGAGGGTTGGTCCATGGTTGGGGAGCTATGATGGAGGAAGATGGGTTAGCAGATACGTCGCTACGGAAAGCCAGGAGCTTGACGAGGAGAGAAGGGGAGGTTTGGGAGAAGGATAGTTAGGCAGTGTCCCCGAGACGAACTTGACGTACCGTATATAGGCAGATAGATGTCGGCGATGGCTCTATAGATGGATGGACTAAGACGGCGATACAGAGGTGTGTGGTGTCGGGCTTCCTTTTCTATGTGGCGCTTTAAGCCAGACAAGCCAGACAAGACAGGGTCAGGCGGGCAGCTTTGGGTGTATAGGTAGGTCAGGCGGAAGAGAATAAGATGAAGACTAGGAAGGGAGAAGAGACAGAGAAGCAGCTTAGGTTATCGCGGGCGGTGACAGGACGAGGGACGCAAGGACGGTGAGGATGGAAAGCCAGGTGGCGGCGCATTGAGGATACCTTTGGTATAAGCTTGGGTGTACGGACTAATACGACTACCAGTTGACTCTGGAGGTACTTGCACATACAAATGCACACACAGAAGCATACACGTGGAAGCACGGGGCAGAGGTACCGATGGTGCAAGCCAGTTGAGGCTGCCTGGGAGGTACCCTTGGGAGTACAGGATGCCATCATTCGTCTGTACATGGCATGTCAATACGTCAGTCCCCCGGTCCCCAATATTATTGCGCCCCTGCCTTGGAAAGCTTGAGTTACGGTAGGTACCTACTATTGTATATATGAGGCACAGCCACGGCTCCCTACGCTGTTGATAGCTGCTTATGTGCGTGCATATAGTCATCACGCAATATTCCCTGGCTTTCCGGTACATGCAATGGTCTAACAGCTGCTTGTATAGAAGGTGCAGAGAAGTGTAATGTACGTAGGTAAGTAA
Source organism: Pseudonectria foliicola (assembly GCA_003693505.1). NCBI lineage: Eukaryota > Fungi > Ascomycota > Sordariomycetes > Hypocreales > Nectriaceae > Pseudonectria > Pseudonectria foliicola. The sequence goes on along the minus strand of QUZD01000025.1, from coordinate 255,071 downwards.
GTACCTAAGGTAGGTAGGTAGGTAAGGTAGGTAGGGGAGGGAGGGAGGCAGAGGAGAGAAAGGGAGAGGCACAGCGCGTGCTGCTTTCACATGTGCCAACCTAAAACGCTAGTGGCCATTGCTGCAAAACCGTGCCATTCTGCGCCCATTTGTTTGGATGGCGCTGCTTGTTAGTGAGCTGTACCTACAGCTGTGCGCCTGCACTGCTCACCTTACTACAGTAGGTAGGTACCTTATGCAAGGTAGGTACCTAGGTAGGTACCCATATAAGGTATCATGTATAGTAGGTGCTTTGGTGCTGGGAGCCAAGATCTGTATGTACCAGCTGCCCCAGTGACTCCGTAATCAGCTGGAGCTTACCTGGCTCGTGCACAATGTACTGCGCTAATCCTCTTTTGGGTCCCTGGCCAACCTTCCCCAACGTGGAGCTATTACTGTAAGGTGCCTTGTGTCCAGAGCAGAGGCGGTACGGTACGTACCTACCAAAGGTAAGGTACTTTCAGGCTGCTCGGAGGAGGCTCATCCACTTCTGGGAACTGAGCCTCTTGGTCGCGCGACGCGTTCCACAATCTTCAACTCGGATCTTCTCGATTCTGCACCCGGCGATCGACGACTATGAGCGCCCGATAAGGCGTGGGCTCTTCCGTACAAGCACTCTTCACCAACCATCTTCGCTGGAGACTCTGCTGCTCGTTCATCGTCTCCATCCGGCTTCTCTGCATCGTCTTGACGCGCCCCCTGTCGCGCCGTCGCATTCTCCTCGCCTGCCCTTCACCGGCTTTCGCGATCCCCTCGCTGCCCCTCCAAAAGCCGAGCCGGCCTTGACCGCGACGCTCAAGCGCGCGCATCCAGTTCGCAGCCATGGGCAAGCTGATCCGTCTCGAGTTGTTCAGTTCGTGAACCCCCTCTCTCTCCTCGTCGCCCCTCTCTGCCAAGCGCTGACTCCCCGCCAGACTTCAAGTCATACAAGGGCCACCACACTCTGCTCTTTGGCGACTCCTACTTCACATCCATCATTGGGCCCAATGGATCCGGCAAGTCCAATTCGTGAGTGCCTTTGCCTTCCATCTCCCTCCCTGCCCAATCCCCCTAACCCAGTTCTCCAGCATGGACGCAATCTCCTTCGTCCTAGGCATCAAATCCTCTCACCTGCGTTCTGCCCATCTCAAGGACCTGGTCTACCGTGGACGGGTTCTCAAGACGTCAAAGATCAACGACGATGGCTCTGCCGACACCAACGGCGCCGCCTCCAACGGCCTCGCCGAGGGCGACGACGGCAGCTCGCGCAGTGATCCCAAAACCGCCTGGGTAATGGCCGTTTACGAAGACGACGCCGGCGAGGAGCAGAAATGGAAGCGCTCCATCACGAACCAGGGTGCCAGCGAGTACCGCATCAACGATCGAGTTGTCACGGCTCAGCAGTACAACGAGTCCCTTGAAGCCGAAAACATCCTTATCAAGGCCAGAAACTTCCTCGTCTTCCAGGGCGACGTCGAAGCCATTGCCTCTCAGTCTCCCCAAGACCTCACCCGTCTCATCGAGCAAATCTCCGGCAGTCTCGAATACAAGGCCGACTACGAGAAGCTCCAGGCCGAGTCCGAGCAGGCAGCCGAGAACCAAAACTTTCAGCTCCACCGCCGCCGTGGCATCAACTCGGAAATCAAGCAGTACCGTGAACAAAAGCGCGAAGCAGACAACTTCCAAAATAAGACGGACGAGAGAGACGCAGCCATTGTCTCACACAGTCTTTGGAAGCTCTACCACTTTCAGAAAGCGATGGACGAGTCTCACGCCGCCATCCAAGATCATCAGGAAGACCTCAAGGAGCTCCGGAGGAATGTAGAATCTTACGAAAAGCGGCTTGAAGAAGCACGTCGAGATCAGGCCTCCACAGGACGTCAAGTTGCCCGCATCGACAAGGACATCAAGATCAAGGAGAGAAGTGTCGAGGACAAGGAGAATAGTCTGGTGCCGTTTGACGAGAAGATTCACGAGTCAACGCAACAGGTTGAACGACTTCAGACACAAATAGACAGCGTTACCAAGGAGCGCGATGGACAGAAAGATATTGTCGAAAAGGTCGGCAAGGATATCCAGAACGTGGAAAGGGCTCAGGAACGCTTCGAAGACGACTACAAGGAGCAGATGAAGAAACAAGGGCGCGAGGTCAGCGACGAGGATCGCAAGGAATACAACACCCTCCGGGCCCAGGTCATGGCTCGTTCCGGCTCCAATCTGTCAAAGCTCGAGAATCTTGAGCGACAAAGAAAGGCTGACGAGGTCACGGTCAACAACCTCAAGGGCAAGGTGGACAGCATCTCGGCCGCCATTGAGAAGATTGAGGCTGAATTGACCAGTATCGGGGAGAGGCGATCGTCGGCAGATGTTGCCTCCAAGGAGCTCACCAAAGACATTGATGCCAAAAAGAAGGAGTTCAATCAGCTCCAGTCGGAACGCGTACGAACAAACCAAAAGCGGACCGAGCTCGAAGAGAAGCTTGAGGATGTCGCCAAGAAGCTGAGGGAGGCGGACGATGGCCGACGTCAGAACGACAAGGAGGCCCGGATGAAGGAGATGGTGACTTCCCTGAAGCGCATCTTCCCTGGAGTCCGTGGCCGCATAGGGGACCTGTGCACTCCCAAGCAAAAGAAGTTCGACGAAGCCGTCATCGTGGCCCTTGGCAGAGACTTTGACTCGGTCGTCGTTGATTCCGAAAAGATTGGTGTCGAGTGCGTCCAGTACCTCAAGGAGCAACGGTTCCCCCCTATGACCTTCATTCCACTCGACAACATCAAAGTCAACGCAGTCAACAGCGCGGTCAAGGGCTTCTCGGGGGCAAGGCTGACTATCGACACCATCAACTTTGACGCCTCTGTCGAGCGTGCCATGTCCTACGCGTGTGGCAGTTCCGTCGTCTGCGACACCCTCGACATTGCCAAGCACATCTGCTACGAGAGAAAGATCCCGGTCAAAGCCGTGACCCTGGAGGGCTACATTATCCACAAAGCCGGTCTGATGACTGGTGGTCGCGGACCTGAGCCCAAGGGTGGAAAGCGACGCTTCGAAGAGGCCGATGTCCAAAATCTGCAGCGCATGGCTGCCAAGCTCAAGGACGAGATTGAGCGCCTGCCCAAAGCGGACCGACGCGGAACTCAGGAGGAGTCTCTCCAGATTGACCTGACCGGGTTGGAACGGCGTCTGGTTGCCGTCAAGGAAGAGCTTGCTGCTTTCAACAAGAACTACACCAGCAAGAACCGCGAGCTGGCCAACCAGAGAAAGCAGCTTCAGGACCTTCAGCCCAAGTACGATGAGCAAGCCGCCCAGCTTGAGAGCACGCGAGCTACGTGCCAGGAGTTCAAGGACGCCATTGCACGAGTCGAGGACGAGATCTTTGAGAGCTTCTGCACACGGCTGGGATACAGCGATATCCGTGCCTATGACGCCTCCCAGGGCAAGCTTGAGCAAGAGGTTTCTGAAAAGCGAAGTCAGTTTGAGGTGCAGAAACAACGACTCAACAGTAGGCTTCAATGGGAGCAGACTCGGCTCGATGACACAGAAAGCCGCATCACCAGAATGCAAGCTCACATTCGTCGCTTAAAGAATGACATCAAGTCATACACAAAGGACAAGCAACGGATTGAAAATGCTATGCGAGAAGAGCAGGACGAGATTGAAGCGCTTCGGGAAACGCTCGAGGAGCAGAAGGGCGAGCTTGGTGAGAAGAACCAAAAGGTTGCAGAGGCAAGGCTGGAGTTGCAAAAGCGCAGCAAGGATATCGAGGCCCTCCAAAAGGACATCAACGCACTGGAAACAACGGTGCAAAAGAACAGCGCGGGCAAGTCTGGCCTTCTTCGGCGCTGTCGCCTTGAGCAGATCCAGATTCCTCTTGTCGAGGGAACCCTGGACAATCTCCCCAACGAAGACGACCTACTGCATCAGGATCCCGATGCCATGGACGTTGATGAGGATGACGAAGAGATGATGGGCATTGCGCTTGACGATCACGGTATCGAAATTGACTTTGATGGACTTGACGAGGACCTCAAGAACGTGAGTAATGTCCATTCTTACCCCTGCTATGCCTACTAACGCCCCGCAGTCGGACGATCCTAGCGTCGAAGACGGCTTGTCAGAAAAGATTGCTGCGTTATCTGCCGAACTGGAGAAGCTCAATCCCAATATGCGAGCCATGGAGAGATTGGAGAGCGTCGAGTCCCGGCTAAAACTGACGGACCAAGAATACGAAGAATCGAAAGCAGCCGCACACGCCGCCAAGGAGGCATTCAATGACGTTAAGCAGCAACGATTCGATCTCTTCAACAAGGCATTCACCCATATCCAGGAGCAGATATCCAATGTGTACAAGGATCTGACACGATCCGAGGCATACCCGTTGGGAGGACAAGCCTACCTGGACATTGAGGAAGATACCGACATGCCATACCTCTCAGGCATCAAGTATCATGCCATGCCGCCCCTGAAGCGTTTCCGAGACATGGAACACCTGTCGGGAGGTGAGAAGACGATGGCTGCGCTTGCGCTGCTGTTTGCAATTCACAGTTACCAGCCCAGCCCCTTCTTCGTTCTGGACGAGGTAGATGCCGCCCTGGACAATGCAAACGTGGACAAGATCAAGAAGTATATCCGGGAGCATTCTGGCCCTGGTATGCAGTTTATTGTCATCAGTCTGAAAGCAGGCTTGTTCCAGGACAGCGAGAGCTTAGTAGGCGTCTACCGAGACCAAGAGGTTAATAGTTCAAGGACGCTCACCTTGGATGTAAGTCATCTCCACCAGCGCCATATACGAGGAGTTCATGTACTAATCTGACTTTTAGCTCCGTAAATACGCGTGATGAATCTGCATTTCTACGTCGAACAACTATTTGGGACTATGGCAGCAGAGTTCGCTCAGCCCTTGTCGGGAAAAGGGAGTGGTGGCAGACGGTTTATTTCAAGGCAAAGATTTGGCGTATTGAGCTTGCGGAGGAGGCTGTGATAACATTTGATTCCCCTGCAATTCATGTCTTTGTTGCTGGTGGTATACCACTTTTCCTGTCACCACTGACTCGGGTGCAGGGGCGGCCATGGTTTGAAAGCTGCCCTGAGCCACATAAATAAACCACCGGGGTCAAGGAGCAGCTCAATGTTCGCCTGGGAGCCGTCAATATCGTGACAAATCATGCGGGATCAATGCAGGATTGACATGCCATGTCAGATAAACTGGAGTTGACGTGAGTTTTGGATGTAATTGTAAGAGGACGTGTCACGTGCAAGCGAATGATGGCACTGGCTGCACGTGCCATTGGCATCGACATTCTGCCTTGCTCGAACTCTGTGATTCTGCGTTGCACTGGATCAACTCTGACTTTCCCGTCTGCGAGTCAAGTCTCTATGAGTGTTTGAAGCTGCCTGGTCACTTCCGGAAGCAGTTGCGACTCGAGAACTATTGAAGCGGTTGCCTGCGTCCCCGATTCGGTCCCTCTATCGAGACTAGGGAAGCCTCTCCCGCTCATTGTCATGAGCTCTCGATCGTAGCGCATCGCAGGCCTTTTGCGCGACTCGACTCCTATACAACCCACGAACTTTCAAGCTTCAATCGCTAGTGGCTCTCGTTGCACAAGACGTTTTACGTACTACCTCTATACGGTCCGGGCTGGCATCGGCCCCAAACGTCGGCAACATGGACCTTGCCGTGACGCTCATCAAGTCCGTCATGCGGGCCTTCTACACGACTCGCGATATCATTGTCATTGATGCGCTTATCCTGCATGAAGCGTACGTTCCGCGGTATACTGGCAGCGGCGACTGAAGGGGCGCTGACCGCACGAGCTGCACAGACTGCGAGACGACGACCTGGCTTACCTGATGCAAATCAACACCAAGGATCTCCACAAGATCTGCGGAAAGCTGCGCGAGGACAGATTCTTGACAGTGTTGGTCGACTCCGAGCTATAGAACTCCCCTCGCTCCGGCGGTTGCTGACTCTTCTCCCTTGACAGACATACCCGGCCCGAGTTTCGCGAGGGCAACCCACGACCGAGTAACCGAACATGGTACTACATCAACTACCGTCATACGATTGATGCCATCAAGTGGCGCGTTTACACAATCGACAAGGAAGTCCAGGGGACCACACAGGTTGCCAATGAGAAGAAGGAGTACTTTTGTGCTCACTGCAAGGCGGAGTGGACGGCGATGGAGGTCCTCGACAATGTTGGGCCCGAGGGTTTCTCGTGCCACCGCTGCGGTCACACGCTGACATTCGAGGCCGATCGTAACGCGGGCGGGCACGAGCAGTCGACTCGACTCAACGACCAATTCAAGTTTATCAGCGAACTCCTGCCCAAGATTGATGCTGTGCACATTCCCGAGTGCGATTTCGACCGCGCCCTCTCCAAGGCGCGGCCCGTTGTGCGAGATGCGACTCACCAGCGCGCCACAACAATCGCCGCCGACTCCGGACCCAACCGGCCCATGGCAGTCAAGGGTCTTACCAATACGGGCCCGCAGTCGATCGCGGTCAACATATCAACCTCTGACGGGCCGACGGAGGCGGAGAAGGCGGCAGAGCAGGCGCTCAAGGAGAAGATTGCCAAGCAGAACGCCCTGCCATCCTGGATGTCCCAGAGCACGGTCACGGGAGAGTCGTTTGCGGGAGCTGCGGATGCGGGCCCGGGCGCGGTTATTAAAGGCGAAGACAAGGGAGTCTCGTCGGCCAAGGTGCAGGTCAGTGATGCTAACGCGCAGATTGACGACATCTTTGAGAGACTCAAAGCGGAGCGGGCAGCCGAGGCGGCGCGCGAGGCGGAAGAGTTTGGCTCGGAGGAGGACGAGGACGAAGAGGAAGACGAGTTTGAGGACGTGCCTGCGACGGGCACCGCCTCGAGCCGAGACGCATCAAGCACGCCGATTATCAAGGTTGAGCCATTGGGCGGAGGCTCGGTGGATGTTGATATGATGGACGAGCCGCAGGCGAAGCGGGTCAAGGTTGAGCCGGAGATTAAGAAGGAGGAAGAGGATGATAGCGAAGAGGACGAGGACGTGGAGTTTGAGGATGTATAGACGGGTCAGCCCGAGGCAGATACCCATGAGGCCGGCAGATTCTTTGTTATTACTAGGAGTTGGGGGGGGCATACACACGGTTACGCAAGAAACCTCTAGACAAGGTTGGAAAACACACGCTCAGAGGCGCGATGCAGTTTTGAGGGCATGGGCAAGGAGGGCAAGGAGGGCAAGGAGAGCAAAAATACAGCTTCAATTCGTCTTTGCTCTACCATACATCAGATTATACGTGACGGGGTGGGGGGGTATTGATATTGACTTGTCTGATCCTCGTCGTCCATAAAGAGACGGCTACCCTATAACGTAAGTTAGCGGCAAGCTGCGAGATCCCAATCCGTCACTGATTGATGGATGAATGATGCAATACCATCAACTGTTCTACAGCAACACTAACAATAACAATAACGCCGTTTGAAAAAAACAAATAAAGCTACGGCAGCTCCGTTGTTAAGATTTGCTTGCTCAGCGAGCGGCTGGTACGCCACACTTGAACCAAGACGGCAATCTAGAGCATGCTAAATGCGTCATTGCTTATTCTCCCGCCCTTGTGCATTTCGCTATGTGATTCACTTCCACCACCATCGTCATCACGACGGTAACTTGGACTCAGATATTTCCATGGGCTCGTAGACTCCGACTATTTGCTTACACGCCCACCCACCTGGCGATTATATCGGCTACGGAAACATGTAACGTGAGATTCACCATGGACGAGGCGACCAAGAAGCGCCAACAGCTTGAGCTGCCGCGTACCTTCTTGCTGCCCACGCATCTGGCAGCCGACGAGCTGCTCCGGCTCGAGGACCAGATCGCAGCAGCTCTGACGTACGACATGGCCGAGGCGGAGATTGTCGTGGGCAACATCAGCCGGCGCCAGAGAGCCATGTTTGAGCTGCGCCGGGCAGGGCTTGCGACGGAGCCTCTTGATGAAGGGGGCGACGGCGATGGCGACGGCGATGGCGACGAGACTGAGCGAAGTTCAAAGCGACGGCGCATCTCAAGTCATGGAGACGACACGATCGAGGTGCTCCGGCTGGCATGGCTTCACGACTCTCTAAAACAGGGCATTGTGCTTCCTACAGGGCCATATGTGCTCTACGCCGCTCGGAAAGTGACTCGACCCTTGACGGCCTCGTCGGGTGAGAGCATCCTGGAGCGGGTGGCCGAGGATCAGGCTGGCAACAAGGAGTCTTTACATGCTTCGCCGAACCACCGGCGAGGGCATCATCAACGACCAGCGCTGGTGCACGAGACGACTTCGGAGCACAACGCCACACTGCCGCTGATACCAGGCTTCCTCGAGACGACCTACTCGTGTCAGCGGCCGACGCCCGTTAACCCGCCCAACGCAGACTTTGTCGAGGCTCTCAAGGAGGTCCGAACGATTCGGTTGCTCAAGGGCGACGAGATTGGGGTGCGCGCATACTCTACGTCCATCGCGACCATTGCGGCCTATCCGTATCTTCTAAAAGGTCCTCTAGGTGAGATGCTCCCAGTCCCTCTCCCCCATTCCTTGTGCGAGTGAAGATGTGGTTGGGGGACGCATGGCTGACTGCGGGGCTCGACAGACGTCTCTCGGCTCCCGGGGTGTGGCACTAAGATTGCTGAAGTATACCGGCAGTGGACAGAGCAGGGAAGCTTGGCAGAAGTCCGCGAGTCCAAGACGGACCCCATGATGTCGGTCCTCCAATTGTTTTACGATATCTGGGGGGTAGGAGCTACAACCGCGCGGGAGTTTTACAGAAGAGGTGTGTTGATGCTGTATGTGCATTGAGTGGAGCGGACTGACGCTTTGAGGGATAGGATGGCGAGACCTCGACGACGTGATCGAGTACGGATGGAATAACCTCAGCCGGTCACAGCAGATTGGGGTCAAATACTACGACGAGCTCCTGGTCAAGATCCCGCGGGAGGAGACGCAGCGGATAGGCGATGCGGTGCTGGAACATGCCCGGCTGATTGATCCGGGCGTCGAAATGGTCATTGTGGGCGGGTTCCGCCGAGGCAAGCAGCAGTGCGGCGACGTGGACGTGCTGCTGAGCCACCGGAGCGAAGAGGTGACGCAGAATCTGGTGGCCAAGACGGTGGTGAAGCTCGAGGAATCGCAGCTCATCACGCACACGCTGACGTTGTCGCAGCGCAACAGCGAGCGTGGACAGGAGCCGCTGCCGTGGAAGGGCAGCAAGGGGGCGGGAGAGGAGAAGTCCAAGAGATTGGGGTTTGATACCCTGGACAAGGCGCTGGTGGTTTGGCAGTGGCCGAGCAAGGACGGGGAGAAGGGGAAGGAGAATCCGCACCGCCGGGTGGACATTATCGTCACGCCGTGGAAGACGGCCGGGTGCGCGGTGCTTGGATGGAGTGGCGCGACGACGTTTGAGCGGGACCTGCGGCGGTACTGCAAGCAGGAGAAGGGGTGGAAGTTTGACAGCAGTGGCATCCGGAGCCGAGACGACGGCCGGTGGGTGGATCTCGAGACCGGAGGAGACGGGGAAAGAGACGGAGAAGGAGACGGCAACGGCAACGGCACCGGGACCGAGTCTGGGACCCCGGAAGAGGCGCCGGACATGGAGACGGCGGAGCGGCGTGTCTTTGCTGGGCTGGGGCTTCCGTGGCGGCATCCTGAGGAGCGATGCACGGGATGACTGATGGAATGGCTCATGATTCAACCGACTCGGCACGATGACGCTCCCGACTCGTCTCAGCTTATCTCATCTTGATTCATCTCATCACAGCTACAGGAGATGAGCAAGGACAGAATGACAGAACGGTGCGTAAATCTAGACGCCACCACCCTCTCCGCCGGCCGCTTCGTCCCGCATCAGCACCTTAACTCCAGGCCACCTTTTGCACATCCGCCGATGGCGCCGTGCCAGACTGCGGACTTTGGTGGGCACTTTTGCCTCGCCGCGCGGAGTTTGTCTTGCGGAGTTTCGCTGGGGGGGAAAAAAAAACCTGGTTCCAAAGGATTGGTTGATGGAAACACGGCGCGGAACGACGAGTTGCGCCGCTTGTCGGATCATCGGCCTTGGGTGCCAGGGGTTTGCGTTCGGCCGCTCGGGTGGATCTGCGCTGCTGGAGATTGAGTGCAAAGGGGAAGGGAAGCGAAAAGGGCACTAGGATTCTCGGTCTTGATCCGTCGAGGGCAGCCAGAAAGAAGCTAGCTGGCTTCTACGGTATTCTGGATCTCGTCATGGTTCGCATTGTGGTTCGGCATCGTGGTAGCTATTTAAACCAGCGTGGTCGACGTCACTCCAACTCCTAGCTCTGGTCCCACTCCATTCAACTCTGCAACCTCCAAAAACTCCAAACTCCAAACTCCAAACTCCAATCTCCAACCTTCAACACAGACACCACATCGCCGACATTGTCAACTCTGCTCAACTCGTCACAATGCCTCTCCCGCTCGCCCTCCCCGACCAGTACAGGTATGTTCACCCACTCACCCGCTCTCTCGTCCAACTGCACCTCCACCTCCATCTCCATCGTCATCTCCATCATCTTCCCTAGATACTCACACGCTTCCTTCCAGCTACGTGCTCGCTGCCACCACTTCGACCTTCTTCGTCAACTCCTTCCACGGCATCCTCACCTCCAAGCACCGCAAGTCGAGCGGAATCAAGTACCCCGTCGCCTACGCCTCCCAGGAGCAGGCCGACAAGGACCCCAAGGCCTACCTTTTCAACTGCGGTACGTTCTCCAGAGACGGACCCTCTTCCTTATATATACATGCATGGCCCATTGGCCCATTGGCCCACCTGTCCCGATCTAACTCATGCCCCAAACAGCCCAGCGCGCCCACGCCAACTTCACCGAGAACCTCACCCCCTTCCTCGGCTCCCTCCTCATCGCTGGCATCCGCTACCCCGTCCCGTCTGCCATCCTCGGCGCCAGCTGGGCTGCCTTCCGCGTCCTCTACGCCATTGGCTACACTTCCAACGGCCCCAGCGGTAGAATGATGTAGGTGGAAACCTTTGCCTTGCCTCCTCGCGTCCGTGTCACGTCCTAGTCTTACTAACAGACTCATAGCGGCGCCATTGGCGGCTCCCTCACCGACCTCGTTGTCAAAGTCATGGCCGCCTTTACCTCCTACAAGCTCATCTTCAACTAGTTCTCTGCCATTGCTTCCACTAGTTGTTTGGCAGACTTCACAATGCCCCGTGTACAATAAATAACAACATGACGAATGACCAAATGCGTACCTTGTCTTGATTGCATCTGCGTGATATTGAATCGTGTCACCTACTACATAAACTATACTGACCTTGCCAACAACGCCTGTTTTCCAATTCCCTGGATGATGCCCATCTAAAACCATGCCCGACGCCACCGTGTTGGAAGTCAATGTTCAGTCGATAGTAACGAATACCGATAATAGACTATCATGCTGCTGCTGCTGCTGCTGCTCCTACCAAATATTTGCCTTTTTTAATGTTTCTTCTTTTCCTCCATGGCCATGCTACCTCAACGACGAAGCCTGCGCCTCCGCAGCTCCTGTATAGGCGACGGCTCTCCGTCATCAAACTCGACGTCGTCACCATGGGCTTCCACCGCCGCCGTTGACTCCGGAATCGACTCAATTCCGTTGTTGCCGAGGAGATAGTCGCCGTAGTATTTGAGCGCGTTAAACATCTCCTCTCCCACAGGGATAATGTCCTCCTTGGGCAGCAGGAACCCGTGGATGCCCGTGTCCCGAAGCTTGACCTGGTAACTAAAGTGCGCGCGTTGCTCATGGTAGAACCAGTCTACTGCCGATCCGCCGCCAGACTCGATGCGCGGGCCGATGCGGCCGTTCGTCGATGTCACCGCGCCCTCGCACGCAGATGCCACCGAGTACTGCTCTCCCTCGGACAGCCGGATTGCCTTGGAAATGCCCGCGGCAAGCTCCTCGAGCTTCTCTAGGTTTGGCGGATCTACTGCGCACGAGTATGAGTAGGGAAACAGAATCTGCTGCGAGTATGAGTGCAGATCCAACAGTCCGGCGAAGCGCGTGTTGTTGAAGAGCGTTTGGTTGCGTGCCCAGTCGGCAATCTGCATCGCCTCGACGGCCTGGAACGGCTTCTCTCCACCGTAGCTTTCGGAACAAGGGTCTCGCTGGAACTTGGACCCATCCCATTCATAACCGAATGCGCGATCCAGATCCAGGCCGCGACAGAATTGGAGGCTGGTCTGCTGCCTCGTCTTTCGCCAAAACCGGTCGACCTGCCAGGTGTACTCGACACCGTCTGGGTTGGCGATGGGAATGAAGACGATGTCGAATTCGTCCAGCAACTTGGATATCATCCTCTCTTTCCCAAAGGCCGTGACAACGGACCACGCCAGGTAGTTGACTGTTGTCGTTGAAATCCACTCTCGGGCATGAGAACCACCCATGATGACAATCGTTTTGCGCGGAGGTGCTGGGATGTCGGTCACGGGCACTCCAACGCGGAGACCAGGTATGTCGCGGCCCTCGTATGATTTGCCAATGGTGATGTATTCAACATGGGATGGGAACATGGCTTCCAAGAGGCGCATCCATCGGATAATGACCGACTGAGGCTGATAATCCTGAAAGAAGAGGTTGTCGCCTACTGGCGCCGTCGTCAAAACCGGGCTGTCGGCACGAGGATCGAAGAGCTGGGGGCTGTTGCCCTCGGGCATGGACTGGTGAACAGCGGTGGAAAGGTCCGAGATGAGGGTTGAGTGTGCTGAGTGAAGCGATGAGGGTAATAGGCTGAGCAGAGGGGCAACCTCGCTGGTGTGAAGACGGATGTCGACGTAGTCCGACGTAAAGGCCCAGACATCGAGAAAGAGGCGACGGGTTGCCTCGGCGAGGGCCGATTCCTCAATGGAGGTGCTGACGTTGAACCTGAGAACGAGCTGGTTGGCGTACTGGCCCGGCCGCGGGCTGGGTCGAGAGGTCGGACTGGCGGCGGCCTTTGTAGGGTGACGGCCGAAGAAGAACTCAATGGCGCCATCGCGAACCTTGGTTAGCCAAGGAAAGAGGCGATTCTGGGTGTTGACATTGGCGTGATCGAGGAAAGCATCGGATGCGCGTACATGACGATTGCCGAGCTGAGGGCCGATGCCCGCGCCGTTGGCTGCGTGAAGTAGCAGCACGAGGGACGAGGCGACGAGGTGGGGAGACGTCACCTTCATCCTGGGCGTAGGGAGAGTCGAGCTGTTGTCGCGGGGGATGGGCTGCAATGGGAATACGATGGAGGCGGGTGTTGCGGGCGAGTCAGCAACGGCGCATGCCGCTCGGGGTTTCGAGTTGGGCTGGCTGGCTGGCTGGCTGGCTGGCTGGCTGGGTGAGCAAGTGGAGTCTGGAGATGAAGTTGGGGATGGAAATGGAGATGGAGATGGAGATGGAGTTGGAGATGGAGCGTCGAGACGACTTTGAGTTTGGGTGTCTGTCTACTCTACTCTACTCTAGGGAACACAGGTTACAGGCTACAGCAAACTGCACCCTGCACTGCCCGCTAGCGCCTGCCGATTCGGGGTTCGTTTTCCACTGCGGGTTGAACCAATCCTGCCAGGCGCCTGCCAACTGCCTGCCAGCTGCCCACCAGCTGCCCACCAGCTCTCCGCCAGCTCTCCGCCAACTGTCCGCCAGCTGCTGGCGCTGGCGCTGGCGCTGGTGCTGTCGCTGGCGTGTGCGTTGGGATGCCACGTGAAGGGAGGTCCCAGCCAAGCGGATACACACAGTACGAGGCGAATGAGCCAAAGGCTGCTGACGCAATGCTTTGCTCTGGTATCCATCTGCGCATGATCTCGCAGCGAATGTACCGCATATGGGCCGTCTGTAGGCCGACCACGGGCACTGTGCAACAGCTCCAGCCACAGACCTTCTTGTGGACGGGCGCCGCATCTGAATCGAGCCTCGGAGGACGCTGTTGATCAACGGGCGAGGCTGGCCTTGATCTGCCTGCCACCTGTAGAATTGGAAAAGGGGTCTTGGCCATCCTGGCACTAGAGGTGGTAAGGTACTGTAATATTTTCCCGTAGCGGTGGTACTAAGCTGCAAGCCCAGGTACCTGATGCAGAGCACTGGAGGGCACAGTAGGCTAGTGGCCCAGTGGATCCGTGGACCGAAACGGGCCCAGAGATGTCCGCCCCAGCCACGTTCAGCCCCAGCCCTCCCCAAGCAAGCCCCCAGCCCAGCCCCAGCCAGCCCCTGGCTGCGAAGCTACAGTATGTACAATAAACTGAAGGAAGGTACCTTCCATCTATCTGTACGTAGCCAAGTACCTACCCAGGGTACCTACAGCGCAGCAGCTACAGCGATTTACAGCGACTGCAGTCGCTACAACAGCCGCCGCCATGCGCCATCGAATAGACCAATGGACGACAAACCACCAGAAAACGACACCCTTAACCTGACGATCAGACGCTCCGTCTTCTTCACCAACATCCACGCCCACGCCCACGCCCACGTCCACGTCCACATCCACGCCCTTTTTGTGCCACGCCCGCTGCCAGGTCCTTTCCGTCTCTTGCTTCTTGTCTTGATCCCGCCTCTTCATCCCATTTACATCACGGCCTCAATGCTTCCTGCCCCGCGTCTGGGCCGCCCCAGCTACCGCTTGTAGCTCGTGAGCCGCCCTCGCATCATCCATCCATCCATCCATCCATCCCGCCCGTTCCGTGTCTGTCCTTCTCTCGCTCCTTTGCGTCGATACTGCACCTCGCACGTTCAGCGACTCTTCCCTCTCTTCTACCCTCTGGCTTTGGCCTTGCGTCAACTAGCTTGACCTGTCCGTTCTTCCTCCCCTCTTCCCTCCCCCCCTTCTCTTCCGCTCTCTCGTCGCGTCCTTGATTCGCCATCCCCCGAGGTTGTTGTCCTTTTCTTCCGTCCGCCTGGGGCTGGCCTCCGGACCATGACCAGTCGCCGTCATGCCTTTTCTACGCCGTCGCGGCAATCCGGCCAGTGAAAACGACATGCGCCGACACACCTTTTACGAATCATCCGCTCCCTCTGACGCGCCGCAGCCTCTCCCGTCCTTTTCCAACTTCTTTGGCCAACCCTCCAGGAAGAGCATCAACACCGACGAACTGGGCCCTCACAATGAGCCTTCGACAGAGCCCTCAACAGAACCCAAGCCCGAGCCTGACTCCGAACCCGAACCCAAGCCTGGCCCTGAGCCCGAACCCAAGCCTGAGCTTCAGCCTGAGCCAGGGCCTGCTCCTGGGCCTAAGCAGGAGCCTCAGCCTGAGCAGGACCCTGGACCTGCACCCCAGCTCGCGCCAGTGTCCCTCGAATCTTCACGCGATCCCGCTCTATCTCGTTCCGAGTCCCGTCCGGAGACTCCGCCGATCCAGGAAGAATCCAGCAAGCACCGCCGCTTCTCCGTTCTGAGATTCCGCAACGCTTCCGACTCTCAGCTCTCCCTCCGAGCCAAGCAGCAGTCCGAGACGACTCCCCCTATGCCTCGACCACGTACATATGCTCCCCCTTCCAGCCCGTCTGCAGCTCGCAGTTTGAACTGACACTACCCTCCCCAGCTCCTGAAATCATCACCACCGCGCCCACCAACGATATCAATGCACCTAAGAAGCGTCCTTCTCGCATGGGCCTGTCCGCCAGGTTCCGCCGCAACACCGATGCCCCTAGGGAAAGCACTTTGTCGCAAAATTCCGCAAGGATGTCGATGAGAAAGTCGTTCGCATCAGAGCGAAGCCGACCCTCCGTTGCCACTATGGATGAACCCGAGTCGCCCCGTCCATCCACCCAGGCTACATGGAGCAGCCCCAACAGCACCGTCCTGACACCGCCCACCCATCGTCAGTCCGAATCATCCAGATCCGACGCCAGCTCCACCGACAGGCTGTCCCACCCGAGCCCCAGTACCAATCCCAAAAAGACCTCGACCCCTTTCTTCAAGCTACGCAGGACCAAGAAACAGCCCGAACCCTTCTTTAACCTCTCACATCTGCCGCAGCAAAAGAACAAAGGCACCGCCGAGGCCGCTTCCGCCTCCTCGTTGGCCATTACCTCAACAACACCACGCCCCATGTCGGCGCAGAGTGTAACCGTAACAGGCACCGGCAATGGAGGTGGCCAGCGGGCACAGCAGTCCGCCGCCAATGTCTTGTTTGCGACGGGCGAGTCGCAATCCGGGCACTCGTCTCCAACAAAGTCGCATCTCCTTAGAGGTAGATCCTCTACAATGAGTTCGATGGGTCGGGACTCTACCGATGAACATCTGTTCCCCCCTACTGCTAGGACATCTTCGTCTACGGGTCGTAAGAGCTTTGGCGACTTGTTTGGGCTGAGCCGTCTGCGACAGGCTTCCGACCTTAGCCGCCAAGGCACTGTGACGCCGACTACCCCCGGCTCGATAGGATCCAAGAATAACTCGCTGCAGCTTGCTAGGGATTCTGTTACACTGCCAGAGCGACGTGACGACGAGTCGCCGGCCAAGTATCTTGTGCGAGTCGAAGAAGTCGTAAACCGTGGCGTCATTGCTGCCACGCTATCTAAAAGCGCTGACTCATTCATGATTGCTGTTCTGCGGAGCTATATGCGCAGCTTCAGTTTCTTCGGCGACCCTATGGATATGTGCATCCGAAAACTCCTGATGGAGGCCGAGCTACCCAAGGAGACGCAGCAGATTGATCGGTGCCTCCAGGCGTTCGCCAATCGCTACCATGAGTGTAACCCGGGCATCTACTCATCCCCTGACCAGGCATACTTCATCGCCTTCTCTCTCCTCATCCTCCATACGGATGTCTTCAACAAGAACAACAAGTACAAGATGGGGAAAGCCGATTATCTAAAGAACACGCGCGGAGAGGGAATTTTCGACGACATTTTAGAGTGCTTTTATGACAACATCACGTATACCCCTTTCATTCATGTCGAAGACGACCTGGACCTCAACGGAGATCGACTCGCCTCTAACAAGTCGCGACGAAAGCCTCTGTTGGCCGCGACGAGCAACGACCCAGCCAAGCGGGCTATCAAAGAGCCCATTGATCCTTATACCCTCATTCTAGACGGAAAGCTAGATGCTCTCCGGCCAAACCTCAAGGAATACATGGACCTCGACGACCACTATAATTATCTGGGTACCGCGCCCGGCCTTAACCTCAAGGATCTACAAAAGACTTTCTTCAGAACCGGAGTTTTGCAGATCGTATCGGCTCGGTCACGACCGGATGCGTTCATGACCGACCAGACGATGACCAACCCAGACGACGCCCACCCTGGCATTGTAGACATCAAAGTGACCAAGGTCGGACTTTTGTGGCGAAAGGATGCTAAGAGGCGCAAAGGCCGCTCGCCATGGCAGGAATGGGGTGCCATCTTGACCGGCGCCCAGCTCTATTTCTTCCGCAACACCAGCTGGGTCAAGTCCTTGATGCATCAGTATGATGGCCACATCAAGTCAGGCAACGACGGCATTCCGCTGATCTTTAAACCACCCTTGGAGGAGTTTAAGCCCGACGGTCTCATGTCTACCCAGAACGCTATAGCCCTCCACGATATCACATACAAGAAGCACAAGAATGCATTCATGTACGTGCGTCAAGGCGGATTGGAGGAGATCCTTTTGGCCGACAACGAAGAAGAGCTGAATGACTGGTTGGCCAAGCTCAACTATGCTGCGGCCTATAGGACGACTGGGGTTCGCATGCGTGGTGTTGCCGGTGGCAACAGCTTCGACGCACAGGGCCGCCGTGGTATGAGACGCCTCGATGGTTCAGATGGGACGCAGCTGGTACAGACACCGACTGGACTGGTTTCGATTGCTCGAAGTCGGGTCGATCTCCAGATGGCCGAGGACATTTCTGTGGCCCGAAAGGAGTTCATGAGGCACAAGATTGCAGAAGGCGATGAAAAGTTAAAGGAGATCCAACAGCAGCTGGAGGAGCAGCTGCGCAATGCACGCCACCTACAAATTCTTGCCCCAATCCAACCCAGGACACGGGAGCAGCTGCTGCAAGCTGCAGCGCGGTCCTCTGTGCAGTTGAAGAGGACGCGGGTGGACATGTGGAAAGAGAGGTGCCATCGCGACATCTTGATGCAGGACCTTGAGGACGAGCATCCTACCACAGCATCGACATCGACATCAACGCCGACCCGGCAACAACAGAACAGACTGTCGTTGGCAAGGAGTGGATCGCCAACCCCTCGGCCACCAACCAACCGGCGTGGTTCTCGATCAACCCATCACTCGGGCACCGATGCGACCCCTCGAACACCAACTGAGCCGCAGACGATTCACATCCCTAGCCCGGCTGAAGTCGCTGAGACCTCAGAGTCACCGACCGACCAGGTCTTCCAGACCCCACCCCAGAGTGCGACACGACATCGACAAGGCTCGAGAGACCTAGGCAGGAGGCATGGCTCGATATCTAGCATCGCGACCTCTCCGGTGAGGTCGGTTGCGTCGCCCCCGCAGGTCAAGCCGGTCTCGTCGCATGAAGAGGGCGGCAACGATGACCTCGATGCAGACGAGCGAGAGCTACTGGAACAGGCTGGCTTACTTGACTCCCGGCCAAGCAGGGATCCTGTCGAGAAGCCAACCACATCCACAGGCGGAGATGTCGGCGAACATGGTGCTGGCTCTGCCGACAGAGACAAGAGTGACCGGACCAAGATCCGCCGAAGTCTCCAGCGCACTCTTAGAGAGGGGGCTGGGCACCTATCACATCACCGGAGCAGAAAGGGCAAGGAGGTGGCAGCTGGGACAGGTGAAGACACTGGTAGTGACAGTATGCTGTCCCGTGGAACCGGGAGCTTCGTAGTTCATGGCAAGAAGGCTTCGGTCATCAACTTTGGCAACGAGCTGCAAAGCTTGGCGCACGACGAAACCCTCCGCCCCCGGAAACAGCAGCAACTTGCTGAACCGCCTGCGTCGCCGTTGCTAAGCGGAGGCGAGGAGGATGACTTTTACTCTGCCGTGAGCTTCCCGATTGAGATGCGCGAGCACAGAGGATCAGCAGCCAGCGCGAGCACGGCCACGGCGAGGAGCTTCCGCGAGTTGCACCGCAAGTACTCGACTGCGCAGGCCGCTAGGAGCACCTCGGCAGGCGGGAGACTGGCTGTTCCTTCAGACACGGAGAGCGAAGCCGCCGTTAGCTTCTCAGAAGGCCGCAGGAGCCCGCTGCCGCCCATTGAGACGGAAACAGAGGAGGACGAGGCGGACGATAAGGCGAGCAAGGGAAAAGCGGTTGCGGCAGCAGACTCCAAGCCCGACTCTGCCAATAACAACAACAACAACAACAACAACAACAACAACGGCAACGAAGGTGATGATGATGCTGACGATGACAAGTCGCTCAGTAGCTTCAGCAGGGAGCAGTCAAAGGAGCAGGAGACGGACCAGCTCTCCAACAGGCCTGTCCAGGCTGTCGAGGCGTGAAATTGTCTTTGTCTTCATCCTTGTGTTGTCTCCGATACTAGCTAGTGGTGTGGCATTCATGTACATGTATTTAGCGGTTTTGCGTGTTGGAAGGGGTAAAAAAAGCGTCTATAGCAAGGGTCATCTATCGACCTCTTCTGTTTGTTTCCTCCCCCTACAACACTCATTTACTTGGCTTTGGGGTCAGCGGCAGTGTGAGAAATGACAAAACAAGACAGGAGACAAAAGGTTGGAGAGCGCATCAAAACGTGGTCCGGTCGCATATCGAGTGTACTTGGACGAGCGATAGTCTGTCCAGGCTTTTACGGCCACGGTCTTGATTTTGGGGGCGTCTTGGTCAAACGTATTGATTCGATGGCAACTGTTATGAGGCAGGATAAGGATATCCATGGCTATAGACTTTCCTTCATCACTATTATCATCATCATACTCTTTGTGCTCGAGGCTTTTATGAGTCTTTTTCCGGCGGGCCCAGCGGAAGCAAAGCGTGCAACGTCGGGCATGCTATACAAATGATAGAAGCTTCATGTCTGTTTTTGTGCCAGCGCAAACCTGTCTCGTCTACCTCTAGTCTCGTGAATGCCGTCGCCCTCGGCTCTCCCGTCTCGCTGGCTTGCTACCGCCGCCGGAACTGCGTAAAGAACAGATTCTCCTATTTCTTGCCCTTCTTCTTCTTCTTGGAGCTTGACGGCTGCGCCTTTTCCACCTTGACGCCGCCTCCGCCAACCAGCTCCAGCCTCTCCTCGTCCTTGACGACGCCGCCCTGCGTGCTCTCGGCCGCCTTCTTCTTGCCCTTTTTGCCCTTGGGCCGGTACGAGGAGCGGTCGCGCAGCGGGAGCCAGCGCTCGGGGTCCGGCTTGGTGCCCTCGACGTAGTTCTTGGGCAGCTTCGTCTTTCTGCGCTTCTTGGCCGTCTTCTCAACGGCGTCTGTGGGCGCGGCGGCGCGCTTCCGGGCCTGCACAGCTCCACCCGGCACCACCACGCCGGCGTCGATAAGCTCGGCAACGTCGATGTCGTTGATCAGGTCTTCGACGGGAGGCAGGTCCTGCAGGTGAGTCTCGACCTTGTCCGCGTCCGAGGGAGCCAGTGCGGCGACGAGACCGGCGGCGGCGACGTGGGAACCCTGGTGCTCGGCGAACAGCTTCTGGAAAGAGGCGCCAGCGAGCTGCAGGTCCTGGGCGTTGGATGACTTGAGCAGCTCGACACCCGACTCCTTGAGAAGCGAAGCTGCGGAGCCAACCGGACGCGTCTGCCAGTGCTCCGCGGCCTTGACGAGCTCCGCCTTGGCGCACGCCTCGCGGCCCTGTGCTCGCAGGAGGGATACCGTCAGGGCGACCAGACCGGGGCAGAATCGGACATCCTTGGCATCTTGGGCCTCGAGCTTGTCGAGTCGTTGAAGGAAGGATTCCAGCACAGAGTAGGCGGCGCCGACACGGCCGTCCTGCAGCTGTATTTGGACAATGGTGAGCACGAGGCCAACGTCGTGAGGCCACTTAGTAGCGAGGCTCTGCAGCTTGCGAACCGCCTGCTTTCCGGTGGTGCCGTGGGTAGTTGCGGCGGCGTTGAGGACGGAGAAGATGTTCACGCCGGTAGAGGAGGAGGGATGGTCCGCCTTGGCGAGACGCTTGTCAGTACGGGCCTTGACGCCGTCGGCCTTGTGCACCTTGAGGTCTGCGACAAGGTCGTTGCGGTTGAGCACATTTGTTTGGTAGTTGAAGAGCTTTGCGGAAGGTATAGAGGAGGCAAAGGATGAGAACTTGCGCTGGAACAGATAGGGGTTCTCGGGCTCCGTGTCTAGCGCTAGTGAGTTGTTCTGAACGACAATCTTGAAGTCACGCTCATCGTCACTGCTCGAGTCATGTGTTAGTCTCTCATCATCGGAGAACAAGGACAGAAGAAATTATGGCATTGGCGTACGTTTGAACACCCAGGGTGTTGTACAAGTCCAGAGCCTCCTTAAGTTTTCCCAGCTTGGCGTAGACATAGGCCTGCTGGGCCATGATGGGTCGCATCTCAGCCTCCTTATCTTCAGGCGTGAGGTCCTCGGAAGCATCGCAAAGGCGGAGAGCACGCTGCAATAGATCGGAAGCGCTTTCGAAAGAGCCGCGGCCAATGCACGCGCATGCCGCATTGTAGCATAGCTCGAAACCATCCGAATTCTGAACCTGAGGCGCGTCCTCAATAGGCACCGTGGAGCCTAGCCACTCGGACTGGGCAAAGGCGGCGCGGATGTTGATGCTGACGTCGTTTTCTTCATTGCCAGCGCCCGTCTTAAGGATCTGGTTGTAGATATCACGGGCCTCGTCGAAGCGCTCGGCGCGGTAGGCGACTTGGGCGGCGACGTGGCCAAAGCTGCGCTTCTCCACGCCAGCCGACTGGAGAAGTGTCCTGGCCTCGTCAAGTTTGCCCGTCTTATAGAGCGCATAGGCCTGCTCGAGGGTACAAAGGGAACCGAGCTTGTCGCCGCCTTCGGAGATGGCGCGGAGGGCGTCGTCGAAGCGGTCGAGCTTGAGGAGGGCGACGACGCGGGTGTGCTGGGTCGAGACGTCGTTTTTGTTGGCCTTGAGGGCGGCGTTGGCAGCCTTGAGGATCTCATCGTGGTCGTCGATGCTGGCGGAGCGCAGCAAGGAGCTGAGGATGGCGGCGGGATCTTGAGGCATGGCGCTTTTGGGGGAGAGCGAGGCAGGCTCAATACATCTCAGGCGGCGGAGGAGAAGGGAGGAGAGAGATGGGGGAGGCGTAAGGAGACGCCTGAAGATGTGAGGTTGAGAGCGAAGAAGAAGAGGAATATGAAGCACAAGTACAAGCACAAGCACAAGCACAATCAACGACGAAGCTGGCGATGGTGGGCTCCAAGGACGAAGCAGCGGACAGGCTGGTGGTTCGCTCACGCTTTGGCGGGGCTCGTGCGAGTGTCGTCGATTTGGTGTGTCGACTGTGGATTGTGGATTTTGGGGATTGCGGGGCCGTCAATTCTGTGGCAGCCTTGCCAGTGCGATTCTACACAGTCGCGTCATAATCCGCACAGTAGAGTGTATGCTTCTAGCATTGGACCTCGTCGAGGTAATGCCGTATGTTTCCTACATCTTTCTCACCTTGCCTGATCAATTAAAAAATTCCTAACAGTATATGGGTATAAACCATGCTGGAGACAAATCAAAACGATACTCAAAGAATATTCATAAACTGGGACAAGTGCCTGTGCTTGCCTACAAGTGTCGATCAAGGTCAAAAGATATTCCACCAACGCTTTGGTTTCCTACCTTGCTCGGCGCTGGGATGTGCACAGAGCGGATACACGACGATTGGCTCGCGTTGTGATTTTGAACTCCCCCGTCTTATCTCCCCGAGCTTGGTGCTGTTGGAAGCCATTGTTCCGATGGAGATCCTGAATTGGCCCTGGTCGTCACTGGGGCGGCTTCTATTAGTTGGCCAAGGTTGTCGATGGCGGTGAGAACTGCGACGATCACGGCTCCAAGTTGACGATCTAGATGATCTAGAAGATCCCTCTCTCTTGCTCTTCTTCCGTCTTGGCGAGCTCTGTAGGGTCTGATGTATTTCTTTTGAGCCTCGCCTGCTAATATGACGACGAGAGTCTTGTCGACCTCGGCTCACAACGCTGAGGCGTGAACCCCTGGAACTCGATGCTCCAACACGGCTCGACAACTGATCAATAGCACGGATCGCATCGCGACTGGATGCAGCCGATAATGAAACGAGCGATTCAAGGTCCATGGAGGGAGACTGAGATTGGTGACGTGGGACAAGGCCACTCACGACATTGGATAAGGTCATGGCGAGCTTCTGGATGATGCGTCTCACAGTGGTGCGAGCAGGCGCTGCCAATGGTTCAGATACGCCATCACCCAAAGAAAAGTAAACAGCGCCAAGTAGAATATCGACAATCAACCGGACAAAGGACTGGTGCAAATAGAGACATGACTCACCGTCGCCCTTTTCGAATCGAACACCGTTGTGCGACAGTTGCGATGAATATGCACGTTGGACCTGGGCCCGCCCTGATCGAAGAGAGGCCGCCAACCTGTCGCTCGACTCGTTGTTGGCCTCTCGGTTCCGCCTCAGTTTCTTGAGCAAGGTCAGGCAACGGGTATAAGTGTCGAGCAGCGATGAAACAGCGGTTCCGAAATCGCCCATGGTCAATGGTCTGCCAGGACAGGGCATCGGGATGAGAAAACCAGAGGTCGAGAAACGAGAGTGCCGAGGAAATACACGTGGGTGCTGTCCGCGGCTGTCCAGGGTCTTGGTTGGTAGCGATTGCCATGCCCATCGCGTGCAGTACTGTACATGCACACGCACCAGCTATGTATGTATGTATGTATGTATGTACGGATGTATGGAGTACGAGGTGGTAGATACGTAACAAGAGCTGCTGCATATGTCGTGCCCGCGCCACCACCGCCCAACCGTCGCAGTGATAAGAAGGGGACAAGGATTGAGGCGAGGGAGAGGTGGTGTGGGTGAGTTGACTGGTGGACGTTTCAAGGGACGGATATGACAGGATAAGCACGCCGTGGTGGTGACGATGGCGCTCACACTCATATGATAGCCGAGGCGGTATGTGTGTATGCTTGCTCCCTGTTTCACTCGAGCCTTATCCTTCACTGACCAGAAACGGGATATCAGATATCGTACGGAACTGTACATATATCGGGAACCCGTCACCGCTGGTCAGCTCTGCCAGCTTCCTCAGCCAGGGCTGGGCCAGCATGTGCATGGGATGGGATGGGATGGGAATGCAATGCACCAGAGGCATAAGCAAGAGAGCAAGCAACCTTTTTGTCCAGGGTCTCGAGTGTGGGGGTTGAATCCTCATTATCCCCAAACCCCAAACCCCAATCAGCCCGCGGCCCCTGATCTGCGTGTGTCTGATGTCTCGCCCGCTCCGGCAGCCAGAGATGCTCCATCTACCGGCACTTATCAGCCTGGTCAAGCCAAAGACGCCCGCAATATACGCCAGAAGGATGGAAGGTCCGGAACTGGGCGGAGTTGGGCGTGCCAGCGTTGTTGTTGCTTCTGTCGTCGCCGTCAAAGAGCAAATCAACACATTGGCGCTATCTGTCAGAATCAGCCCTGGACCCCTGTTACCCGCCGCCGCAAGTACTGTACATTCCCCCCACCCGGCCAACCCCTGTTCCTTTTGCCATTTCCTTCCGTGGTGATGGCGGTCTCTGAGTGGATTCCCCGTGGGTGCTCGTGGTGCCATGGAGCCATGTGGATCGCTGCGTGGGATGGAAGAGACGTGGGAGGCAGAGAGAGCCGTGATGCCATCCGCCGTGAGCCAACACCCAACAGCCATCGGGCGGGCGCAGTCGGTCTTTCTGGGATTCTTCGCATGATAACGTCGCAGTGGAGCCTTTCCCCGGTCCATCTGCCACTACAATACAATACTAACCTCTGCCCACTCTCGTTCTTCACCAAGAGAGGAGTATCCATCAACAACTGGTGGCTAACGCGGGATGGCCCGGAACTTTGACATCGCCCTGCCTTATGACTAGACTCAGGGACACTCAATCTCTCTTGCGCAGTTTTTTGATGCCCCTTCCCTTCGCACATCTCACCCCGTCCTCCCTCTGCCTCTTCGTCCCATGGATATATCACATCGCCTCCCGCGTCCCTCGACATCGTGGCCATGCCGCTCTCTCCTCCTGCCTCCCGCTCTCCACCCGGAGACGTCTTGCGTCTCGACGACGCCGACAACCAGCTTCCCAGAGGGCAGTGTCGCTACATTCTCATGAATCCTGAGATCAAAGGCCAACGTTGCGGCTGCACCGCCTTTGACCACAATAAGTCGCTACCCGGCGCCAGCTGCCACTGTGGTCATCTTTCCTGCTTCCACATCGCCTCCTGCGATTCACCCTCACCAGGCAATAACAAGGATGAAATTGCCATGGTAAAGCAGCGTGTCTGCACTCTCGAGAATCGGTTGGATGGTGAGGACCAGGGCCGATATCGCAATCTCGTCAGCCGTGTAAGCGAGCTCGAGGAGATGGTGGAAAAGAACCGGGACGAAGCCACGACCGAGCTCAAAGGCTCCTACCGCAACATTTACGCCGCATGGCAATTAGTTGAACAGTTACAAAAGCGCATGAAGAGTCTCGAAGACTCTTACCATATGCAAACCGAGAGACTGATGAGAGCGGAACACGATGTGGAGGAGTTGCGTAACAGGCAGCTACAGATGGGAGATAGCGAAGAACCTCTCGAAGAACGCAGCAAAAAGGTCGAAAGCACCAAAAAAGCTCCTGCAACCCCTCCTATATCTGCCGCCCGAATCCTGAATACCGATGCTCATCCGTCCGATCCCGCTTCCAAAGCCGCTGTGCCATCAAGACCACCGTCGGCGCCGTCAGGACCATGGACCGTCCACATTTCGTTGATGCCTTCAAAGTCACAGCCTTTCCCTTTCGAGAAGGACACCATTTCATACAAAAGATGCCTCTCTCGCGGGCTGCACAGGATGGTAGCTGTGGAGGGCACCGATAGTCAATCGTTTGCCAGGGCCGTGTCACGGACGTTTCACTCTCTCCTCAACGACCGCCCATGGATTCCGTTGCAAGCAAAGCTTTGTGATGTGACAAACCTGCAAGGTCTTCCAATGCTACGGCCTTTGAAGCGTCAACTGATGCACCGTGAACACGACTGGGCCTTTATCAAAGAACATTGTGCAGTGTGCGATGGCAACGGCAATATAGACTCCCTCTACATCGCCCTGGAGAATGACTTTCTACCGTGGAACTTTCTTCGTCAATGTCCTGCCTATGTCCATGGACTGGAGGCAAGCTGGGAATATGACCCGGTTCTGGACCAGCGGGAAGCAGAAGGCTCTGCCAAGAACACTCATGATAGAAAAGAAATACAGCAGTCTGACGAAGATAGATCTTTGGCACCTTTTGCACCATCCACGAAGCGTGGCTTGGTAGAATTCTCCACTATGAAAGATGCCGAAGGGCCGAGAAAGAGATTGGCGCGCGGATGCAGACCCGATCTTATGGACCACCACCAAAGAGTTGAGGCTGGACGTATGGGCCAAGTACTTGAAAGCCACACCCGCATGGATTACAAGACGAATGAGAGATGAAAAAACAAACCACAGAGCAGCATACGAGATGGCGTTATTATGGGACAACTCTGAAGCGAGCGGGCGAACGCAATCATTTATCTTCCTGGGTTGGGGGAGACGTGTTTACCAGAATATATCCTCCCCTGATATCTTTTCCTTCTTCAATTCTTCTTCTAAATAGGGAGAGCGCCCAGATAAACGGACTTTGTAGGTATAGAGGATAGGCTGGTTTTATACCCGAATTATTTCTGTCCGCGGAGTCAACGACATATCTGGTTACCAAATAGCGCACTAGTCCCAAACATTGTATCTATGCTGTAAGTTAGTTGAACAGCCACTTGAATGTTATTGGCAACGTGCAAGTGGGCTATTAGATAGTAGACTAAATTCTCACACCGAGTATGAGCTTATCTATGTCCACTCTCTTATCCAGTGAATTGCAATCGTTGATGATTGAAACAATGCCTGACTGTTGAGCCATCACCAAGCTTAAACTAAGAAAACGTGACCGCTTCTATGCGGCCTGTCTGTCTACTAAGAACGACTGTTGGCCCTACCACTATGCTCCCCACTTCGCGTAAGTTGGGAGGTATCCAGAGCAGCCTCTCACCATCCTTCACAATCCATGCGCGATCGAAACTTATGCCATAACCAACGCAATGGGGAGATGGTGAGTCAAGATTGAAGACCCCTATATTGGTCCAGAGGTAGTCCGTCACCGAGTCAAAGGAGACCTCCTTGAGCCTCAAAGGAAGGCTGAGTACCGGTTGCAAAGAAGTCGTGGTCAGGTTGTAGACTTGGGTATCTACGTCCGTGACTATTGCAAGATATCGGGCGTCCCTTGACAGCGCAAGGGTGTTGTAACTACTCATCTTTGGGTGAAGCGTCTTGGTGCAGTTCCCAGTAGATGTACTCCAGATCGGTATGTGAATCTCATCATCATCAGGGCAGAAAGCTGAGGCAAAATAGCGACCATTGGTCGACACAACGATCGATCGTGGAATGTGGTTGTAGGTTTCTAGCGTCCGGTAGCATTCTCCTTCGGCATTCCAGAATTTTACTACCGCGTCGATTGAATTGGAGATGATCCTATGGCTTTTGTCTGGAAAGAAGCAAGCCGAAAGTACCGTGCCTGTATGACCTTCGAGTGTTTGGATACATTCCCACGTTGCCATACTCCAGACTTTAAGTGCATAGTCGGTATAGAAGTACCTCGAGACGAGGCGCTGCGTATCCTCTGAGAAAGCGACGGAGGCGATGTCTCCAAGATGATCGTCCAGTCTGTGGAGTTGGGCGCCTGTGGCGGTATCCCATATGGTGATCACGCACGGCCGCCACGAAGCTAGACGAGTGCCATCTTTCGAGAAGACGCCCCTGTCATTAAAAACTCTGAAATCTCGAAGGCAGGTAGAGTTGGATAGGCACCACATTGCTAGGGGAGAAGCAAATTCTCTCATCATGGACTTTTGACCATCGGGTAATAGAACGGCTGATCCCTCCTGCTCGAGTTGTTGAGGCACATTCTCAGACCTCGGTTCATGAGGTTCGTTCTGCAGTCCAGAAGAGCAATAGTTCTGAGCCACGTCCCAGATCTCGATTCTCCCGGCCTCTGATCCCGAGACAAGACGCTGCGTTTTCCCATAAAAGCTGAGAGATGTGATGTCGTTGCTGGGACTCTCGATAGATGCCATGGTTGCACCGGTGGCCGTGTCCCAAATTGCTATCTCCCACACGGTACAACACGCTAGTTGTCGGCCATCCGCTGACAGAGTGAAGACATGTTTAGTGCTGTAGAAACAATGTCTATTGCCTGGCTCGGTATTCCTAATCTGGATTTCCTGAAGATGCGAGCCCGCAGTGACATTCCAGACCTTCATCGGTTGCGTAAAACGGTGGAATGCAATCGTCTCCCCGTTGTTGGAGACAACGAGGGGACCTTCCACAGCCCCATCCTCAATCTCAAGCGTATGTAGGCATTCTCCCGTGGTCATATCCCATATTCTGATACTACTCCGTACTTCATGTGGCCCGTCGAAGTGTAGAACGGCAAGCCGCTTAGCACCCGCAGCAAACACGGCCTTGCTTATCCGGCCGCCAAACATCCGATGAGCCAACTGGGTCGTTTTTGTCTTCGCATCCCACGTTTCCACCATGGCACATTCTGGGAAGCCTAAATATGATGATTTAACAAACCACAGATTTCCTCCCCACGACGCCACTGCCTCTAGATCGTAACCCTCTTGGATTTCAAACACTCCCAGCGGAGCATTCGTCATTGGGTTCCAGATGCTAAACCGTCTGTCACTCGGCTTAGAGGCAATTAAAGGGGTTCCGTTTGACAGGATAATTTGCTGGAAGTCCTCTCCGTTACGAAACGTATGCAGGCAGGTCCCTGTTTCTGCATCCCAGATATTGACAGCTCTATCCATAGAGCCAGAGATGATATACCTGTCATCGCTGGAGACTTCTACCCAACCAATGGGCGATACATGGCCCTCAACGACCTGGAGACAGGGGTCCCAGTCATTCTCTGTGACAGATTTTGGCCTCGCCCAAGTGGGCGCCTCGCTCCTGAAGGGTTCTCCGTCCAGGACACGGGAGGGGCTGAACACTAGGGCGGAAGCATAGACTTGCAACGGCGCCAGCTCAATTCCTCTCTTATGTGAAAGGGTAAACCGATAGACGTCCCGTATGCTTTTGCGCAAGCCAGGGGTTGTGTGGTGCTCCTGGAGACTTCAGTTAGGCGGTGCCATGAGCCAGGTGTATGGGTGTAAACATACCGATGCCATTTCAAGCTTAGTTGTTGCTTGGATAGCCTCGGACATGCTGCTAAGCAGGCTCATAGCTTCCAGCCAGTACAGAAACTTTGCCTTTAAGAATACGAGGATAGCGCTAGAGTCTGTCACCTGCATAGCCTTATCACTGCTTTTCAAGGGACAAAACTCGTCCAAATGATTAACCCAATGAACGCAGGAATATCGACTCGAGGCCAACGGATCGGGCTCGGGCGTTGAGATATCATCAAACAAGAAGCAGGGCTCGCGTAGGTTGTAAATGTCGCGATGCAGCGTCTTTGACAACAATGTCAATGAGTTATGGAAGATCTTGTTATGGCGCTCTCTCATACCAAAGGGAAAAAGGAACGAGCTGGAAGCCAAGAAGTCCTTGGCTGACTGATGAATAATGTAGACTGTGCCGTCTCGGATCGTAAGAAAGGATCCGCACAACGCCGTAAGAGATTTTATGATCTCTTCCTCAATGGGGACCTTTGCTGGTAGGCCCGCGAGGTGACCCAGTTCCAGCAAATGGAGCGGCCGATATGCTGCAGTTGCTGTTGCCAGAATATCTCGACAGATCTCGGGGGTGCCTCTCTCTAGTTTCTGTATGTGAAGCATCATCCGATCGTAGAGTTGTTGCAGACCAGCAGGGATCTCCTTGATGACATCCTGCACATCCCAAACGCGCACAGCTTCAAGCTCTTGGCAAACGAGTGCCACCCACAAGAAAGTGTCGTTGGAATTTCTCATCAAGTACTGTTCCACAGCGCTCTGCAGTTCAGCATCGTACTTCTTGCGAACGGCCAGGATGTTGATCTTGTGTTTAATGAACTTGCGAACTGCGATTGCAATAGTGTCCTCATTCAGCTCGAGGCTCATCTTGACCTGATTCTTGATGAGGTCCAGGTTCTCTTCAATAGAAGGCCAGTTGCGGCTGGACACGATCCACTTGACGGCCGAGGATGAAGACGCCAGGGAAATGAATGTTAACAGCTGGGGCAACTTGCTCACACACTCATCGAGCGCATCGATCATGATGACCACGTTTTGCAGGCGCGAATCCCCGAGCATGGCCGCCAGAACGTCAGAGACGTGGAACCAATTGTCGAAGAACTCCTTGCCTACGTGTTCGTATTCTTCTGGGACGTAAGAGCGAAGCCCCGGCTCTTGGGCAATGAGGAGATATACGAGGCCACGCAGTACCGCGATCGCGTCGTTCTGCTTCGTTGCGGTCGCCTGGCAGAAGAAGTAGGCTAGCCTATAATCCGCATACTTTTCTAGCTCATCAATGATGCCGCACAGCAACATTGTCTTCCCCTTTCCAGGATCTCCTTTGATCCATAGGAGAGCGTTCTGTGTATTCTCGCGCCATTGCACAAAGTCGGGGTGGTCCACTATCCAGGCATAGGAGTCCTTGAACAGACCTCCTTTCATCTCTTGGATTTCTTTTTTGTGGGTGCGAGGGTCTGTATCACGCAGGTCGCGTAACAACTGCTTGTGTTTCTCGTCTTGTCGGATTTTGGCCTCTTCCTTATGGCGTTCAATGTGGTGTTTCTGGAATTTCGCTTGTTGTATAGTTTGGTCCTGAATCGCCGAAAGTATCCCCGCGAGTCTGGTCTCTTGGGAGGATGCGGTAGCTGCGATTGCCTGTAGATGAAGCTTGATTTGTTCAGAGTTGTATTGCTCAGAGTCTCTCTTGATGGCGGCCTCGGCGTCTTTAATGCTGGTGAGCTGGGTACCCCAGTCATCAAGCTTGAAGAGGTCTCGAAGCAGTACAAGACCCTGGCTCCGACGGTAAAGACATATACTCTTCATCTGGAAGAGAAGCAGATTCTGGTAGAGGCTGACCATGTTCTTCTCTAGCTCGTCCCGTAGCCCTGTGGAGGATGCGTCGGCTTTGTTTTTATCGAGAAGCAGATCTGTCAAGTTCCAATACCAGTCCATTCTTGAAACGACGTAGGCGATTCCAGAACGATTAGCCACTGCCTCGGAAATGGGGTTGGTAATGATCTGAGTGAGATTCCAATTAATCAACAATCAACTAGGTGACTACTCGTACCACGGTCCTTACCTCAAGAGCCAAGCAGACCCCAGTCCATGCAAGTGCGGCTTCAGGATAGGCTCGAAGTGCTTGGGCAGCTTTGTCTAGTACGGATTTGACAGCATTAGTAGCCTGCAGCCCCTCATCAACTCTCTGCTTGACGGCAGTCTGTCGTTTAGTCTTTTCGAGTCCAGTTTCGATGAGTTGTTTCATTTGTAACGATCGAGTCTCTTTGGTCTGCCCAATCGCATTTGTTTCCGGGGAGTTTCCCTCCGACGGGGCTTGCTTGATCCCATTGAGCTCGGCCGACAGTATCAGCTCATATGCTTGGACAATATCGGCCTCCTTCTCCTTGAGGTTGTCGTATGCCTGATTCCATAGCTTTTCCCGTAGGGACGATTGCCATGATCCCGCTGCCGAAGTAGGGCGCGGAGGAACCGAGGTTGAAGACGCACTTGGTACGAGATATGATTGAAAGTGGGGGTCTTTGCCTTTGGCCTTTTGCCGCAGGCGCTCGAGGAACCTCATTGACGCTGGGAAGAGGAGGAAACGACACTAGACGATTCAAACTTTTGCTGGGGCAAGCTTAGTGATGGGGACGATGGCGGAGACAAGTTGTTACTCAGCCTTGGGCGATCGAGGAGGAAACCGTTTGGAAGTCATGAGATATAAGTTAGGGCATACAGATTACAAGAGCTGGGATTACGACGCAACAGAGCGGGGCAAGCAGGCAGTCGTACAACATAAGCAGCCATGTGATGGATTTTGACGAGGCTTTCAGATCCTTGACCTGGGTAGTGGCTCCGATTCTCTTCGCCATCTTGATAGTCTTGATGAATTTGGAGGGGGTGCCACTGTTGAAGTCATGGCTTGACGACCCATCCGTTCAGATATTCGAGGCAGATGAGGACAGCCTGCACAATAGGTAGGGATTAATGGGAAGCTGTCAAGCTGTGCAGTTTGCTGTTGCTATACAGTTCGTTGCGCGATCTGGCGGAGCCGGGTGCGCATTGTCGGAACTCAGTCACCCTGATTCCCCCTTCAGGGTGAGCCAAACACCCATGGGAACCGAACCCATGTGAGATTTAGAATACATATAATGAGCAACAAATGAAGCCGTAGCGGTTGCTCTAACCGTGGGCCAGAGTAACGCGGCAATGCATGGTTCGCCAGCAAGTTAACTACAAGCTCTGACAGCCAAATGCGCAGACTCTCTCAAGTATCTGACTTAGGTACCAAAGGAGTTAGGTCAGGTACTTCCTAAGCAGGCAGCTGGGTCGAGGCAGCCTAGAACTGCCAAAGATTGTGTCTCCATCGCCAAGTAACAGCAATTTCTTCTAGTTTTTAGTACATCACAGATGCGCAGCCTAAATCAGAAAGAGTTGAATCGATTTGGCCAACCACACTCTGGAGTAAATGGATCTCGCTGAAGACGGTCGAGTTTGGTGGAGCTAAGGGGCGGCTCTAGCGGGTTTCTGATAGCTGACGATAACCAAGGGTAGGTAGGTAGCTAAACACTGTATGGATACCTACCTAAGCCACTATCAGTGTCGCCGAACCTCATCTCTCCGGCTTCATCTCACTGTTCCTCTTCCATCTCTTCTCCTCGTCTGGAGCCTCACACAACTTGTTGCCTCCGCCAGAGCTGCTTACCACTATCGGCACTTTCAATTGAGCTCCGAGTGTCATCGCTACGTCCCGTCGCCCGATTGGGTCCTCTTCCTCTCCCCTTCCCGTCTCTCGCCCAGGGCGACTCTCCAGCCAAGATGGATCTCGACATCGAAATGGACGACGCCATGGACACGGCTGTCGATGCCCCCGTCATTGAGCCCGTCCACGACGATATTCTGGTATGGTTAGCTCAGTTACCCAACACACGCCTCTCCCCCCATTGACTTGTTCCCCACAGCAAGCCGAGGACGCCGAAGAACCTGGCGAGGTGGCCGACGACGATAACAACAACGAGGCCGACGAGTCCAAGACGGTGGTACCGACCAAGCTTAACCTTCGCGGCGTCGACTCCCTCCACACGAGCGACATCAAGGCTTACGTCCAGGCCCATTTTGGCCCCGTCGACCGAGTCGAGTGGGTCGACGACTCCCATGCCAACCTGGTGTTCGGCTCCGAAGCCACCGCACGCGATGCCATCACCGCTCTCAGCACCGTTCCCCTAGCTGACCCTTCCGCTCTCGCCGTTGGCGAAACCCTCCCGGCCAAGCCCCTCGAAGGCCGATCCGACATCACTCTCCATGTGCGCTTCGCCGTCCTCACCGACAGGAAGCAGGCCGGTGCCGCTCTACGCAGTCGCTACTACCTCCTCCACCCCGAGCATGACCCCGAGGAACGCCGCCGGCGCCAGCAGGAGAGCAGGTCACGATACCGCGATAGAGACGGCGACGACCGTAGGGGCGGTGTTGGCGGTGGGCGCCGCCGCCGCCGCGACTCCGACGATGAGGTCGAGAGGTTTGAGGCGAGCATGTACGACGACGCGCCACGCGAACGGCGCAACTCGGTCCCCAATGATCGCCCGCGATCGTATGCCAGCGAAAACCGCGGCAAGGAGCTGTTTGCCGGACGAAAGGCCGCTCGCGACAGGTCGGCGTCACCCATGCGCGATGTCGTCGACGACGACGACCTCATGAGCAGCTCGTCCCGCAACCGCACGCGTGCTCGCGCCATACGCGATCGTATATCTACCGACGACAACCGTCGCAAAGAGCTATTCCCAACGGGCAAAAGCTCCGGCGGTCGTGGCGGCGGTCGTCTCGATGAGCTGGAACGCGCCATTGGCTCGGCCCAGCTAAAGGAAGAGGACCGGCCCAAGATTGTCGCGGTACCCGACGCACCCACCACCGGGGGCGCCTTCAACATCCGCGGCTCGGCGTCTCGGCGTGGCGACGGCGAGGGCTTCACCATCAAGGGCGCGGCTGCGGCCAACGCGCGGGAGCTGTTTCCAGCAAAGCTGGGGGGCGGCAACACGGGAAAGGAGCTATTTGACGGGTCGCGGACGAAACGGCGGCAAAAGGCTGAAGATTTATTCTCGTAAGGAAACACAGAAGAGAGGTAGAGGGTGCTTGGTTTTGGACAGGTGTGGGCGGTGCAGCATCGACGGGGGATGGTTATATAACGATACGATACCACGGCCATGGCGCGCAGCAAAAGAAGAAACAATCCCAACAAGGACTTGTCGTCCACGTTTTGCCTTACAGTTATGCATGTTCGCGACCACTCCTGCTACTTTGTTTACCACCACTTCTCCGTCATAATGTGTCTCGCATCTAGTCCAAACCCGCCGTCCCTGTGCGTAAGCAGCTCCACGACCTCATCCGTCATCACCGGCGGTCCGCACACATACACCAGGGTCTCGGCCGGTGTCGTCCCAATAGCGCTCCGCAAGTCCTCGGTCAGAAACCGCCGTGCGTGCATTTCAACCGGCGCCGGTTGGAACATGCGTACCACGGCCTCCCGGACACCGGGCCCCACGCCTACGCCGGCCTCGGCTCCGGCTCCGGATCCGGCTCCCGTGAGGTACACCCGCGCCCGGCCCGTCAGCTTCCCACTCGCAAAAAGGCCCCCGATCCGTCTTAGGAATAGTACATTGCCCACGTTGCCATCACCACCGCCGTCACGAGGCATCTTGCTCGCGTACACGAGCTCGACTTCGGGTCCGGTACCGTCCTGTGCCGCCTCTGCCATGTGGCTCATCATGCTCATGAGAGGATTCACGCCCACACCTCCGGCCACCAGAACTACGCGTCGTACTGTTGACCGTTCTGATTGCGTCTTCTGTAGAGGAGGATAGACGAAGCTGCCGCCTACGCGAATGCGTAACTGCGCACCCATGATGTCATCTGTCGGTCGCCATAGCCACGCCGCCACTGGGTTTTCGGGCGACTGCTGGATCGCCAGCTCCATGTAAGGCGAGGGAGCCTTCTTGGATACGGCTGCTGACGGTGGGGATGTGATGGTGAAGCCGCCCGGCTTCGTGATACCGGGGACGAAGGTGTCGAGCCACTGTCCAGGGAGGAACTGCGCGACAAGGTCAGTCTTGTAGGCATTTCGCCGAGATGGACAAGTCTACCTTGGCGGGGCCTTCAGTAAGATGCAGCCTCAGGAGTCTTATTTGCTCATTGACTTGCTGTATGTGAGAGATGGTCGCTCTGTGGAGGTTCTGTCAACGCAGGTTAGCTACCAAGCTTGTGCCGCCACATCAGCTTCGCTGGCTCACCTCATCCCTTGGCTCCTGCGCTGTTCGCTCCAGGTGGCTACTGCGAGATGCTGTTGACATGGCTAATTGCTGAAGTGGAGCTGCCAGTCTAGCTCTCAAGGTCTGTTTCTTCAATGATTCCAATGCAAGAGATGCCATGATAGTGCAGCTGTTGTGTCGCAGTCTAGAAGCGGATGGCGGCTTCGTGCCCCACATTGAGCAATGTTGGTACTACTGAATAACTATTGCAATTCGCGCGAACCAGACTATATTTCCTAATTGAACTGAAATATAGTGGACTTGAAGCATATCTACGCTCACCAATAGCAACATCATAAGCTGAGCCCTTGGTAATGGAGACTTTATGTAGATGTTTGGACATCCTCTGTATTCTGCTAGCAGAGGCCATCCGCCGGCTTTATGCGAGGGAATCTCGCCGCACGACAGAAGTTCCGCTGTCGATCTGTACGTCGTTACAATACCGTTAAACAACCAGTCCACAGACAGTCTCGCTTCGTTTGTACGATTAGCTGGTTCGCGCCGAATCAAGCACTGCCGGTTCAACCCTGTGCAAAGACGGTAGCTCATAGAGTGGCTACCGCCTTGTAGCATGAAGATAAGGTCGACACCTTCAGCTGACGCCCATCGGCGCAGTTTTGAAGCAGGTGGGGAAATGGACGGACAGGGATGAGACCAACACCGAGAACAAATGAGGCAATGCAAACTCATCCTGCTGATGCGACTTGCCAAGCATGCAGCGAGCTGAAATCCCGCACAGAACGCCTTGTGCGGCTGGATCCAACTCTTAGCATTCCCAAAGGCAACTGTTTGAGGAGTCGAATCAACAAATCATCAGATTGAGACCAAAGGATGGCCACACCGGCAGAGATGTCTCTGACGGCTATCACAACTCTGTTTCATCGCTCTACTGGCAGCCGTCCTGTTTGGTCGAACCACCAAGCAACCTCAACGATACCAACCACAGTCGCCACCCAGGAGGAAAAGACTAGCCTTGCGAATCGAGAACATCCCCAAAGAGCATGCAGACGACTTTGATTGTGTCCTCAAGGACATTTTCGAGAGGGACTCAACCCTTAACGCGCTCGCCGCTACCTGGACTCGTCGTTCTCTGGTGCCAAAAGGCATACACTCCCTGTGCGCTATCATCACCGTCAACACAGAGCTCTCTGCGGAAGACATATGCAAGCGGCTGCGTAGCCTTGATAACGCACACCGCTACACATACAGCTCCACTTTCGAGGGCATTACGCCGCTCTACGAGAGCCAGGACGCTGCGGATGTCGAGTAAGCTTGTGCATTGTCCATCTATCTAGTATACTCTGATTGACCCTCCCAGCGTCATCGCGGTACCAGGCCTTGGAAGCCATGCCTTTGGCTCCTGGAAATCTACAGACAATGGCGATGTTTGGCTGCTCGACTTCCTCCCTAACGACGTTTCCAACATACGGGTACTCCTCTACGGCTACGATACCGTGCTACCAGGCAGCTCCTCCAAACAATCCATTGCGGACCTAGGCCGCCTTTTACTGGAACAATGCTTTGTTTTTCGGGCGAAGGACGGGGTGAGTGTTCTGCTCTGTCATGCGTCTCAAAAGCTAATCCTTCAGACCTCTCATCGTCCCATCATCTTCATCGGCCACAGTCTTGGTGGTTTGCTCATCAAAGAAGTAAGACTTATCCAATACTTCCAAGGGGGATTCGAAAAGGCTGATTACAGAAGGCACTCATCTATGCAAGTCAAGGCCACAGCACGTACTCCGACCTGTACAAAGCCTCTTACGGGCTTGCCTTCTTTGGCGTGCCTAACCTTGGTCTCCGAAATGACCAGTTGAGGACCCTTGTCCAAGATCAGCCCAACGTGAAGTTGATTGAAGATCTTCTCGTCGATAGTGACTCGGAACCGTCCCCTTATTTGACCAAGCTTGGGAAAGAATTCTCGCAGAGCTGCAAGGGGCAAAAATACAGCATTGTCACCTTTTTCGAGCGCAAGCTTACTCCCACTCTACAAGTAGGGGCCGCCCCCCTTCAACTTTCTTCATTTAATGCTGACTGACTTCGCAGCTTGACAAGGCTGGCACATGGAGCAAGACTGGCGCGCCATCGTTGCTGGTGACGGAACAATCCGCTACCAGTATGGGAGTGGTAGTTGGGGCTGACGCTATCAACATTCCCCTCAATGCTGATCATTCTCGGCTCGTCAAGTATGAATCTCGCAGTCATCCCGACTATGATATAGTCAGTGGCAGAATAACGCGCTTGGTCATCGAGGCGAAACAAGAGGTTGCCAAACGGTTTGCTGAGTACAGTACGTAGACCAAACCCCGGCCGTGAGCGTACACAGGTAGTAACCTTTCCAATTTAGATTTATCCCAATCGCACTCGGTAGCAGATACAAATGATTGCCTTCAGTCTTTGGCATTCCGAGACATGGATAGCCGACCTCATGAAATTGAAAGGCCTGCTGATGGCACGTACGAATGGCTTCATAAGCACAAGAAATTCCTCCAATGGAAAGGAGAGCACCGGGGCCTCCTATGGATCAAAGGCAAACCTGGATCGGGGAAGTCAACAATAACGAAACATGCGCTTGAAACGCCCCAGCGTCATTTCGAAGCCGATACCAAAGTCTTCGCCTTCTTCATCCATGGTCGCGGCCATGATTTACAGAAAACACCTCTCGGTCTCTTTCGATCGCTTCTACATCAGCTGCTCACTCATTTTCCGGGTTCCCTCCACGGCTTGATTGACCATTTCATCGTCAATCGAGCGTCAAAAGGCGAACCGGGAGAGAAATGGAGCTGGGATCTGCAGACACTCCAAAGGCATCTCGAATCTGCACTCCCCAAGGTTTTAACCCGATATCCTGTTGTTCTTCTCATTGACGCACTTGACGAGTGTGGCAAAGAACAGGCCGTGGAGCTCATCGGTTACTTCAAGTATATCCTTTCATCTATTCCCTGGACTAATTGTCGGTTCGACATTTGCTTCTCCTGTCGCCACTATCCTATTCTTTCACTTAAGGAAGGACTCACCATTGAGTTGGATATGGAGAATGATGAGGACATTAATATCTATGTCAGAAAGTGCTTATCCGCGGGTGATATAGAAGGTGTCCTTGGCAACTTGATCCTGCAGCGCGCTCAAGGTGTTTTTATGTGGGCGCGCCTGGTTCTGAAACGAGTGCTGAACTTGATTCGAGAAGGAGAATCTAGAGCTCGAATCATGGCCGAAATTGAGCGCATACCGCCCGACTTGAACACACTTTACGCTGAGCTCATCAGAGATGCCAAGCAACGCCACCCTTCGGAAACATTGCAGCTGATTCAATGGATATGTTTCTCGGGAAGGCCGCTGACTCTGGAAGAGCTTCAATGGGCCTTGGCAATCAAGCCTGACTGTGAGTGGAGCTCACTGGATGAGTGCCGAAAGTCCGCCGATTTCATCCATCTTACCAAAATCAAGAAAAGAATCAACACCCTGAGTTGTGGGCTTGTGGAGGTGATTCGTTCCGACGGGACCTACGTCGCTCAGTTCATCCATCAGTCGGTTATGGACTTTTTCATTGAGGGGGGACTAGAGACATTGGATGACTCAGTACCTTTCGATTTCGTTCCTACAGCTCACTGTCGTCTCTCTCAAATATGTCTCCAATATTTCAAGTTGGCTCGGTGCTCCTATGAGCATCCTGTTCCTTGGGGAAACTATTCGGAACTTCCTCTGACTCGCTACGCATCGACTTATTGGGCACTCCATCTGGAGTTGGGAGATCATGCGGCAACAGTTGACAAGAGCAGTTTCAATTCGCTCATAAATTTAATTGAATCTGCGATTGAAGCCTGGCTGGGAGCTTGCTATACCATGCCTCGGCAGTATCATCATCCCGCACCAGGAACCAAGTTGATCCATGTTTTGTGTTCATACCGAGTACCAAGGTTGCTTTCAAATTACCTCGACGATCTCGATGAGATTTACAAAGTTTTAAACATGAAGAATGACGAGGGAAAGACGCCTTTACACTTAGCCGCTAAGAGAGGAGTGGAGATAGCAATAAAAATGCTATTTAGTTCCGGAAAGGTCGACGTTAACTCGAGGGATAACGACGGCTGGACGCCTCTTTTATGTGCTACTTGGCAAGGCTATAGTGAGGTAGTCAAGATACTCCTTACTCACGAGAAGATTGACATTAACTCGAGGGATAACGACGGCCGGACGCCTCTTTCATATGCTGCTTGGCAAGGCCATAGCGAGGTAGTCAAGATACTCCTTGCTCACGAGAAGGTTGATATTAACTCGAGGGATAACGACGGCCGGACGCCTCTTTCATATGCTGCTTCAAGAGGCTATAGCGAGGTAGTCAAGATACTCCTTGCTAACGAGAAGGTTGACGTTAACTCGAGGGATATGTGTGGCTGGACGCTTCTTATGCACGCTGCTTGGGAAGGAAATAGAGAAGCAGTTGAAGCCTTTCTCGAAACTGACAAAGTCGACATTGCCACGGAAAGTCATTGTGGCTTCAACGCTTTACAGCTCGCTACCTTTAGAGGCCATCGGGAAGTAGAAAGGCTATTTGAAGCACGGAGTAATCTGGTCATCGAAGATTTTTATGGCTTAGGTTTCCTATTCAATAGTTTACAGCCCAGTTGAATGTAGTGGTGTAGCTTCTTGATGGACCTGTGGTCAGTTTTCTCATCAGTGGGGGCAAGGATTAAGTTAATCGGGAGCAGGGCCATAACATGCGAGATATTTCTCGTAGACCATCTTCTCACTGACGTGTTGAGCTTTTCTCTAAGTTCTCAACTGATATGCATACCAGTCATTGAATCCTTTATGGCTCTCCCATTCCCTACATACCAATTAGCAATAACAGCAACACTCTTTACGCCTCTCACAGCTTCTGGTTGAAATCCACTGACAGCAGACACAGTTCCCGAATGACACATTGCTCTACTATCTATCAAATGTTCATTCATTTCATGGCGCAGTTCTCATGAGCTCCAACGACATTGTGATCCACAAGAAACCAAAGCACAATGGAGCTGGCTGATCCAGGATTCCATGTACAATTTAGTTACGGACATCCCATTGATTCTGGGATTCCATTTTTTATAAGTCCGATACTTGATTATATAGCCCGCGGTTCAAGTTTCACAGGAAGTCTCAAAGCCCTCGTTGAAGCTAGGTCCTCTGTGCTGAAAGAAGTAGGTACTTCAGATGCTGCTCTTGTAGCATAGACACTGGTCACACCCAAATGGCCTTCTGCGCCTAGGCAGCTTGAAAACACAATTTCCTCGCGGGTTGACCTTGCACTGACTCCTGCCACACTGGCTCTGGTGACAATTCTTCCTCGGGCGGCTTCTGGTTCGGCAGGTAACCCGTGCGCGGCCTGAGAGGATGTTCAGGGCGTCCTCAGCATCGGGTTCATCTTCTTCTTCATCTTCGTCAAACTCCTCTGGATCATCAGAGTTGTCGGCAAGACCGTTAACAGTCACTGTCACCATGAGTATCAGCACAGGTTCATAAGATAGTCGTCAATGATAGGTGGTTTGGAGGGGGCACAAGGTCATCAATACTAGACCACATTACGAGCTCTAGAGTGATGCCAGTTACGTCGGGTCAGAACCACATACCATCATGTTTCTCGAGTTGAGCTCTGGCGTCAATGTCAGACGTAGATGGCTCAGCAGCGAGCGCAGTCGGTGCGGCCCCGAGAACGGCGAGGAACAGGAGAATCCCGCGAGGTGCAAGAACCTTCATCATGAAATAATAGTATGGAAGATGGGAAGTGTGTATTGCTGTTGCAGTGAAGTGACTTGTTCGACTACAAGATAGATTGACGGACGAAATTCGACTATTTATACTTGAGTGCGCATTGCAAGAACCATGCCTTGCCTGAAGGATTCTGGTGAGAACCACAAGTCAGCTGAAGCAGCTGAAGCAGTCCAGACTCTCGACTCGATGATATCGTAAGCTCGCGTATGCAGAGGAATGCTGACATGGTCTGGTGATCCATGCTTTTGCTGTCTGTCTAGCACACTGCCGCATTTGACTGATCAATGGCCTACCTCAGCCGACAGTTTGCCTCAAGTCAGATGTGTAACGTATGGGGATTCTAGCTGGCTATAGATGTACCATATGTCGTTCTTGCAAAACGCGACAAGTTTGCAGACATATCCAGAACTTCTGACATTTGATAGAAGATAGGCAGTTCGAAGTGGCCCATACAAGATAGTTCGCAACACTAATATATTGTCCCTATACCTCCATTAAGACTGTCGTGTGTAAGCACACCGCATAGGACTTATTCTAAATACACAACACCTTTTGCAGCTCATGCTTCCTCCCTTTAGACCCACTTACTTATAAGTCATTGTTCCAGCCTCGACTGATGCTTGCATGGCTTGCATCCTACATCAACTCCAGCTGGCAGCTTTCCTCGGCAAAGCCAGCAAATACACTTGACAAGCAGCGATGAGCACTACCTTTGATCACTTCCCCAAGCTTCCTCCTGAGCTCCGCCACCGAATCTGGAGTTTCGCTCTCTCTGCCAGCTGGTCTTACACTGCGTTCAAACGCCGCAACAAGCGACCCAAGCTCATTGGCAAGCTCAATCGCCGAGTTGGCCAAGTCTGCCGCGAAGCTCGCGCCGTTGTCCAAGTTACACACACCAAGGTCGATCCCTTTGGATGGATTGGCTTTGGCTGTCACATCTTCTTCTTTCGGGATATCGGGTATGACCGTAAGCGAATGCAGCAGGTGGACGACCAATGTGGCTTGCTGCAACACATCCAGCACATGATCATCCAACCCCGGGAATGGGAACATTTCGAAGCAACAAGGGAGCTTCTGACGGAGCGGTGCAAGTCACTCCGATCATTGGTGGTCGTCGCCCCCTGGTTGGAGCCTCCCTCGCCCCCTGTGCCGGAGGAGCTCCTAGACCTAGCACCAGAGATGGACTTTAGAGCCATATTCGACACTTCGCCCACGGAAATTGACATGTCTACCATCCTAGAAGACTTGGAGCGCGGCGAGCCTGCCAACTCTGTTCAAAGGGCGGAGTATCTTGGCAGACTTGACGAAATCATAGCGCAGCTTACAGATGAACTCATCGAGGCTGGTTCGCTCTGGCCCGAGGTGCGAAGGGACGCTCGGTGCATGGAAAACTTGGCCAACGAATTCCCCAATACAACGCCAAGTATCTACCTACGCAGAAGGGAAGAGCTTTGCGCTCCGGCGGTGAGTGAGCAGCAGTCAAACACAAGGGTCGAGGCTTACTTGTTTCTAGTTGCTTGAACATCCTGACTAGTGCTCATCTGCCTGCCCTAGTCATGAGACAACACGTCGGCTCCATCAATGGTGATATGGTAAGCTGACAGGAGCAAATACGAAGGATTGTGTGGGGGAAGCATAGGAGGATATGGATATTCAAACGTAGCTACAGACCATAACCATGAACTACTTGCGCACTTGCCAAAACTCTCAGGATTTTATGAAGGGCTGTCTTCGCTGACTGATCCCTTGATATCTCGCCATTGCGTGGGATCCAACTTCTAAACTGTCGATTTCCACTCTTTTCGGGAGAAAGGTACGGAGAGAACAGAGAACAAGCGACGGACCTCCTGATACAGACGTAGTCAGGAAATCGGCAGCCAACGCGACCAAAATCCATCGCTTCGCCATCTTTTGTCTTATGGGCGTTTTCCCTTGATGATTTGATTGGTCCATAAGGAGCTGACATCTATGTGTACATGGGTATTAGTCTCGAATCCATCTGCATGTCAGAAAATATAGTTTGATCTTATGTTGGCGCTTAGCCCGTCATTGACTGAACCCCGATCACGCACATGATTCGAACCAGGAAATTCGCGCATAAACTCTGTAGAAAGTTGCCATGCTTTCCTGGTGCTTGATTAATTCATGTAAGCTCTAGAGAACGTCGAGAGGCGTTTCTCCATCTCGCAGTTCTGAACTTGGCATGTTCCTGAAGCCTACGGGATACAGGATCGACACGATTGACAACCCTGGACCAACACACATAGCCTCAACCCAGTATCTCATTGTAACCGGTGCCAGACGAACTCAACCAACCAGTAAACGACCAATTTTGAGGTCCTAGGCGACTACGCCTGTAGCTGTGTCGTCCGACTCCGTATTTGTCGTCTTGACAAGCCGCGAGGACTTGACGACCTCTGGCCATTCTCACGTCGACAACCGTGACACAAAAGTGGATATCGGCACTTATAAAAAGCTTGGCGAAACAGCGTCGGTCATGAGCATCAAGGTCTAGATGGCTTACAACGACTGTACGTAGGATGGCACGTTACATGCGGCTCGGGGCACCGCCAACTCAAGTTCCTGGGTAATTCAATTCAGGCTTTCATTTCGGAAAGGGACGTCGCAACGTTCCCTTTGGGCTACTTGACTTTTTTTTTATCATCTAGAACATCTTGCTTGCCCAAGCGTGGACTTGGCAAATCTGACGCATTACTCCAACCAAACTCCTGGACTTTACCGTATATACCCAGGTAGGCCAACCTTCCCTTAGGAGGACTCTGACCAGTTCACTTGGTCCATGACTTGTCCCGCGCTCGGATGCGTGTATCCGATCCTCAATCGCAATCGCAAAGCCTAGAACAATGAAGTATCAGTAAGCCATCCTCAAAACATGGGGGTAATCAGCCGTAGCAACTTACCGCCTTGCACCCAGACACCCTCATCATCTGGGTGGCTTCGGCACCTGGTGCCAGGTCCGTCGACGAGATGCTCAGCAGCTGCAGCTTCTGTGACTTGGGGACGGCGGCCTGCAATCCCACGTTGGACAACGTCGCCGACTCAGACGTGTTTCT
Organism: Pseudonectria foliicola; assembly: GCA_003693505.1. Lineage (NCBI taxonomy): Eukaryota > Fungi > Ascomycota > Sordariomycetes > Hypocreales > Nectriaceae > Pseudonectria > Pseudonectria foliicola. The sequence goes on along the minus strand of QUZD01000025.1, from coordinate 210,689 downwards.
GAACTTTGCGGTGGCCTGGATCATTCCCTCGGCGTTTCGCTGGATCTGGAACGTAATGTTCAGGTCGTTACTGTTGTAGCAAGGAATGGCAGGAGACCCAAAGGCGGCTTGTGACTGCGGTACCGGCGTCGATGAGGCCGAGATGGGAGACATGAGGTCAAAGTGGGATGACGGAGGGGCGGGCGAGGAGACGGATGGCGCAGGACCTGAGCCAAACATGTCCATGATTGATGAGACATTCGACTGCTGAGGCGTAGGCGACGTCGGGGCCGAGGTTACGCTGCCGCCAAGGATATCTGCAAGGAGGTCGGCGTTTGTCGTCTGCGGTCCATTGGAGGCTGGGCTGGTGGGCGTGTCCATGATGTCGAGAAGATCCTGCTCTGTCGGCTTGATGACTCTTGACTTGCGGTTGGCGGCCTTCTTCTTCTTCTCGGGGGCCTGTCCAAGGACACGCGACTCCTCCTTTATCTGGGGGACGGGCATCTTCTCCAATACACCCTGGCGGATCTTGTCAAAGGAAAACAGGTTGCCGTACTCGACTGCACGTTGCTGAACCTCGACATCCAAGCTAGTCTGGTGCTGTTGCAGGATACGTCGGATCCTCTCAATCTGAGCAGGGTCGGAGAATCGAGTAGTCAGCTTCATCAGGGCAGTGATGATGTACTCGAGCGAGACCTGGGTAGCGTAGCTGCTGTTGAGGATGAGCGAGAAAAGATCCACAATTTCACTCTCCTTGACCTCGGTCACCAGCTCCTCCTCCTCGTACTGGCCGCCCTTCAAAAGAGCATCCGCATACTCGCCAATGCACCAGGCGCCGGCTTGAGTGAGACTCTCTTGTGTAATATCCTTCTTGAGGTTGATGTAGAGCTTCTGGACAGCATAAGTCTGCAGCTCCTGGTTGGTCGCAATCAGTCGAATGAATGAGGAGAGAATCTGCTCCTTGACGTAGTTGCCAGCCAGACAAAGCACTCGGAGCATGGTATCAAAGTGCCATCGCTTGTTGGGCGCAAACTTGTCGGCTGCAACACCAATCTGGCTGGTCATGGTTGGCTTAAACTCGTTATCCGCAACCTCGAGGAAAGCCAGAAGCTCCCGGATCAGAACTCGAACATTGCTCTCGTTGATGAGGGTGAAGCTGAGGTCAAGGGCTCGTCGTCGAATGCTGATATCGGGGTCTCGCAAACAATCAAGGATGGTGTTTCGGTGTCTTTGAACGGCGTTGGGCTCAATGGCAACAACCTTGATGAGCGTGTTGAGAGCGACGTAGCGGATGTTGTTGTCGCGGTTGGTAAGGAACTTGCCCAGAATGTTGACACCGAGCACCCTCAGACCCGAATCGGCCTCAATGTCGAGAATGGTGCGCACGGTTTCGTAAAGAATCGAATTGCCAACGTTCTTGGAAGCCTCGGTGTTGGTGGCGACCTGGGCAAGGATGTCGTTGATCTGCTCGCTGGTCTGGGCGTCCCCTACGGCGAGAACCCTCAGGAGGTGTAGAATCTTGACCTGAAGGAAGGGATCTGTGATTCCGGTAACGTCATGTTCAGGGGCGTATCCCGACGTTGCAAGTCCCTTGAGAGTCCGCACGAGACCTGGAACAAAGGATCGGAACTTTTCGATGATTGCCTCTTCTCCGCCATCCTCCTCGTCGTCAGCAGCCTCACAAAGGCTCGTCACCAGTGTCAGGCCGCAGAGCAGAACACCATGATTTCGGTCCGAGAGTAATTGCGCGGCCTTTTCGATAAAGTGTTCCTGCAGGTCGGGCACCTTGCGACATATGCGCATGGCACAAAGAGCGGCCTTGCGTCTGATGTAGGGGTTGGCGGTGGTAATGAGGTTCTCGATTTCGGGGAAAAGGTCTCGTGACATCTCAATCGAGGCAATGTTTCCGAGGGTACAGAGCGCAAGACCGACGACATACTGGTTGGAGTGGCCGAGGTCGCTAGACGTTGCGGTCAGTTGTTGAGGTCAGCCGGGGAAGGCGAGGAGCGGGCATACTTCTTGAGCGAGTTGGTGACTAGCGTGAGGACTTCTTGGTTCTCATCGAGCAGCAGGCTGGTTGCCAGGTGGCCAAGGCGCTTGTCGGCGAATCTGGGGGATGCCAACAGCTTTAGGCACTCAATCTGACCAAAGTGCGTTCGCTCGCCCAGGGTGAAGAGGTAGAGCAGCTTGGCGACATTGTTTCTTCTGGAAGATGGGCCCTCAAAGTCAGTAATCCAAGAAATGAGCCATCGTGCCAGGTTGGGACACCAGCACGCACCGGATGTTGGCGTCGTGTGTATTCTCGCGGAAGCTGGCGCGGATCGCGGCGCTCTCCTTCTGGATGACGGCTCGCTCGTCGGCAATCGTCTTGGCCGCGCGCACGTTGCGGATGAACTGTTTCACTGCGGCATCGAGACACATCAGCTGCTGTTCCCCTGCATCGGCACGGAGGGATTCATTATCGTTGGCGTACAGGAACTCATCTTGGGACCTGGCGATGAGGTCGCCTAGCTGAAGGAGGAGGAGGTCGGTATCCAAGGGGGGAGGCAAGAAGAGAGATCGCCAGGCAAGGCCCTCAATCGGCAGCACCTGGACGATGGAGGAGAGAAACGGCGAATGAAGACGCAAGTCAGGGCGGCTTGGAGGAGAGAGAGGTATCGTTGTGGCCCGGGGCGGCGTTGGTGATGGTGAGATTGCTTGGACTGCGCTTCTGCAACTCGGAGTGACGACGGTGTGCTCTATTGGTGCTCTACTGTACAGAGTACAGAGTACAGAGTAACTTACGGAGCACTCTCTCTCTCTCTCTACAGTACTGACACCTTTCAACGTGGGGCATGCACGAAACGAGACGCCAGCCAGCGAGGTACGTACCTCTCTTCTCCCTCAAGGCTCAAGCTCCTCCTCCCTAGTACTATACTTACTCCCTGTGCCTGACGAGCCAGTTGCCAGCGTGCCAGCTTGCGAAAGCTTACTCCATACAAAGTACTGCCCGTGCACGCGGAAAAAGCAGCGGCCCGCCTCGAGTCGTTCACTCGTCCACTTACCTACGGCTTCACTCATTCTTACAGCACACATACCCCTAGGTAGGTAGGAACACAATGTTACCCATGGACGTGGTGACTTTGTCACATCCTCAGATTAGCAGCCATCTGGCTGGTATCCATGCCACTATATACATCAACCGGCACAACATTGAATCCAAAGCAGAGAAACCAAACGCCTCCACAGTCAATCTCATCATACCCTCGCACGACTATGCCGCAGCGGATGCCCTCCCGTGCTCAACACCCATTCGTCCAGACTCACCACATCGAAATCACTAAACACCAGATAAAAGTACTTGAGCGTCTCGGCCAGCCAGAAACTCCCCATCAAGTCAACATGTGCCGGCGGGTTTCTCGTCACGTCGGCCACCACCGCTGCTGCAATGTCCGTTCTCGTCGCCTGCTCAACGTGCTGGAACATGTCCCACGCTCTGTCCATCCACGCCTCATCTCCCGTGAGCCGATACATGATGAAGACGGATTCGATGGCCTCTGGACGGAGCAGGTAGTGTCTGTCATTGACCTTGATCATCCCCTTGGGAATCCCGCGCTGCTTCACCAGCTCCTGGATCGTCGGTGGTCGCAGCCAGCCTTCTCGATTCCTATGCTCTGACGCTTGGAATTCCTCCACGTATTGCTCTGCCACGGCAGTCAACCATGCATCCTCGTCCCAACCACATCTGGCCCCATCATCTCCCTGGATTTTATCGCATGGCAGAAAAGTAAACATCTCGGGGCCGAGGCCTGTATTGGTAGAGTTGTACGCCCAGACACAGCCTTCAGTGAGCTGGGCGGCAAGGTCAAGCTCCTCGGGTCGGTCAAGAACGCGACTGGCCAGGCCCACCATGCCGCCGGCGAAGCATGCCGAGTGCTGTCCACGATATGTCGGCAGCTTCTCGTCGCCAAACCAGCCTTGTTCCCTCACTTCCAGCCCGCCCGGAATAACCGAAGGACGATCTGAAGATGTAGCGACTCTCCAGAAAATGTATTTCTTGGCTGCTTTGACAAAGGCTTCGTACATTCGCTTCGGCTGCTTGGTTCGGCCTTTCAGGAGAAGATGTTGTTTCGGGAGACACTCGTACAATGCGTCTGATCTTCCCCCAAGGGTAAAGTATGCATTTGCTCCACCCCCTGGTTTTGAAGCATCCACAGCCACCGGCCATAAGCCCGGCAGCTGTGTCTTTCTCTGGCCCGCCTCGAAATAGTCAGAAACCCTCTTGACAGCATCGTAGTATCGCAGGTCGCCCGTCAGCTGCGACAGTCTGGTAAACTCGAGGCTCAAAGACCCTATCTCCGGAGCAAGGGGGTACCCAGTGGCTTCTTGCTTAGAACCGTCGGCATAACTAGATCCCAGAGGGAAAAGGCCAAGTCAATATTTGCACTGCAAAGCGATGAGGAGGGGGACAACTCACGTCTTCCATTTCCACTGCATGATGGGCATCCGATTGGGCGTATCAAAGGCACAGAGCAGGAGGTCGCCGAGGTTCGCAGCTTTGAATAGCAGCATGGGATATTGGCCCTGGCTGATCTCGTAGGCTCCCAAAAGCCCGCCGAGATGGCGAATAGTCGTTTCAAAGACGTCAATGGTCTGATCCGGACTCTTGGTGAAGTCAATGTTGGTAACTGCAGTAACAGCACGCTCAAACTCCGTCTTCATCCCCGCGATCCAGAGCATGTCGAGGCTGTCGATTAATGTTGTAGCCCATCCGCCACTGGAATCGCTCTGTCCGCCAGACAAGGGAATCAGCTCATCGTGCATCCAGGCATGTTTGGCGTATCCCGTCCAGCTATGCCGAAAGCTCTCCCCCACAGCCAACAGCCGCTGCCGACGTCGACCCCGGGCAGCATCATCCTCAACCGGGGCGTCGGCCTGGATAGGAAGCCCTGTCACCATCGGCTGGTCCGTCGGTAGCGCGGCCAATGTTGCGACAGTGTATAGAGGCTGCCGCTCCGGCCACGGTCGATTGGCATCATTAACCGGCCACGGAACAGCATCCGGAGGCGGCGGCGGCGGAGGAGGCTGCGACACTGGACGAAGATGCCATAGCCAGAGAAGGCACGCGACAGCGACGACACAGAGCCAGAAGCGGAGGCGGAGACGGCGCGACCCCGGGGTTCTGGATCGTTTGTGCATGATCGTCTTGGACTGGTGATTGCACATCTCGGATCCGAAACCACGGCAGAGATGGCCATCAAGCAAGCGCCCACCTGTCATGGTTGTGCCGTGGCGGGGAGTCTATTTGGTGTTGCGACCGCGGCTACGGGCACGATTGAAACCTTGGGGAGAATAACCTTATCTCTCCCCTCGCAGGCTCTGGTTCAGCTGACGGGCTTGCCAAGAGATGCTGCCACAGTCTACCAGGTACTTCTGGTCTAAGGCTTACATGATATCACATGGTGCCAGTAGTACCCTTGCCCTTGCACTGAGAACAGTAGCAACGGCACCTCTGATATATCAGACATGATAATTTGTACATGTATCTCATATCTGTAATCAAGCGTGTTAGAATCGAGCGTTTGAGAAACTTCAAGGCGTACAAGGCACTAATGGAGTATCATCCTCAACTTGGATGCATCTTCCCAGACTCATCGTGCCTAGGAACTCGATGTAAGCCGCAAACCATCATGCCCACGACTTCCTCTGTCGTAGGGCTGAAGTGGGCGCATCCACGACCCTTTAGAGATAAAGCCGATCAAGCACGACGGATTGGCCTGGGCCCGTTCGGTTTCCCTCGAAAAGACTCCACCTATGTGGTGGCTCTACTCTAATCACGAATTGTGCTATTTTCGTCCGAGGAGGAAATGCTAGGCCGGACAGGGTTGTTGACCGCTGCAGTTCCACCGACCAGGCTGTGCTATCGCGGCCCAACAAACATTGTAGTTGTACAGATCATGGTGGAAGTAATTGCGCAGAAAGAAGACACCGGCAGAAGATGCTTTGTATGCAATGGAGAAAGTCTCGGCGCTCAACTGCCGCTGAACTGCAGAGTATCTTTTGGGTATGTCCGTTGCAGTAAATGTTGAATGTAAATAACCTGCACATACCTACCAAATCCGCCGCGGGCGGAAGGATTTTATTCAATGACCCACAGCTTCCCCTGGGCTCAAAGAGTCGGTAATGTTAAGTTTCATGGGCATGACGGGGAGTCAGATGCTGATGCTGAGCCCGGGAACAGTGTTATCAACGACTCGTTCCGGGTAGGGAGTAAGATGGCAGACAGAGCTGGCCAACTTGACAGCTATGGCTTCTTGTCTAGTGTACAGTAGCTCCAATTTGAGCCTCATGGGCGGCCAGCTTGTTACAAATCTCCCCGTCAGTCTTATCGACTACGCTATGCACGGCAGTGAATGCGATGGTGACATTCATTGCAGCAATCACTTGGTCCGATTGAAGCGCCCTGCACGACTCAAAAAGCTTCACAGCATTGTCCATGGCATCGAGGGAGGAAGAAAGAAAGAACACAAAGAAACGGGACAGCACGTAGGATATGGGAAATACAACACAACCAGGTGTGGGAGGTTTGTATTCGAGTTAAGTGACTGCTGTCCGTTACCAGCCCTGTTCCCGAGGCTACAGAGCAACAAGGAAATAACAAGAGGATATGTCATTGCTACCAGCTCCATCGAAACGCTTTGACATGGCAATCGCCTCCCATATCGCTTGCAATTTTGCCAAGGTGAAAGCAGAAGAACTCCCTGTAGTCCGTCTTCCCAGGTATCCTGGGCCATCCAGCAACCTGACCGCCTGTTTACGAGACTATTGAATGTGCCGCAGCCCGGGCGGGTGGCTGATTGGGTATCAAGCCTTTGGGCCCTTACTTTTGCATCATGAGCTGGACGAACTCGTTGTCTGCGACCCATTTGTTAGCGCTGGCTACCCTTATTAGATTGGCCCTACTAGGACAAGCTTACAGTCGATTCGGCCATCGCCGTCCTGGTCAGCCTCGCGGATCATCTCGTCAACCTCGTCGTCGGTGAGCTTCTCACCAATGGAGGTCATGACGTGGCGAAGCTCAGCAGCGGAGATGAAGCCGTTGTTGTCGCGGTCGAAAACCTGCAGGTGACGGTGTCAGCCCAGAAAGCCCAGATGACGCAGTGGAATGGCGGCTATACGAACCTTGAAAGCCTCTCGGATCTCCTCCTCAGAATCGGTGTCCTTCATCTTGCGAGCCATCATGGTCAGGAACTCTGGCAAGCTGGTGTTAGCTCGTCCGGCATCTCGCTAATCGGTGTGGCAAGGTTACGTACCAGGAAAGTCGATGGTTCCGTTGTTGTCAGCGTCGACCTCGTTGATCATGTCCTGCAGCTCAGACTCGGAAGGGTTCTGGCCAAGGGAGCGCATGACGGTGCCGAGCTCCTTGGTGGTGATCTGGCCTATAACGCAGATGCTTTTTTTTAGCAAACTGTCCCTTGTGTGAATCGCATGGTGGAGGAGGCGAAGAGGCAGCTCGAATGTAGCAAGTCATGGTCGGCCGAAGGGAAAGGGCGGCAAACGTTACGGCGAGGGTAGGGGAAAGGAGGTGGACGTACCATCGCCATCCTTGTCCTGTACCGAGCTGTCAGCATCGCGCGAGAGGAAGTAGGCGGCGCAGAACAACTTACAAACAGGGAGAAGGCCTCCTTGAACTCGGAGACCTGCTCTTCGGTGAGGGAATCAGCCTGTCGCGCAGATGGTCAGTCAGTTAGGCTCTGGATAGATGCAGGCTGCCGCCCCTCTCCTCTGGGCTCTCTGTATCTTGTCTGCCCGAACTTGCGGGGTCGGCATGGAGGAAAAGGAGGCAGACTGGGCCGAGGAGAGGGCATCGCTCGGCGAAGAGATCATCGGCACAGCAGGGGCTCACTCACCATGGTTGGAAGTGGCGCGAGCAAAGAGTGTGAGTTGCAGAAGTGTGTGTGTTGATCGCGGGAAGAAGATGACTTGTGCAAGTGGAAAGTCGCGGGGCTGTTTTGGGGGTCGGGTCCAAAGAACAGAACAGAACTGGGAGAGAGAAAGCAGCGAGGTACTGTACCTAGAGGAAGCTATAAGGCGGGTACGTACCTCGCTGACCTCCTGGCAACGAGCCCGGGCAGCTCTGGATTTCTCGAGTCGGCGGGCAGTCTGGCCAAGTGGTGCTTAATTTAGAACCTCGGGCAGGCCCCCTGAGGGCGGATTCAGGGGGGATTGCCGTGCGGCTGTTGGGGCCCGTAGCAGTCCCAGGGCGCTATCAGCCCGCTAATACATACAGTAGTAGACTGGTGCTGCAACCTACCTTAGGTGAGCACCTATTCCCTGGGCTGCGCAGCAGGTACCTACTCACGTGCACGGTACTCCATATATAAGCTAAGTACCGACGGGAGGCTCCAGCAATGGATAATGGGCAACAGGTGGACAACAGTCCGGCAGTACGTAGTACAGTAGGTTGTTGCTGAGAGGCCTCGTAGTGGAGAGGTGACGCTGCACCGTGCACTCTTGTGCATGCACAGTACCAAGCATCATTACGCATTACGCAGCCGCAGCATTCCAGTGTCCATGATCCCCGGCTTTCCATGGCGGCGGGGTTTTACCGTCTCCAACTGGCACTGTGCACTGTGCCTCGAAGCTGTCCCCCCCCAGCCGAGCTCGATAATGCCGGCCGGATTGACGCAAGTAGACAAGCATCTCCAGCCAGAAGTACAACATCACCACCAACCGACTTCTCAACCGCGACAAACCCGGCAACCGGCAGCGCTGCTCTCCATGACGCCCTCTCTGCAGCCCGCCTTTCCGACTTCCTCTTGACCTAAAAGGCAACTCCTTCTGGACGGCCGCAACGGCCCTCACCTGCGTCCGCCATGTGGCGAGACCGCACCAACCTGTAAGTTGGCCTTGTCCAAGACTAGCCAAACCAACACAGCCCAGCCCAGCCCTTCACGGCGCTGACAACCTCCTCTCCAGCTTCATCTCCTACCGGCAGTCCTACGCGCATCACCCCACGCAGCGGAGGCCCTTTGCCTTCAGCAACAGCTTCCCCAATGAGGACGAGCGCCGCGGCCTGGTGTCGGGCGACCCCTTCGACGATGGCGACGCCGTCATCGAGATGGACCTGCTCCCGCCCCAGTGGGCCGACATCTCCGACGAGATCACGGAGCTGCTCGCCGACATTGCCAGGAAGGGCCAGAGCCTCGACCGCCTCCACCAGAAGCATGTCCTCCCGGGCTTCAACGACGACGACGCCAAGCGCGCCGAGGAGGCCCAGATCGAGAAGCTCACGCAGGACATGACCCGCCGTTTCCACGAGTGCCATCGCTGCATCCAGCGCGTCGAGCAGATTGTCCGCGACTCCCAGCACTCGGGCACCATCTCTCGCGCCGAGGAGACCATGGCCAAGAACGTCCAAATCTCCCTGGCCTCGAGGGTCCAGGACGCCAGCGCCAACTTCCGCAAGAAGCAGAGCGCCTATCTCAAGAGTACGTCCCACTACGCTCTCGCGTCGCGACCTCAATGCCTTTTCTAACGCCCCATTGCAGAACTTCGTGACATGGGCGGCCTAGGTACGCCAGGCGACCGATCTGGCACTCCCCAGCCCGGCGGCTCCTCGACAGCATACTTCGACCCCTCGCTCCAGGAATCCGACGCCGACCGATCCTTCTCCCAGTCCACGCTCCAGGCGGCCACTCAACAAAAGATGCTGCATTCCAACGACGCTGTCATTGCTCAGCGCGAGCGCGAGATCGAGGATATTGCGCAGAGCATCATCCAGCTTTCCGACCTGTTCCGCGATCTCCAGACCATGGTCATTGACCAAGGCACCATGCTGGACCGCATCGACTACAACGTTGAGCGCATGAACACGGACGTCAAGGCTGCCAACGTTGAGCTCAAGGTGGCCTCTGGCTACCAGCGCCGAACCACCAAGCGCAAAATCATTCTCCTCCTTCTCATCATCATCGCTGGTTTGTTCATCATACTCCTGATCAAGCCCAGGAAGCACGACTAGAAAGATGGCGACAAGCACCGCCTTGCCGGCGTCTCGCACATGCATGTACCAATACAATGTAGAGCACTTCACGAGGGACATGTTTTTTTTGTTTTTCAACTTTTTCTTTTTTCAAATGTGACCGGAGTAACGGATTTGTGTTTATTCCTATTTCCTTTCTTGATCTTGGTCCAAACGGTTAGCATTGGTAGTTTACAGTTACTCTACAATTAATGGACCCGCTGTCTGTCTGGCCATATTCCGCATTTCTCCCCAGTAGATTTCTAGTCATAATGCTCGCTTTCAAAGTGTTCTGAATCATCTTCGTCTAGGCCAGACTCGCGCTCTGCCATCCCCTCCGCGTCGAACGACCTCGAGTAGAGTCTTGAGTAGTTTTTGAATAGCTTTGGCTTCTGCTTCTCCACCTCGAGTTGCAGCTGTTCAAAGTCTGGCAGCAATTCGTCCGAGCCCCAGGCGTCGTTGACCAGATCCATGATCCTCTCCACTGACAACTCCTGGCTGTCTCGCGTCCGCGGGTTTATCCTGCCAGGAACTCGGCTCAAGGCGATGCGGGCAATTATGGTGGAGCGAATCACCTGCTTGTCGATGAGGACGCCTAGCAGGCGAAGAGAGGCGAGAATATAAACCCCAAAGGCAACATCGTACTTGTCCAAGGGGTGTGAGCTCGCTATAGATGGCGCTGCCGGGTTCGGTCTTCGCGATGTAACCTTGTCAAATCCCCATCGCACAATCTTGCGCTGGGTGCTCGGGTCAAACAGTTTTTGCACTGGATGTGCCCGGTGCGTAAAGGGCAGATCGGCTGGGATATAGTCCGGCTCGGGCACAACTCCAGGTGGGAATGCCTCTTCGATGACTACCCAGGGAGGACGGGAGTCCTTCCCAACCTTCGTTGGCTTCTTGTCTTCTTTTGACAACTCTTTTGTTGTCTCAATTGGCTTCATCAGCGGCTCTGCTTCCTCAAACATTTGCTTGAAATGGGACGCATCCATTCGTCCCTTAACTGCCATTTTCAGTCGTTTCGAGGACTTCTTGGGCGTCGGTGTCGCCCCCGAGGGTTGTGTTGGTTGTTGAGACTCTCCTGACTTAATCAGCGCTTCCTGATTGCCCTTTTCTTCCAGTGCCTCAACCTGCATCATGCTCTGCTCAGAAGATGCAGGGCCATAAGTAGTGCGGTCTGAAGGCAAATCGATCGGATGGACTGGTCTGAGCCCTATTCGGAGTTGTCTCGCAGTGCCCATATACCACTCAACAATTTCCAAGCATAGTTTTCTCAGCTCATTGAGGCGACCGAGACCCCCTAGGTTGGAAAGAATTATTCTCCAATAATCGAGGGGAACTGGAGAATTAAGGTAGGCCACTCTGCGGGCAATGTCAATGGCTTCATCAAGTCGAGGATCCATTTGTAGGCCGTATTGATTTTGCACGTTCTTCCGAGCGTGACGTCCCAGGCCTTGAAACGATCTTCTCAGTATCTTCGCCGCATTACGGTGGCCTATCGTGGCCTTTTCCAACTGCATTCGATCCAAAACCTTTGTTGCCCTGCCGATTCCGCTAGAACCACTGAGAGTCGTCGCCAGCAACAGGTTGAGTCGCTTGGACAAGTAGTCCTCTCCAATTACCCACTCCACTCCTTGTAGCAGGCGTTCTCTGTCCTCGTCCTGCTTCCGCACGGCTTCACTCAGAAGCATACGTCTCGTATCGGCATCCTCGAACTCATCCGGGTGTATATCGCAGTGGAGTAGATCTGCAAGCAATTTGTCCTGCTCGTGGTGGGCAAAGGCCACTATCGCTTTTGAATAATTGCTCGGGTCAATGGTGATTCCCAACTCCTTGATCTGGTGGATACGGTCCATGACACCCTTTGCATCTTCTTCTCGAAGTGCAAGGGACTGAAGAGAGCGCGGGCCAATGACTGTGAGGCCGAGTTTCCTCACCAAGTTCAATGCAAACTCGGCTGATGTCCAAGGGCTGGCAAACCACTGGGCCGTGAAGGCGTCGTTGTAACTTCCCTTTTGTTTCGGGGGGGCTGGTTTATCGAGAAGTGCTTTTTCCTGTTCAAAGGTAGGAGAATCGGTTGGCTGCGCATTGACTTCTCCTACCACCTTTTCTTCTTGCGTCAACTGTATGGAAGGGTAATAAAACGCAAGAAATCTGATAAATGGCTTTGATTTCTTGCTCAATGGCGCGTCGTTGAACGAGAGAAGCAGCTTCCTCCATGTTCTAGCTTCTTGCGACTGTCCAGCATTGAAAAGAGCTGGTATCAAGTAATCGTACAACTCTCGCCGAGGAGATAAAACATACATTCGTGTCAGAGTAGTATGCAGATCTGTTCCGGGGTGGGTCGCAAAGCTCGCTAGTAGAGTGCCGAATGTCTCCAAGTCTGGAGGAAAGGTCGGTGCAAGACGAAGGTGCCACAGAAAGGCAAGCTCATACTCACCTTGCGCGAGGTAGAAGTGGATAACTTTCTCGTAAAAGTTTGGCCATGCGAAACCATGCTCCTCACGCAACAATTGTACGACTTTGAAGAACATGGTGAGTCGATATGTCTTGGTCATGGCCGCCGTGAGGATATGATCCCGGAGCTGATGCGCAGCGGGGTCACAAAGCACTCTATAGCGAGCTCTCCGACGAAGCTCATGGAGCACTACCCACGCTCCATGATTGCCAACCTGCTGCCGCATGGCAAGCAGAACTCGCAACCAAACAAAAGCCTCATCTCGCCCTTCCTCGACCACGACCTGATTAAGCGGCGTACCACGGAGAATGGCGAGCTCCGCGTCAGTCTGCGAAGTGAGCGGCGATGACACGCGTTTCTTTGCCTCCAACTGCCCCAGTCCTCCACCTGTGTCCAAAACGATTGGCTTGAGCAAAGGCTTCCACCAAGATGGATGCGAAGCGTGGGCCGAATATTTCGGGTGAGCTTTTCGCCAAGGCTTCGTGGACCCTACTGCAACCCATTGTTTCCGGCCGAGCTTTGAGTAGAATTCTGGGCGAGGCTTGGACCAGATCTCCGTGAGAAGTTCCGGTCCCGAGCCATACTCCGATGAAGACTCAAATGGCTCTTCCGTCCATGGCTCAGAGGAGGGGCTCGGCCCCGACTCATGAGAAGAGTTCAGAACTCTTGTCGTGGTCGACGGGGAGTCCGTCCATGGTCTCCATGCTTCGCCTGTTGCAGGAGCTTGAGGGTCTGATATTCGGTCATCCGACAGGTATCGGGACTCTGATGGAAGCACTGAGGCAGAATCAAAGGGCGGTCGTGGTTTCGGACGCGATGCAGGTCTGGCTCCGGCGGCAAGAAATCGGGCTGGGGCAGAAGGGAATTGGAGGCGCCGCAGGGTTACGTGCATCCCCGAATATTCCAACCAGCGGAAGATCGATCGTGTGTCGTCACCGCATGAGTCCCGCCGTTGTGGGAAAACGCAGCATCGAAAAAGACCTTGTCGTCTGCTATCGCCTCCAAGGTCGCATGCGAGAGAATACGTAGGAATTGGTGACTTTTTTCTGGAGTCGTTTGCTGAACCATTGGAGCTGGATGTTAGCTCAAAGTGGAATAGCACGTGCGCTCGACCAACAGGATGGCCACCAGCTTTGCTGAGTCATTCTAGGAACCCCGGCTCCAATCAGGTTATGGCCTCATTTCTTCAACCGAGCGTCGACATCCTCCCGCTTACCACTTCTACTCCGCGAACATCGCACCCGAAACCACCTCCAGACATACCAACGCATCTCTGCAACAACCGCAATCATGGGGTACGTGTGAATGACCCAGCTCGATTTCCCGCAACGCCCCAACCCGCCGTTCCCGACCGCAATGGCCCTGCCCGAACCCGAGCACAACATCATACGAGATCCTGACACTGACTGCGTGCAGCATGGTCGACGCTAAGAACCCGGTGCCTCAGCACCAGCGCTTCTACCAGCAGGCTTACAAGGCGCACACCCGTCTCTGGATGATTGTAAGGACGCATTGAGCTGTTCTCGAGCCGCCAATCAAGCTTGCTGACCCGCCGCACCAGAACCCGCGCAGCCGTCTTATCATGACCCCCTACACCATCCTTCTCTTTGGCACCCTCGGCGGTGAGTTCTATCGATATTCGATGTGGAAAATCAATGGTCCTGACTACAGATGCAGCCACCTTCTGGTCCGCTGGCCGCAAGGTCCTCGGCTACAACACCTGGTTCAGCAAGGATTAAGCTATGGATCAGTGCGTTTGTTGGACAATATCGGGGCGGTTATGCGGGTCATTGTACCTGTTAGAGTGTCAATAGAAGTACGAAGGTGGTTTCTCACGACTGCTCCTGCCTTGCCGTGACATGTTATTTGGAGCTGTGTTTCTATACTTTTGAGGCATGACTATCGGGAGCCGTGTCCCGCAGGTCCTCCATAATACGTAGGTATTAACACGTCAACGCCATTGCGTATTGACCATACTCCTTTAAATCTAAAATACAGCTTGCGGAAATCAAGAGGATATGATTGCAGTGATGTCACCGAACGGAGATGACGTGTCCATGCGTGCCCTCAGTTGTCGTAAACCCGTGGGAGCCATTGTTTAGTAGCCCGTGGCACCAGGTGCCTTCTCATCCTTGCGCAGGCTCATCAGGACCTCGCGGAAACGCTCCTTGCCAGACCCGGCGGCGCCGCCCTTGGCACCCTTTCCGCTGACGTCGACCAGCTTGGCGATACGGTCCCAGCTCGTGCCGCCAGAAACGGTATCCTCTCGGTTGGCGAGGAACTCCTCGGCCTCCTTTCGTGTTTGGGCGATGCCCTTCTCCTTCTTGCCGTTGTAGTTCTCGTAAAAGTCGTCAATGTTTTGCTGGGCCTCCTTGATGGTCTCCTCTCGCTGGGCTTTGAACTGTTCTGCTCGCTTGGTGAGCTGCTCGTCCCGTCGCTCTCGCCATTCCTTGATAACATCTGGCTCCTCCTCATCCGCGGCATAAGACTGGTATCCTGAGTTGTAGCTGACAGAGGGGCCGCCAGCGCCAGTGATGGAAGTCTGGCCAGGGGCAAGTCCGGCGCCCTATTGCACGCTTACATTAGCACTTGATATCCATGCGAACTAGTATTGAAGACTTACAGGAGTAGGAGTCGACGCCAGGTCGGGGAATTGGGATTCGAAGGTTGACTCCGCGTTGCCGCTCTCTCCTAGGAGGTCGCCGCTGGACTCGCCCAGGGCAGTCGCATCCTCAGTGGTCGCGAACAGTTCCGCATCGTCGCCTAGCATAGCCTTCTCACGAGCAAGGAAATCATCGGTCGAGGGTTCGGCAGAGGCATCCTTGAGATCGGTTTGCGCTGCATTGTTGCTCGTTAGGTGCGTCTTCAGCTTGGTTGCCTTGTTGTCATGAACTCACCACCAGAGTCAAAGTCCTCGAGGGAGGGGAATCGGTCCGCCATTTCAGAATGCGCTGCCCGTAGGTAGAATCGAAATACTGAGTTTATAGTAGTAGACGGATCGCCTTGGTGATAGCTTCAGCTGGGTAAAGGGTGAAGGTCGTCGCTCGTAGATGGGTTCGATGGCTCGTGTCACTGGTGTCGATGCTCCTATTGAGGTACAGCCAGGTAGGCCATCACAGCTGATGAGGTG
Source organism: Pseudonectria foliicola (assembly GCA_003693505.1). NCBI lineage: Eukaryota > Fungi > Ascomycota > Sordariomycetes > Hypocreales > Nectriaceae > Pseudonectria > Pseudonectria foliicola. Next base: position 195,125 of record QUZD01000025.1, on the reverse strand, counting down.
GAATCTGCCGGGCGGTGAGACACTAGGTTACCCGAAATGGAGAGCAAGCGGGGATGAGGGTACCAGATAGATGCGTCTAAGCAGGCTAGTCATGTCTTTATGAGGTAGTATTCATATACCAGATGTTTATAGCCATCCAGTCGCGCAGGCTTCTTGGCTTGTGTCCGTCTCCCTAATAAAGTTGAGCCTTCTGGTCATCAATTTCAACTCCGTTTCATTCTCATTCACCGGGAACGTATCCGGACCTAGGAAGCGCAGACGAGCTTGCTTTAGTCCTCAGTTGGAAGTAGCCCATCAGCAAAGGGTTTTCTTGCCGCATTACTGCAGCTAGCTGTCGTAGACGATTTCCTTGGCTCGACCACTTATGCTTGAGGACACGCGCCTGTAGAACCATCTCCTACGCCAATTTGTCCCTGCTCTACAATTGCGCGTCCCAGAATCCCATCGGAGCAGTTCTCGGCCCTAGTGCACTTTGAACCGCTGGTCTTGTAAAGAGCGCGTCAACATGGCCTACAACGACGACTCCGTCCTCGCCCGTCTGTCGTCTCTCAACGAGAGCCACGACAGCATTGCCACAGCAGCACAATGGATTATGTTTCATAGGTAAGTCAGAACCTGGTCACGACTATTTGTAGCAAAGTTATGAGCACTGTTTCTAACACATCTTGTAGGAGGCACGCGGATCGTACAGTACAGCTATGGCTACAACGCCTAAAGGACTCGTCGAGTCCAAGACGGTTGAGCCTGGTCTACCTCGCCAATGGTCAGTCACAACCAGTTACCCAAGGCTTCCTGGTGCCTTTGCTAACATGTCTGATGGCACAGAGGTTGCTCAGCAGTCCAAGATCCGCCACAAGGATGATTTTATCATTGCCTTTTCTCCTATCATAGCAGAAGCCATCTCCACCGCGTACAAGGGGGCGTCAGCAGAGATTCAGGGCAAGCTCAAGCGCGTGATCGAGGTGTGGAAAGATAGAATGATTTTCGAAGCTCCTATCCAGGAGGCCCTTGAAGGTCGCATCAGTGGTACGTGGGAGAATGATCAAGATCGCAGCATGCACGCTAACTAATAGAACAGAACTTGACAAAGCTAAAGGCACTGCGAAGCCGGGATTTGGTGGTTCGCCTTTCGGTAGCAGTGGTGGTGCAGCGGCTGTCCCATCCGAGTTTGCCCCTCTGATTGCTTCTCACCAGACTGCATCCAAACTCAGCATTCCCCTCAAGGCGACCATTGGCTCGGCGAATCAGGAGTATGAGAAGCAGACGGATCCCGCAACGCCTGTTCCTTCAGCTCCGGTATACGCCGCACGGCTCAATGGCCTTCTCAAGACGCTGGCCAATGCGGAGAGTGCCGTGTCAGAGTGTGTCAAGGCTCGGGAGGGACTCATCTCCGGCTTGGAGAAGCTTCTGGACGCCAACCGGACTGCGCTGCAGCATGACAAGGATGCAGCGTCAGAGTTGCACAGCCGCAAGGAGGAGATTGAAGAGAAGAAGCACCAGGTGGAATTGGCGATCATGCGCGCGCTTGGTCCAGCAGACGAAGACGGGGAGAAGAATGAAGGGGGCTCTGGCAACCCATCGACGGAGCCTGACCGGCCACAGATGGAGGCCCTTACACCCCCCACCATGGAGGCTTTCACTCCCCCCGCCATGGAAGCTCTGACGCCCCCTCCAATGGACAACGAGCCCGAGCATCAAGAGCCGGTTCAAGAGCCAGTCCTCGAGGCAGAATTGGAGGGGAAGTCTGAGTCGGCGCCTCCATATGTTGCGACCAATGGCACCAACAAGCGGCGTCGAGTTGACGACAACGATGACTTTCCCGACCTTGGTGCCGATGACGGCATTGATGCTGATGTTGCCGCGATGCTAAAGGATAGTGCGTCGTCGTAAGCTGAGAGAATTGGTCGCATCATGTATACCCAGTTGAGCCTGTGTAAGGATATTGTGTATACTATCTACAGAATGTTTTGTTGGAGGGATTCGGTAGACTGGACGCTGTTGTTTGGTGTTTGTTGAAGCCGCATCAAGGTTATCATTCAGTTGCAACACGCCAAGCAAGAGGAACAACCCTTTTGCACCGCGAAAAAAATACCAGCATGACTGTTGATTGATTGCTCTAGCCATTTCACCAACATAGATACTGTAGTAAATCCGAGCAAGAATCGCTGGTAGGCAGTCAGGTAGTCGAGGAATCCGAGATGGTTCGGTGAGACGGAGTCTATTCGGCCGGGCGCAGGCAAGGAGCGGACCCACTGAAATTTCGAGCTTCGCTCCATTAACTCGGGCTGGGAAATGCCGCTATGATGACGGCATCACAGGCTTCTCTCTCTCTCTCCCCCATCTATCCTCCTCGGTACGCATTTCGCCTTACGCCCTTGCTTCTTGCGAGGCCATCGGACAGTGCGGGCGGCGTCTAGATCATGCATCGCTGAAGACGGCCTTTCCAGTCCATCCCCCCTCCCCGCCCCTTCACCACTTGTTCGACGATGGTTTCGGGAGTCACCCGCCGTGTGCTTCTGCCACGGCTCGTGGAGAACTCGCTGCCGTCGCAATTGCCTCTGTCCCTGTCCCTGTCTCTCGCCGCGTCCCATCGCCCATTGACCACGTCGCTCTCCTCTGGCGCCATCTCTGGCTCTGGCCTGCTCCAGTCTCGATTCCTCCACTCCTCGCCCGTCGCGCATTCGCCGTCGCTGCCGCCTTTCTCGCTCTCCGCGCTCCGATCCTCGGCTACTACATCTCGATCGTCCCCCGGCCTCCGCGATGGGCTCTCACGACAAGGAGCCTTTGGAGGGGCCATTCGCTGGTTCTCGGCTGCCCCTCGCTTGTTCCAGGAAGTGCCTCCAAAGGTCGACAATGCTGTGAAAGAAGTCAAGCAGCTCGAGACCGAGGAGGAGAAGCACGATTTCACAAAAAGCGAAAAAGCAGCCAAGGCAGCACAGGTCAACCTTGCCGCCAAGCTGTCCAAGGAGGGCAAAGGTCCGGGCCAAGCTGGCTTCGGCGAGGTTTTAAGATTGATCAAAATCGCCCGTCCGGAGCTGCGCTGGCTCTCGGTTGCCTTTGTCTTCCTCGTCATCTCGTCATGCGTTACCATGTCCATCCCCTTTTCCGTTGGCCGCATCCTGGATCTGGCTACCAAAGGTGATGCTGATGAGGTTCGCATCTTTGGCCTTACACTGAACCAGTTCTTCATCGGTCTCGGCACCATTCTGACCATCGGAGCCATGGCCAACTTTGGCCGTGTCATCCTCCTGCGCATCGTTGGCGAGCGCGTGGTTGCCCGACTCCGATCCCAGCTGTACCGACGCACCTACGTCCAGGACGCCGAGTTTTTCGATGCAAACCGAGTGGGAGATCTCATTTCCCGCCTCAGTTCCGACACGGTCATTGTCGGCAAATCGGTTACGCAGAACTTGAGCGACGGTCTTCGGGCTCTGTTCAGCGGAGGTGCCGGCTTTGCCATCATGGTTTGGACTAGCCCCGCACTGACTGGACTTCTCTGCCTCATGTTCCCTCCCATCGCCATCGGTGCCTTTCTGTACGGTCGGGCTATCCGCAATGTCAGCAGATCGATCCAGAAGAACCTGGGTACTCTGACCAAGATTGCCGAGGAGCGGCTGGGCAATATCAAGACCAGCCAAGCTTTTGTTGGCGAAGTTCAGGAAATTGGTCGCTACAACAGACAGATCCGCAGAATCTTTGCGCTCGGCAAGAAAGAATCTCTCATCGCCGCCACCTTTTTCGCCTCGACTGGCTGGGCAGGGAACATGACTATCCTGGCCATGCTCATCGTTGGCGGCAATTTTGTGCGAGCTGGTTCCATGTCCATGGGAGATCTGACCTCGTTCATGATGTATACTGCCTTTGCCGGCTCCAGCTTATTCGGTCTCTCTGGATTCTACTCGGAGTTGATGAAGGGAGTTGGTGCAGCCAGTCGGTTGTTTGAACTCCAGGATCGCAGGCCAGGAATCCACCAGACGGTCGGTTTGCCAGTAAAGTCTGCGCAGGGCCCTATCCGCTTCAACGACGTCACGTTTGCCTATCCCACGCGCCCGGCCGTCAAAATCTTCAATGGCCTCGACTTTGAGATTCCATCAGGGAGCAACGTGTGTGTGGTTGGTCCTTCAGGCGGTGGCAAGTCGACAGTCGCGTCGCTTCTTCTTCGGTTCTACAACCCAACATCGGGCTCGATTACGATCAACGGAGTGGATGTTTCCACCTTGAACGTCAAGTCGCTGCGACGACGAATCGGCATGGTCTCCCAGGAGCCGGTGCTCTTTTCCGGCACCATTGCTGAGAACATTGCCTACGGAATCCCCAACGCCAGCCGCGCAACAATCGTCAGTGCTGCCCGAAGAGCCAACTGCAGCTTCATTAGCGACCTGCCCGACGGGCTCGAGACGCAGGTTGGAGCGCGCGGCTCCCAGCTGTCGGGTGGCCAGAAGCAGCGCATCGCCATTGCGCGAGCGCTGTTGAAGGACCCAGATATCCTGATCCTTGACGAGGCGACGTCTGCCCTGGATGCGGAGTCGGAGACGCTTGTCAACGAAGCGCTCGCCGGTCTGCTGCGCAGCCGCAACACGACCATATCGATTGCGCACCGGCTGTCGACGATCAAGCGATCCGACCAGATCATCGTCCTCAACAGCGAAGGCAAGGTCGCCGAGATTGGGAGCTACAGCCAGCTCGCCGCAGACAAGGAAAGCGCCTTTAGCAAGCTGATGGAGTGGCAGATGAGTGGCGGTGAGCAGCCGCCAGAGAAGAGGAGCACCGAGTCCGGCGCTCACATTACGGAAGCAGAAGAGCTGGAGGATGACCTCGAGAGACGCGAGGAGGAGGAGGAGCGTGAGAAGGGTGAGGAGGTTATGGAGGAAGCCACCAAGAGGAGCGAGGAGAAGCGGCCTTGAGCCATGAACTGCTGTGAGGTCAAAGACACAGGTCTTTAGCTGTTCACCCTGCCCTTTCTTCTCCCTTGGGAATCACTGTGTATATTAGACATCAACTGCTACATCTAGTTGCGTCACAGTCCTCGCTGCAGAGGGCCTTGTCGTCAAGGCAAGCTGCGTGGGGACGTACGCTCGGCAGATAATCACCCACTCGGCGTCGATCAGGTTTTGAATTTAACACGGAGGGAATGCGAATGCGGATAGGACAGAAAAGACCCTTCTCGCCACGACGCGAGAGGGTGGATAGAAATGGCTGTGTTCTCCCTTGGATGTTCGTCACAGTTCTGAGTGCATGTTTGTGAATGCTACTTCCCGGTAAGCCGTGGCTGGCTCATCACGACGACGGGCACCCCAGCATCAGTGGGTTTTCATTGCGGGGTACGCAGCTTGGTCTTGTCATATTCCTGTCATGTTAGAGGCGATCTTATCTTATCATCGTAGGAGTTGGTGGTGTTGCTATTCAGCGGAGGGGCAAGCAGTCACATGCTCCAATCGGACCGCTGGCGGTTAGCTAGGGAGCCTTCAACATCCGAGATACAATCCTGCCTTGGATCGGCTCGGTAACCTTAACGAAACGGTCTTATTCGACGAGAGCTAGAAAGATCATCCTTGTAGAACAAGGAAAAGACGACTACGTGTCATTTACGAGCAGCAGTCAGCAAGCAATCACTTGTCGTCGCCATCATGACTACCGTGACGGAGGGCACCTTTGAGATTGGCGGCGCCAGCCTGTATACCAGGACCTGGACGGTACGTGTCCAGCTCAAGCGCTGCCGCACCAAACGTACGTTACTGACAGATAGTGGCAGCCCGGTGGCCATATCCGCGCCAAGATTGTCTTCGTCCACGGCTTCAGCGACCACATCAACTGGTACAACGACTTCTTCGCCATGGTGGCCGAGCAGGGCATCCAGGTGTTTGGGTTCGACCAGCGCGGCTGGGGCCGCAGCGTCAAGACGGCGGCGGACCGGGGCAACACGGGGCTGGCGGCGCAGGTGCTGGGCGAGGTGGCGGCATTTGTGCAGAGCAAGCTGCCGTCGACGGAGCCCGTCTTCGTCATGGGCCACTCGATGGGCGGCGGCGAGGTGCTGGCGCTGGCGGCCGGCGCTGCCCACGTCGAGCTCGTCGGCCAGGTGCGCGGCTGGATCCTCGAGAGCCCCCTCATCGGCTTCCCCCCGGCGACGACGCCGAGCACCATCAAGGTCGTCCTGGGCCGCCTGGCGAGCCGCCTGGTGCCGCGGCACCAGCTCAAGAGCACCATACCGCCCGAGGACCTGACGCGCGACCCGGCCGTCGTTGAGAAGCTGCGGGCCGACACGCTGTGCCACGACATGGGCACGCTCGAGGGTTTGGCGGCGATGCTGGATCGGACCAACGCGCTCGGCGGGGGCGAGATGAATCTGCCGGCCGGCCGGGTGCGCTCGTTGCTTCTGGCGCATGGGGACACCGATCTGACGACGAGCTGCGAGGCCGCCGTCAAGTACATGGACGAGCAGCAGCACGTCGAGGACAAGACGACCAAGATCTATAAGGGGGGCTATCACCAGCTGCACACGGACTGGTGCAAAGAAGAGTTTGCCCGGGACCTGGTGGAATGGGTGCTGGCGAGGGCCGACAGCGCGCCGGTCGAGGCCAAGTTGTAGAATGGCTTTGGCTGTGGTTGTCGTTCCAACATGGCGTTTCTACGAACGTTTTGAGACTGTTCATTTATCTTGTAAGATTTTAGTGTCACGGTAGGGCACAATGAGGTGTAAGAGAAGGCGAGGGTACGTGTGAGATTTGGATAATACCAAGTAGCAGTGTCGAAGCAAGACACATGTTCCCCCATCACCATCTACATGATATCTGTAGCCAAGTCCAATCGTCATATCACTTCTCGAGGGACCTAGATGCTTGCGAGTTTACTACCGGCCTCCCTGTCCGTGTCGGCCGGATTGGCCGCTTTGGCTCCCGGAGTTGCCCGAACGGCTGGTCCAAAGAGCCAGTCAGCCAGTCACGGCTCTATGCAGCGTGGGGAAAGCGTTGCAGTTGATAGAAGTATATATTGGGCCGTGTGTCCAATCGTTCGTTTCTAATCGAGTCTGTTCCAACATGCAACTTCTATCCACGTCTTGGTTGCTGTCAACCAGCTCTTGATCGCCCAAGCGATCGGTCTCTGGTGCTGATGGCTTCGGAACCCGCTCCGCAGCCAGCGATTGGCATTACGTATTCGTCTGAGCCATGATGGACCAGCTTGCTGCTGTTACTGCTGCTTAGTCGGCAATCCAACTGATCATCTTTGGCGAATGCAAGACAAAGGCAGCTCGACACTTGCTATCATCTACCATCCCCAGTGCTGTATTATCGGCGTGGAGTCGTCGCTAGAGATACTGGTCGCCCACGTGGGCACAGGACTTGTCGTCAGCTAGCAATGTGCTGCTGCCCAAAGTACCTTCCTACAGTAGCTACAGTAGAGCATGGCCATCATTGCCGGTAATGGCTGTTAGCTCGCGGTTGGGCTTATCAATCTCGCCTTCTCCATGTCTTCGCTGGCTTCTCCACTCCATCCGCCCAGGATATCGTGTTCCAGGTTTCCAGATTGGGTCTACCGACATTGTCAGCTTGTTGAGGGGCTGTCTGTGATTGACTGACTGACTGACTGATTGATTGACTTGACTAGCAGCAGCCAACATCCTCCAGGCCTGTGCCTTTTTTCTCCTCTTGCATCAATGAAATGCAACGGCAGACGGCATCCGCTGCTTCGCCCACCATGAAACCAGACGCCCACAACACCATCACCCACCATCCCCACGCATTCCATCTCCAGCCTATTGATCGTGTCCAGACACGCTCCCGCTCTTCATCTTCTCAATATGTGCCTGGTCTGGCTGCGAGCACATCGGTCGAGGCCGTCGAGCCTACGGCTGATGATAACGACACAACCGTTGCTCGCCACGTCTCCCACATGACCGACGTCGAGAGCCAGACCATCACGGGTCGCACCACCCGTCTGCACCCTGCCGGTCTCGAGAATGACCCGTATGGATTGTCTCTGGCCTACAAGACCGAGTCGGATCTCGAGATCATCAGGGCCAACACCTCCCGCAAGCGGCACGGGGCTCCTGCGTCTGCTTCTCCCAAGGACGGGCGCAAGTGTACGTCGGGCCCGAGCCAGCGCAAGCACGCCAACCAGATTAAGGGATTCTACGAAAACCAGAATGCCGCCATCGAACGCATGCTCAAGACGGTCGAGCAGCACCGTGATGAGGCCCGCCAGGAGCAGGGTGATGACCAGCTCAAGTTCCGCATCGCCGTCTATGGCTCGCTGGCTGCCAACATCATCTTGACGGCCTTGCAACTCTACGCCGCCATTTCCTCTGGCTCTCTGTCCCTTTTCACCACCATGGCCGATGCCATCTTTGATCCCCTGAGCAATCTCACCCTCATCTTTTCCAACCGGGCGATCCACCGCGTAGACCCGCGCCGCTTCCCCGCCGGCAAGGCTCGTCTCGAGACAGTCGGCAATATCGTCTTTTGCTTCCTCATGACGTCGGTGTCGCTCATCATCATCGCGTTTGCTGCACGGGATCTGGCCACCACGAATGATGCGAAAAAGTTCAACCTGCCCTCCGTCATCGCCGTGGTCGTTGCGTTTGCCACCAAGCTCTCGCTCTTCTTCTACTGTTGGGTGATCAAGGACAAGTATAGTCAGGTCAACATTCTCTGGCAGGACCACCGCAACGACCTCTTCGTCAACGGATTTGGTATTCTCACATCCGTGGGCGGTGCTAAGCTCGCCTGGTGGCTCGATCCTACGGGTGCCATTGTCCTATCGCTGGTCATATCGGGTATCTGGCTGCGAACGGCCTTTGCCGAGTTTCTGTTGCTCGTGGGCGTGACGGCGTCTGTCGAGACGCAGCAGCTCATTACCTATGTGTGTGTGACGCACTCGGACGCCATCCAGGGCATCGACACGGTTCGCGTCTACCACTCGGGCCCGCGGCTCATTGCCGAGGTGGACATTGTCATGGACCCGTCGCAGACGTTGCAGCAGAGCCACGACGTTGCCGAGGCGCTGCAGTTCAAGCTCGAAGATCTGCCCGACATTGAGCGGGCCTACGTGCACATTGATTATGAGACGACACACAAGCCGGAGCACGCATTCAAGAAGGATCTGTGAGGCATCAGTGTGGTCTACATGGCAGAGCGTGCAGTTTGGATGGCAGAGCGCAGAGTGCAGAGAACAGAGAGTGCGGCATTGGTGATGCCGGGGTGTAAACACTGAACGTCCCTGATTGCATCGCACTCGGGGACTTGTGACTTGTAGCGTAGCGGCAGGCAATTCAAGTGTGGCATTGGTGTTTTTCCGGCCACATCACAGCATCCTGAGACGCCGGGCTCGGCGGGTGACGACGCAGCGGGAAAAGATGTCCAGTACCATGTGATGTTTCTGGAGGGGTTTCGATGGCACAGATTGCATGAAGCCCAATCGCCGATGAAGACTTGTGACAACGGACAACAACTACTGCATGTGCATCCTGAATTGCGGAGCTTGGAGCTAGCTTGTGAGTCAGAATTGCCTGTAGCAGAGGCAAAGTAAGGCCATCCAGTGGCAGATGTTGATCCGTTGGAGGCAAACTTTGCGTGTTGTACGATGGGTGGAGATGGCCAGCGGCACTTGGCTTGGTGTTGAATGAGATTGTGAGTTGAGAGGTCTTGGCAGCAACTTGGCATTGTTGCAGTTGTAATCTGCACAGATGGATGTACAGTAGTTGCAGTAATCTGTAGTTACAACTGCAGTCTGCAGTCTGCAGATGCATGGGTCCATGGGTATGCAGATGCAGATGCAGCTGCAGCTACGGTGCAAAGTCGCCTTGGCATGCTTCCCACACCAGCGGTGAGCCCAAGCTTACTAGGAGAATAAGGTAGTGGAAATTACGATTGCAGGGTATTGACCTGCCCGTCAACACATCGCCTGATGATGATCTCAACTGTACAGAAGAATACTCCCTGCGCCTGAGAACTTGAGACTAAACGGTCACCGAAATTCCTCTCGTCGCCCACTAGCAACTATGTAGCAACTAGCATCAGGGTCTGGGTCAGGGCCTGGGTCAGGGTCTGGGTCTGCCACGAACTGCTTCTCTCTGCTCTGCTCCATACAAGCAAGTACAAGGCCGCGGCAGATGGGCCATGTATTGCAACTTCAGCTGCATTACGGCGGTTCGTTGGCTGGCTTTGCATGTCGTATCTGCATTACGCGGGCATCTCAAACAAACCACTCATGATGCGTCTCGATCCATTAACGCGCAGGCGAGAGAACCAGGAGGGGCCGGGGGGTCCTGGGAGGGACCATGCTGGCATGATGCGAGCCGACCAGAAGAAAAGAAAGAATGAAGAAGAAAAGAGAGAAACCGGAGGGAAAGAGAAGAAGAGAAGAAGAGAAGAAGAGAGAACAACAAAGCAGAGCATCCATAGTCTGCATACGTATTGTAATTGCGGGCTTCCCAACAATAGAAGCCCCGAATTCCAAGCGGGTGAGCGTTGGATGGGCGGAATGCAAATGCGGTGTTTGGGTGTCATGAGAGCTCCAGAGTCCATACCTTGCTTGGATCTTCCGTGGGATCCGCTGTGCTGTACATACAATCCATACAATACATACAATCCATACGATACATACAATACAATACAGAGTATAGATTAGTTCTACTCCATAGGTAGATTACTGCACATACTACTGGACATACCTAGGTACGGAGAGCATAGATTAGCTTGGCCTCCACTGCTTGCTCATTAGGCGCAACTGCACAGAGCAGAGTGGCTTAGCGCATTCACAGAGGTTGCAGTTAGGTAGCCAGACAGCTATCTCAGAGCCCAGAGCCTAGAGCCCGGGGAGCTATCGGGTGCTAAGCCCCACTTGGCAGCTTGGAGACTGGGTCGGCATCGTTCTTGCCTCCCGGCTGCTAGGCGATTATGAGCTTGGTAGGTATGGATCCATCCATCCATCTGTACCTTGCTACCTTGCTACCTTGCCAGCTTGCCAGCTTGCCAGCTTGCTCATCGAACTCATCACATCATAACAATCACTTGCTCGCTCACCACCGCCTCTTCCTTTTCTTCTTCATCTCTCTCCATTCTCTACCTGCCCATCTCCCTCCTCCTCTCTTGCTCCTCAACTACTTTCCTCTCTCTTCCTCTCCCTCCCCATCTCCTAGATCTCTTCTGGCTGGCCTCTTCTTGCTCATTCTTCCCTTGCCTCAGTCGTCGACTCAGTCCACGGCTAATCCTTGTTGAGCACCGACCATTACATTGTCCTAGCGACAGCTGCCAGCCAGCTTCAATTTCAGCTCCTCCGAAACCTCATGGGCTGTTGACCATTGCCATCCTGTCGCCAACTTGGGCGTGTCTTCCTCGGGTTGCCTCGTCTTGCACTTGCAGCTCCTCTTCGCCCCGCCTCTCCACCATCTTAACCAACGTCCATCATGGCTGCCCTTCAAGGTGACCAGGACCAGGTCTACGCCACCGTCAGTCTGCTCCTCCTTCTCCACCACAATCTTCAACGCCCCACGACACGGCTCGGTCGGCTGACTCTGCTCTCCCATCACAGCTCCTTCTGAGCGACTCGTATCTTCCAGGTTAGTTGAGGCGTATTCGCAATTCCGCTTGCGCCGCTTCACCTCCAGCCGTTCATCATCTGACAATCTTCTCTGTCTTGCAGGCGCCCTCGTTCTCGCTCACTCTCTCCGCGATGCCGGTTCCTCCCACAAGCTGGTCGTTCTCGTTACTCTCGACTCGGTCTCTGAACAGTCCATTGACCAGCTCAAGGTGAGCTTGACATGTCGCTCATTGAGTCGCCTTGCCATCTCCAGAGTACTAACCACACACCTTCAATGTGCGCGCGCAGAGAGTCTACGATCATGTCATTCCCGTGCCACGTATACGCAATGACCGTCCTGCCAACCTCCACCTTATGAATCGTGCAGACCTCCATTCCGCCTTTACCAAGATTAACCTTTGGAAACTCACCAACTTTGCCAAAATCGTCTACATCGACGCCGACATCGTAGCTTACCGAGCCCCCGATGAACTGTTTGCCCTCCCTCATGCTTTTGCCGCCGCTCCCGATATTGGCTGGCCCGACCTCTTCAACTCGGGCGTCATGGTCCTGACTCCCGACATGGGCGTCTTCTATGCCTTGAAAGCCTTGGCGGAAAAGGGCATCTCCTTCGATGGCGCCGACCAAGGTCTCCTCAACATGTACTTTGGTTCTCAGTACCACCGTCTGAGCTTCACCTACAACGTCACACCCTCGGCTCACTACCAATATGTGCCAGCATACCGCCACTTCCAGTCCAGCATCAACATGGTTCACTTCATTGGTGCCAACAAGCCTTGGTTCGCCGGCCGTGATGCTTCGTTTGGCCAAGGTCCTTTCGACGAGTTGGTGGGGCGGTGGTGGGCCGTCTATGACCGACACTACAGGCTTCAAGTAGGTCTTGTTATATCAACATCTACGATTAGGCACTTAGCTGACAATCTATAAAAGGAATCGGCTCCTCAATACGTCAAGTACCTTACCAAGGGAGAATTCCGACCCGAAGATTACTCCCAACAGGACCAGCGCAAGGAAAAGCAGACCCCAGTTTGGGATGCTCAGAGGTGAGATTGCTCCTTGTGAGAGACATGATGTTGGTTTCTAACTCATCAATACTAGACACCCTCCTCCTGCCGACTCACAACCGGAAGCATTGAACTTCCCTGCAACTCACTACGCAATGTCTCAGGATACGGCCCCCTGGGTCCCTCCTGCGGAGCACCCGACGGCACGCACACAGGCACCTCCACCCATATTCCCATGGGAGCGCCATCGGTCCCAGCCCTCGCGGAGCTTTGGGGACGAACCCGAACCGGTCAATGTTGAGCCACAGGCAGAGCCATCAAAGGAGAAAGACGTCTCATCCGTCTCCGGGACGTCTGTGGCGGATACCAAGAGCGAGCCGTCGACTCCGGCGACCCCACCGCCTAGGAGTTCTCCCACCAACCCTTGGACCTCTTTCGCACGTGTCAATGCTTGGGACGAAATTCCGGAGATTGAGCGCTATGTTGATGGCATCCAGAAACATCGGCGAGGGAAGAGCCAGGGGTCCATTGACCGCAGTGCCAAAGGGTCGCCCAACTCGGGGGTGAAGATTCGTAGCGGTGGTCCACGATCCCAAGGCTTCAAACTCACTGACTTCCCGACGGAAGTGGAGAGGCCCAGCTTGCCAGTCACCCCGGCACCTATACGACGGGAATCGTTTCTGAGTGGAGGAGATGTTGAAACCATTCAGAGCGAGGAAGCGCGGATCCTTCCAGAGGCTGAGGGGGTCCCAGCGCAGACAGAGTGGGTATGTGTACGGGGAAAAATGGAAGACTGCCGATTGTCGTTGCAAGTTAACTGACATGGTGCTCCACCACAAGGATCCGGTGGCCCAGTTGCAAAAGCTGGCCAAGAAGCAGTCCGATGTCTTGTTGCGCGAGTTCGGTAGTGAAGGAGAGCAGACTGGATCGGCAAAGGGCCACGACATTCCGTCAAGGCCACTTCCCTTTGGGTCAGAGGATGTGCTGTCATCCGCTCATGCTACGCAGTCGCACCCTGGCGTGCTCAGTCCCCAGCCGGTAAAAGGCAAGGCGACAGCCAGCGTTCTGCGTGGCATGAGGGCTAGCGGCACCCTCGAGTCGGCGCCAACCACCACGACCACAACAGTGATTTCCGAGCCCAGCTACTCAGGTCCAGGGGCAGCGTGGGAGAAGGGCGAGGATATCCCACAGGTCAAGACGTCAATGCCTCCTACAGAGGAGGAAAGGGATGTCCTTGATACATAGGAGTTTTGTTGCTAACTCTCATTCTCCAAACTGACTGGTCGCTCCAACATTGAAGTCTTATCCTTACATTGACGTTCACCGAGGAAGACTGGAAATTGTGCAATGTGGCAGTTGTCAGGACATTTTGTAGTGCGAATTCTTCACTTGGACATAAGACGGTGCGGCGTGCAAAAAAGATATGACACTTTCGTGTACAGTTCGATCTGAGCTATATCATGGGTGGTGTTTGTGCTTGGTTTACGTCTCTTTGTCTGCATCTTGTATTCTCTGGTGGGTGGAGAGCTTGTCAAAGTCATGCTAGATGTATGTTTTTTATTGTTACTGTTGTGCGTCAAGTGATTATTTTGGTTGAACGTGTGTGACGGTGCTATCGAGCATGAGACGGCCGGTGAGTTCCTAGCCGCATTACCATTCGCCGTGAGTAGCAGGCTCAGCGCGTCTCAAATCACGTTGTCAACGTCCAGTATATGAATGGATCCTCCTGAGGTTAACGCGAATGTAGAACTCCATTGCTCGTCCGGAGAAGCCTCCCAGACTCTGTTCTTTCGACATGTAGATAGTCTCAGCCCCGTCTCGTGGAAGTGTTTCGACGGCGTTGTACCACACGGTAAGATGTCCCAAAATCCGATGATGCCGAGTCGGGTTGGGCAGAACCAAGCATGGCGGCCATGTGGTCAGCAACCTCGCGGCATGTGTATTGCTTCAGCAAGGTTTAGTTGGGCATGCAATCACGTTCCAAGGGCGAAATACCCTGGCTGGAAAGGAAGAATGTTCTTCGCGTATTCCCCCTTGTCGTATTACACCATACATACTCTACGCAAAAAGTGGCACGGTTTGGACATTGCGTGATGGGCAAACAAGAGTGGCTCAATTCAACCAGACATGATGCGGCCTATTGCCTCTGCCTAAACGCCATAACAGAATAAACAATGGTGTCCTGTCCGCCTTTTAGTTCGCTAGCAAAAGCCACATAGGAGGTGCTGGCCATCATGGGATCCGAGTCGCGGTCCCAACACGTTCCATGCGTGTTTGTGCGAACGGATAAAGTCACGGATAGACGCTGTCTTAATTTATACACATTGGGTCTTCGCTTGTTGCGACAAAGGGGGGGGGAGGAATGCCAGCCAACAGAGGGCACTTTGTAAAAAAAGAAAAAACACAAACGTTTTGGCTTATCTGTTTCATTCGGCCCCCTCGTCGCTTGCGTCCTCGATAGTCACAGCCTTGGCCTTGCCCTTTTGAGAGGCGTCATCCTGCGAGTCCGACCCCGAGTCGCTCGCATCGCTTGACCGGTTGGATTGAGGCACGGAAGTGCCCAGCCCAGACGACGTGGCCTCGGTGCCTCGCGCAGGAATGGCGGTGGGCTCGTTCTGGGGACTCACATCGGCCTGGTCTAGACGGGCGCCGTTGCCGAAGAGCTGCGCTGATCCGCCCCAGTTGGGCATCCGGGGGCTAGGGGCCACGACCGGAGGGGGCTCGTCGGCCCTGGTGAACTGGGGCGTCTGGCTTGGTCGCGTCGTAGACTCTTCGCCGGAGGATGTTGAGGGCGTCTGCTCGTCGCGAGGGGTTTCGGTACGCTCAATGACCCTGGTGCCGGCCTCGGTAGGCACAGGCAGAGGATGTGCGGTAGTCGGTGCAGACTGCGAACTCGCGTTGGCATTGTCGGTATTGGGACCCTGCGGCCCTGCTTGAGGCGAAGGCTGTGTCGAATTCTGGGTCGAGTTCAGCTGTCCGTCTAGCCTTTGAAGGGGCAACAATGACCATCCCGGAGGGATGACAACGCCTTCCGGCAGCTCAGAGCTTCCAGAGGGGATAGCCGCCGCCGTAGCAGAGGCAACGTGGCGCGCCATGAATGGGCTCTGTCCTCGAGGAGGCACGGCAGGGTAGGCCGGAAACCCGGGCACCTGTGACGTTGCGATCTGGGGGAGCATCTGGTGTTGAAACTGGGGGACCTGTTGGGGCCCAGGTGCAGGGGCACCGGAGAGAACTGAAGGCTGTGGTTGGCCATTCTGTGTCTGCTCCTGGTACTGCTGCCGTTGACGCAGGCGGTGCAACTCTCCAGTCAGCATTTGAAGTGTCTGTAATTCTTGATGTGTGGCCTGGAGGTTCTGAATCTCCCGCTGAATCAAGACATCAGCTTGTGACAGTAAGCCACCAATGCTCTGCATGTTATCGCCAGATGTCGGGGTCGGGACGGGGACTACGGCGGCAATGCCACCGGGTGTCTGAGGAGTCTGAACGGCGCGAGGTCCTGGAGGAGGAACGCCTTGTGGAAGCGCGCCTTGCGGCATGCCAAATTGCTGCGCCAACTCTCTGACCTGGTGCCCATTCGCCCCAAACCCGACCCTTAGTGGGCCGAGGCGGAAGATCCGAGGTCCTCTTTGCCTCTGCTCAGGCCTCTGCTCGGCCGCTCCCTGTTGGCCTGCGCCTGCGGCATCAGCTCCATTCGCGGGAGGATTCTGTCCGTGTGGCTGTCCCGGCACACCCCGGCCACCTCCAATCTCGATCCGCAAACCGCGGGCTTGGTTACCGCGGCTTTGGTCGCTGGTGACTGGGCGACGGCAAGTCGGGCATACCTGCTGGCGCTCGAGCCAGCTCTTGAGGCAGCCAAGATGCAAAATGTGCCCGCAGGGAAGCTTCTTGGGTCGTACTCGGTCAATGGCACCCGGAGTATTGGCTGGGTCCCAGGGGCGCATTTCTTCGCGACAGATGATGCATGTATCAGCCTCTGCAAGCTCCTCTTGCGTAGCATCCGGATAGCGGTTCATTTCCTGGATAGCACGGCGATATCGAAGAAGAGCGCCGAGCCGCTTGATAAAGTCGCGAGAGGTCATGAATAGGTCTCTCATGATGTGGATCGGGAGACCGTAGAAGGTAAGGAGCATGAAGAAGAAGGCCACATAGATTCCGAGCTTGATCATGTCTGCTTCAGTTAGCGCCATCTTCACTCGACATGTGCAAGTCAATCTTACCGCTGAAGAGGTCCAGCCACAACACCCACTCGCCCTTGGCCGACCAGCCCGGTACTTCAATGTCCATCTCGTCAATGTCGTCCTCGGAAGGTAGCGGCTCCTGGTTATCAGGTACTTCCTCGCCTCTCGCCGCAGCCTCCTGTCGCCGCCGCAAGATCGTCTCCCGCTCCTCCCGGACCTCTCTGCGGCGTTCGGCTAGGCGCTTGCGCTTCTGCGCCTCCTGGATGTTTTGCTCTGTCAAGGACAAGGCGTACCGGGCACCCGTCCGCCACGAGCACGTCGCCAAGACGGCGAATTCAAACAAGAACATGACCATCATGTTGGGTCGTGCCTGCTGAATGACTGTGTTGATCGTGTAGCGCAAGATGTAGATGTCGTAGATGAAGCTCAGCGAGAGCGACAAGGTCAGGCGAAGATGGAAGAGTCGTGGATTCGCGGGGGGTTGTTGCTCAAGAACCTCGACTCGACCGTCGCCAATCCAGCCCCAGACCTTGCCCGTCACCAGAGCAGTGAACATGACAAGGAACCAGGCGCCAATTTCCTCGCGGAATATCGTCATAGCCAGGCATGTTTCTGTAATAGCAAACCAAGCTCGTTCGGTGAGCTGCTCGATCTCGATGGCGCGGAGGGGACCATAGAAGAGTCGTGTGAGGCCGTATATAAAACTGCTGTACAAGAGTAGGGTGAAGTTTACTAGAACCTATCGTCGGCAGATCAGCACGGTGATCCGGGCCGACAAGGGCCAACGAGGGGCGACGTACCAGCAGACAAAAGTTACTCTGCGCCAGATACACCATGGCTGCATAGAAGTTGGCTCGCTGATGAAAAGCCGAAAGTACAACGGTGCCCGCAAGGGCCGTTGAGGCCTGCATGTTGCAAAAGTCAGCGCTGAAATCAAGATTGCGATGCGATGCGATAGCTCCACGAAGCTTCCAGCCCGCCCACGCGAGCACCAACAGGTCACATACCCCGGCGTACCAGCCAAGCCGCATCTTGGGCATGAAGCGGCAAGACGATAGCGATGTGGTTTTGGAAAGAAAAGTACGGGGCCGGATTTATGCCCACATCCTCATTGTTCAGATCTACTGCCGCGGTGCTAGCTGACGGTTGCTTGTTGGTTTAAGCTTGATGCCACGTTATGGCCACTTCACTTTCAACGATGACGCAGCAGGGGTCAATGGGCTGTTGTCGAACTCTAGCACGTGACGCTCCTTCCTTATCTTGGGTGACGATAAGAGCTACCCACATGAGATGAGTTTGCCGCTGATTAGCCGACTTCAATATATGGCTACCCTGGAGCTAAGAGCTGCAGACTCAATAGCTTCATCTCATGCATGGCCATATGAACCGAATCAAATATTCCAGGCTACAATTGAGAGCGTAGATTTTGAGTCCAACTTCTCATGCGTGCCTAGATATAGACGGGTTTATTAATTGGAATTAAAGAAGCATCATGGCATCCCCAGTGCCAATCCTCACACCGGCTTTGCTCGCCTCCATTCGCAAACGTACCAACTTGCCCCGTAACTCATGGTATCTCATCGCTGCCACTACTCTGTCGATGCTAAACCGACCCGATGAGTTGCCCGAGGTGTACAATCAAGCGCTCGAAGGAGACTGTTTTGTTTCCAGTTCAACAGAGAGCGTTGCAAGGCACGAAGAGCGACTCCGTATCTCTCGACGAATGCGCGAGGCTCTTGTGAAGGCATCTGCGGTAGGAGGCATGCCCAAGGTACGACCACACACGATGATGGGATCTTACACTATGCAAAGAGAGTTTCAACTAATATCATCAGACTATCAACGCACTCCTGGCCTTGAAGGCGGCAACACCGGAGGAGCTCCTGGACAAGACAGAGCCAGAGACGCACTCGCAGCGGTGGAGGGATGTGTACGAGACATCGCCACCTCTGATATTTCAACGAGGACAGTCCTTCTTTGACAAGGTTTACGGCAAGATTTCGAGGAGGGTAATGGGCCAGATGGATCGGTCTGGGGCAGAAGACTTGGGACTGATGGCGAGGCTGATGTATGGATATGTCCTCAGCAACACGCACATTCTCACGCCAGTCGAGACGTCATTTGTCATGATTGCCGGTCTCATTCCCCAAGACGTAAGTACATTTCCCCTAGGGATTTCCTCGTGTTTGTCAAAACGTCTAGCTGACCTCATAACGTCAACAGGTCAATCCTCAACTCAAGGGCCACCTCCGCGGAGCCCTCAACGGCGGCGCCAGCCCTGAGGAAGTGAGGGCGGTCAGGGAGGTGGTGATACAGATATGCGAAGCGTCAGGGATGAAGCGACTTGAGAGCGATGCAGCAGGAGGATGGGGATGGAGGAGCGAAGTCGCCAACGTCTAGATGCTCCTCCCGATCGTCTGTCCCTCTCCCAGTGTGAGACTACCCTGGACCATCGTCCCCGTTCAACGAACGTGTGGGCGGGTGGGCGTTAGTACAGTAGACGGGGTCCAAGCCAGGAAGCGGGACGAGCCAAATTCGCCGACGGAGAATATCAGCACTGCCCCCCTAAACCGGCAACGGAGGGCGCGGCTTTGTCGCAACATGACATGACGATGCGGGTACGATGGGCATGATGCACAACACTAGACGGGAAAACGCCTCCACCGCAAAGGGACGATGACAATCTGCGGCAGAGCGCTTGAGTGGTTGGGTGGCTTTGAGTGGGCAGGGCGAGTGCCAGGCGACAACCCCGGATCAAACCAAGCGTGGGGACTTGTGAGACGGGACGAGACGAAACAAGACGGATTGTCGAGTTCCCTGTATGTACATGCCGCGGGCGAAACCCCATCCGCAGGAGAAAGCCTTGCTGGGAGCTCCATCTACATAGTAGAGGGACGCAAGGCAAACTGGGCCAGGTCGACTACTGTATTCGTCGCGCCCAGTATGCAGAAATGAGCAGACACAAGGTTCCGCGCATGCCCACGGACGGGGGCATGTTCCATCAAGACAATCACAGACTGCCTCCAAGGTGTACTTCATGTACAATGAGGGAGGTCCTCAGTTCCCGGGCGTTTTAGGTGGAGAACTCTCCCATGTCTCCCATGTCTCCCATGTCTCCCATGTCTCCCTCCCATGTCGCGCCTGGAGGGTGGCCGTATTTCCGCGACCGTTTATTTCTGGGGTTGCTCGCCTCCCACGTTTTGGCGGGCCCGCGTTGTCGCTTACTTGACGGAACTCATTCCGCAATTAGGCGAAAGCGCCGCAGATGCACAAGCGTCAATCCGCAGCAGATCGCAGTTGCGTCGGCTCAAGGTGGGCCACGCGCCAAGCGCCCATCTCCGCTACCACCCTGCGGGCCTGATATCCTAGGCAGAGGGGGAGGGGGAGGGGGAGGGGGTGTTGGCCGAATCCTTCAACTTCGATCTGGGCGTCCTGCAATAAGTACATACTTACTTGGCAAATCAGTAATGTACATACATATATACAATATCACCATGGCGGGAGGATATCCGGATTGTCTCCCGTGCATGGCCCCCAAGCCTCGAGGTTACCATGTATGCCCCTCCTGTCATTCTAATAACCCACCCAGGATCCGCTTAACAACCTCAGAGTGGCGCATCAAGTACCGATAGCAGTGCCATGGTCAAGTGCTCTACAGATTACAGATGTACTGTAGGTGCTCTGCTTTGAGTCGGCTCGGGTGTTCGGGCTTTAAGAACTTTCCCTTAGCTCTCCTTTAGGCCACCCAGCCATCCCTTAAAGCATGTACTAACAGCAATGCCTAGGTAGGTAGGTAGGTAGGTAGGTACCTGAGATGTGACTGCTCGCCCAAAGCTCCAGACTTCAACGACAGTCAGTACCTACAGTATGTAGACAGGCTGGCAGGACCCCCGTGCGGCCCGTGACTCGAGCCAAACTCTCGACCTGTACTCCGCGCATTTGACTATGACTCTCAACTGACACCCACTTTCAACCCCAACCGACTAACCCGGCAGGATGCCACGGCCCTTCTCCAATGCCCCGTTTCGCGTCAAACGGCACCATCCGGTCCCATAGACCAGCGCGCTCCAGAGCCATCACCACCTCGGCAAGGCGATGGATGGACGGACGGACAGACTGGCTTGTACGGTTGCTTCACACCCCCGACGCACTTCCTTGTAGGTTCGTCAAAACTCGCGCAGCCGGATCCTCTGGGACAAAGTCCTTGCAGTCCCGTCCCATTTCGTTGCAGCATTACTGGTGATCATCGGGTTGCTTGCTGCTCTGCGGGTGGTTCCGTGAACAGTAGCGGAAACATACCGATCGGTACCCACGCGCGCCAGCGCATCAGATCCCTCGACTCCGTGCCCGGGTTCCCCTTGCGTCATGGTATGTACGTCTTATGTGTGGCCAGGCAGATTTGGAAGGGAAGAAAGCCTAGCTGTGGGGAACCTTGGCAATAACGGCATGGGATCACGCAGTGCTGCAATATCGATGGCGAGCAGCATCGAACCGAGCTTCAGCCGCTGGCAAGGTTATTGAAGATATGGAGGACCGAGTCTTAGGATAAGCGATTCCGGGACGAGTATAAACCAATCTGAAAGATAACGCCCCATACGGATATCATATTGGACGAGAATCCTCAAGGAGAAAGGGAGAATTGCTCAGCACGTTATCGCTTCATCATTGTTACCGCCTTTTTTGGTCGTCCTATGCTTCCCCGAACCTGGCGTCTGATCATTCTGGACCTCTCGGCGCAGATGAACACAGAGACTGGTGCATCCTGTTAGGGACCGGAACGTAACAGGGTTGAGTCAAAGCCATTAGATGCGTCGCCACCAGTGAGTGACATGCTACTGCGTCCAGGGTCCAGGGCCAAGCTCCTAGGCGCGCTATCGATGGCCTCCAGATTTGGCCCTTACACGTGGTCACCCTACAAGGGCCAGAAAGCCGTCGGCCCCAGGCGTGTTGCGGTGATTGGTAACAGGGGGGGACAGGAGCGGCATGGGTACGCATAATCCATAGTGTCGGGTCAATTCATCAGCATGAAACGCCTTTGCGAGCCCCTCACACGCCCTGATCCACGCCAATGCTGGGGCGCTCCCTGTACATAGTATGTATAGTATTTGCGCATGCCACTTTTGCTCTTGAGTTGCGGTCCGTGTCAAGACGGTAGGATCCGGTTGTTGTACCCGCTCCCCGATGATGGCCATTTGGTTGCACTCTTTGTAGATCCTGCTTGAATTGCTAGCGTCGCAAGGCTCTCTCGACCTTGCTCTAGGTGCCGCTAGCAGTATTCCGAGTCGGCCGCCTGGCCAGGGGGGAGGGGCTCGCAAGGCACGGTAACCGCCGGCGGCGCCTGTCTGGCCATGTTGCCCCATCCTGGAGTAAGACATGCAGGCCAAAGACGCGACGTGGTACATTTCTGCCCCATGCTCTTTGTCCTCGTCATCCGTCTCCCTGCCCACGAGCACAACTGTTTGGTCCCTGGCTCGACCTGTCATAGGCTGAGATCCTGACTGTGACCCCCAAAACCATGAGCTTTAACTTCAGTGTCCTGGCCTTCTTGCGAGAGAAGAGGCAAGGGACTTGATGAGGATCTAGACCATGCAAGTCCAAACCTTCAACAAAGACAAAGACAGACCATTGTGTAGGTAGCGGTCAAATGGTTGGTCAAGTTATTTCGAAAGGTAGGTACTTGCCCAGCATCTGCACGGGTTCTGTCAGTTTTACCGACATGGCAAGGCTGAAATACCCCTAACAGGGGTCCAGCGACATCATGGCACTGGTCGTGTGTAAGTATGCCTTGACCTTTCGAGCCAATTCCACAAACCAAATCCAGGCCTTGCGCAAGGAAGCCTAGAGGAGAGTCATCTCTATTTGGGCGTCTGGTCTCGACGGATTTCTGCGCCGTACATCTCCCCCTGTCGGAACCGATTTTGTGCTCAGGCGACGGGCGAACTGGTGTGTTCATGAGATGCCTGGGGGTAAAGAGTACTATGTAAGCCAAGCATTTTGCGGGCACGGTACTGTAGTTGGCGTGTTCATAACTTGCAGCCGTTAACAAGACTGTTGGTGGCGTTTGCCATGGCTCAAGGCTAGTCCAGCATGGCGCTTCTTCGTGCATTGTTTCTTAGCTTTTGGGGATCTGTCGATCTCAAACCGATGACTGATTTGACCGATCCGACCCCATATACGCAGGGGATGAGCTGCAGCAAGAGCACGACGAGAGTAGTCCAATATCGAAACGAATGCATCATGTGCGTTAGAATGAATATGCCGGAATTACTTGCATTGTGCAGAAACATGGCGGGGTTTGCGGGATGAGGACTGTGCAACTCAAGTATCAGAAGAGAAATGGAACAGATCAATCAAACAGCGAGGGCAGAGCCGATGAGGCCGCGCTCCCTTCCCAACAGTTGATGTGCCCAGCGCATACTGTAAAGCCGCTTCGAGACAGTAGACTGGGTACTACCCGAAATGGTTTAATGAAATCTCGAGTCATACGTGGTGTAAGGTACCTAGGCAGTGATGGGAGGGTTGACCGCAGGCGATGTTAGTTTCTGTCCATAATGGGTTGGATACGTGGAAGGGTTTTGTCTTAAACAGGCAACGGCGGGCCCGACTCATGCCAAAACGAGATTAGGAAGACGCATGGGATACGCTTCACAGCAAATAAGCTTCCGAGGGGCGGTAGGCTTCCGGAATCGCTGAAAGTGACAGAACACTGTAAGTTCATGACAACGTAGTTACAGATGCCGGGTATCTGGCAGATTAGCGTCGTGCAATATTCATATCAAGATTTGTTTATTGGGGCACAAATTGGGTTGGCGATTTGGCGATTTGGCAGATCCTAGAGTCATGGAATGCTTAGCGAGTTACCATCACCTGACTGCCTGTAGTCACTGGAATCGCTCTCGAATGCTGACATAGACAGGCATCTCGCTTGATTCGATGTTGCAAGATAACTGATAAAAAGTGTTCCCTTTTGTCTCGGTTAGATAGTGGGGGGGTAAAGGGTGCCAGTCGAGCGATGAGCTCGTTGGCATGTGTCGGATTCAGTAATCATAAGAGGTGACTAGTGGGAGGCGATGAGGTATTGGTTGTTATTGGTTGCCCCATGCGTCGATACCCATGTTAGCGCTTCATGTTATTGTCAATTGAGCAATTTCACATCGTGAAGTGCGAGGAGTCGGGTCATCTTCCTCGCCGACATACGCCGAATAGCTCGGGCAAGACTTTGATCATATCGGGGAACCGGTACGAGAATGACAAGTCTGTTGAGATGACTCCATGGTTCAATAACCGCGCCGGACGACCGGGGACCCACCCGAACGGCGGTTTAGTCTTCTAGTCTTGTCTCTTCGCGCTCGCTGGAATGCTTCGCCGCGGCGGTACTGTCTTTGCTGTAGCGTGGCAGAGCTCCATGCGCTGGGTAATTGGCGAACCACGGGCGGCTTGGACCTTGTCTCGACGTTGCTTCATATTCGCTTGGCGTAGCCTATCCTGGTCGTTGTCTCGACTTCTTTGGCTGGTATGGTATGCGATGCTACGCCCCGATCATTCGTCTCGAGAAGGGGTGGGAGCCTGCGATTGTCACGGTGGCGCCTAGTTGTGTAGGGATATGCAGCAAGGGATTGCCGATTGCTCACCGGGGAACTGTCTGCTGGGCAAAAAAGTGTAGAAAAGAAGAGACAAGAAGACCTGCAGGAAGAAAGGGGAGCAGAGACACGGCACAAAGGTGGCTTGCCAATGTGCACACTATCTGGAAATACGCTGCACAGCAGCATTAGATCATGTACCGTCTACCGCGGTGCGGATACTTTGTTGACCAGCCTTCTTGTGCAGTTCATGCCAACACAGGGCAGGCAGGCAGGTGGCCGGGATGGCGTCCCTTCCCTTTCCCACCACTCGCTCTCTCAAAGTACCGACTGGGCCATAGATACATCGGTCAGGCAGGGGCCCCACACCCGTGCTCCTTCCACCCCCAACCTTATTCGCAGTCCAAGCAGGTGCGCGCTCGCGCCAAAGATAGCGGTACCTTCTCGCGCGCTCTCAGCTAGCAGATACTGTAGCTCGATACCAGCTGGTCTGTGCTCAGCCCTACACACCGACAGCTCTGGCTCACAATCTTGCCGGAATGGTACGTGCCTCCATGACCGTCATTGCATTGTGCCACACCACTCCGTTCAGCGGCCACCCACTAGCCACAGTCTAGCGCATCCGGCTCCCGCCAACCCTCAAAACGTGAAGGCCTCCTCTTGGCAGCACCGGTACCGGTGCAGTAGCGAGTAGGACGGGATGCTGTTTACTCTGTATGACCCAGAGAGCATCTCCATGCCGAGTGAGCCGCGACCTGCTCTTCATCGCACGTAAACAACTTGGCCTCTGAAATCAATGCCTGACAGTACATCGAATTGAGCCTGAATGCTACCTTTACGACGAGCGTTTTAATGCGCTTGGATTTGTCTGAGCCATCTCATTACAGCATCCCAGCAGCTCCAGTTTGTTCTAGAATGCAGCCGAGCCCATCTTAGCACAAGTCCCACTCGTATCGTGGGCCTATTCGAAACAACCGGTGAAGGAGAAGAAAAGAACAAGTTCGTATGAGGCTAGAAACAAGGTCGAAGACGACGCCGAGCCAGACGGCCTGGAGCCTGTGGGGGAAGTGCAACTAGCCACGACCTTGGTCTCTCCTTGGTCTCTGCTGCACCTCTTCCGAGCCCGGTTGCTTGCACATACATACAGCACTGGCCGCAGGCCGGTGCCCGGGACCAATCCAAGTGGAGTTGAATATAAACATGGCATGCGCTTCAGACCACGGAGTAATGATTACTAGTTGGGCGCACCGATACGGGCTCGCTATCAAACCAGTGTTTGAGGACCCGTCCAGACTGCCACTGTCTGGGCCGAAAGAGCGAGAAGAAAAGAAAGCGACGGGACCCCCTATTATGGTCAACGTGCCAATCAGAGAGACGTACCGCCAGGTTGGGAATCCGCATGGCTGCAGCACCAGGGTATAACGGGCACTAATCGACTGCCGTAAGACACGGACTAGTCATTTAGTTGGACGGACAAGCACCTCCTCGCCCCGACATCGTGGTAATAGGCAACGTACATGAGCCCTTGGGGTGATGGCGCATGTCCTAACCACTGTACTAAAGAGCATTTTGTATGCTTCTATTCCCTTGCTTGCCCGTGTGTGGTTTGACAAACACAGCCAACCCCTCAAATCATTGTGTACCCCTGCGACAGCGTTGCACTGCTTTGGTATGTGCCCGACCACTACCGTATTTGAGCAACCCAGTGTCGCTCGTACTTCCCTGACGCTGGGATATGACCGGGTAGGGCTGAAGAGATTGGGAGGCGGCGTCGTGTTCATCTGCGCTGTAGGTAACCGGTGCAGGGCTTCCCCTTATGGAACGCGTCGATAACACGGCCAAATGTGCGCATCGACAATGGTCCGGTCTGACATGCATGGGGAGGGTGGTGTACGGCAAATGGAACGGTCTGGCAGGCTTTCGGGCACCAAAACCAGTCCGCTGGATTGGTATTGGGCTGCCAGGCTGGCAGCGTCTCACCCGGCTTGGCTGTTGCAGCAATATACAGCGGCAAGCATCGCTGGTCACACTCGGGCTTAGCCGAGGCAGCGTGCAGGCTGATGACGGTTTCAGCAAGCCACAGAACCGCCCGATGGGAAACGAAAGGGTGTCTGGAGAGGGGGGGAGAAGATGGCAGATCCGTCAGTCTAGACAAGATAGACGCATGTCTGCAAAAGCAGCGCGGGTGCAGGGAATGCCCAAAAGAAAGGTTGCGATTCAGGTCAAAAAAGCAATAATGTAACATCCCAGGGAGCGTTGCGGTCGCACTTGACGACCGGGGGATCGGCCGCCCCCAACAAGCAGAGGGCAGAGCCCAACCCGTAAGATGAGCAGGTGGATTGCCCTCGTCTTATCTCGATACCTGGTCCCTTAAGACGGATGTGTTGCTGATGGCGATCCGAGGAGTCGGCGCTGATATACGGTCAATGCCTGCTTCCCGCCCAGCGCTTACCAGCCCATACCAGCCCAGCGGTTCGGCGATCATGGGGGCCGGCAGCACACGTCCATAACAGGGCAATTAATGGGCGCTCAGCCATGTACTGTATGTAATACGTACCTACGTACAGAGTACCGTAGCTGTACTGCGCTGGACAGCACGTCGTGGCAACTGCCCTGTGCCCCCCCGTCAATCTACCCGCAGGGAACTCTGCACGGGCGGTGATTGCAGCCAAGTGTGTAGGTACCTCCGTGTCTCCGTCCTTGTCTGTTGGGAGTCAGTCTTGCGGGTGGATCCACCTCCATATTCGGAGGTGTCGCCAGTTCTGCTGTGTTTCGAGTACGTATCCGGACGTACAGTACAGATTAGCTGCCAGGGCGCTCCGGAACCCATCGTTATAACTGCGACTGCTA
Organism: Pseudonectria foliicola; assembly: GCA_003693505.1. NCBI lineage: Eukaryota > Fungi > Ascomycota > Sordariomycetes > Hypocreales > Nectriaceae > Pseudonectria > Pseudonectria foliicola. Next base: position 167,978 of record QUZD01000025.1, on the reverse strand, counting down.
TTACTAGAATCTCCTATCCCCGCTACCTGGGGGCTGGTGTAACCCTGTACATATGTACAATATGTGCCTCCGTACCCAAGTAATTATGTATCAGGCTCGAAGCTGGATGCATCTTGATTGGGTACCAGAAAGCGGACGCGGAGAGGATTGACAGCGGGCGGCGATGCAACACCGACAACCTGGTCTGGGGCCTGCATCATGGCGCCAATATCAGCCTGCGGAGCTAGCCAAGACCTGCGAGCATACAGATTACATATTACAGATACATACCTAGACACAAAGGGCAAGATATTGCAGTGCGATGTAAGACATGGAGTCATACAGATTACATACAGGTACATCTCATGGCCGATCTGGAGGAGTACTGCGCGCTCAGATGCTTCATAGGTACTGCACCCAAGGAGGGGTCCAAGAGCCCCAATACGAATCAGCAGGGCGTCGACACTGAGATGCATCAAAAGAAACAAAGAGCTGCGTTGTTTGCCCTCTGCTGCCGCTGGCTTACCGGATCCAGGCACGCGACTGGAAGCCCGCTAGTACCGGTTCCATGGACCAGATGAACGCCGTTGCCGAGGGCGTAAACCAGCGCGGCGGGCGGCCACTGCCCCAAGGACGGCAAAATAACGAAAAAGAAGAAAAACACCAATCCGATGTGTCACGTCGTTGGCATTGCGGATACTGATAGAGTGACGTTGGGAATAGGCAGGCGGGCGGGTGGTTAGGCGAGCGAGCGGACCAGGTTCCGCAGGATGATCGACCTTGGCTGCTATGTACACACTGTACATACATACATACACAGTAGGTAGGCGCTCGTATCCCATCGCGTGCGACGGTGTGTTTGATAATGATAATCCCTTCCTCAAGAACACAGAGCTAGCTTACCGGTGCAGTACTGGCCAAAGGGCCCAACCCGTATCGGGCTAGGAATGTAGATTGGCGAGGTGAGGCGAAGCGAGGCGAGGCAAGGCCTTGCTTGCCTGTATAGTATCAATTGCAAAAATGTTTAAGCAAGAAGCAAGTAGATTCATCTCTACGAAATGAGGCGCCCAGCTGGTGTTGGCTCCTTGGCCTCCTCTTTGGTCCCCCAATTCTGGAGTAGCTTGCAGGCCAGCAATGCGTTAGAAGACGGCAACACCCTCGCGTGCTGCGCTCGACAAATCTGGTGCAAATCCACGGGGGCTAATCTCGATGGATATGCAAGGCGTTGCTTTGTCAGGATTGAATGGTCGGTCAGTTGGTTGGTTGGTCGGTTGGTCGGTCTCGCGACTGGGCACACGCCCCTCCCTGTCGCAGACATCTCAGTCACTCAGTTCTGTCTGTCTGTGTTTACGTTTACGTTTACGTTTCCGTTTCCGTTTCCATGAGTGTTTGATCTCAGTTGCACCCTTGGCATTTTGGGCTGGTGACTTCCCCAGCCCCACGGTTGCACCGCCTCTCCGCCGCTTCTTTTTTTAACTTGTGGCTCCTGCATGTATTTTGTGGCCCGACTTTTGGGGGGGAGGGGGGGGGGGGGGGGGGCATCTCGCCCAGCCAGCCAGCAGCTACTGTACACATTACACCCAGAAGACATGTACCAGATGGCATAGCCCCACTGTGAGGAAACCCCATTCCCATTGTGGCCATGAAATTCCAACTTCCAACCCGGCTAGGCCATGCAGGAACTCTGCAAGACAACGGGCTTGCTTACGGTTCAACCTCTTTCTTGGCCCGGCGAAGGGGAGAGTTCCACGTCCATTTCTGACCCTGTGTTCTGGTATTTTTAGGCTTGCCTGTCTTGCCTGTCTTGCCTGTCTGCCTGTCACCGTCACTTGCAATGGCTTGCCGCAATTCCCCGATGCCGGCCTACTGTACAGAGTACAGCGTCACACCCACTGTCCCCAGGCCTGTATTCAATATGGTTCCACATTGCAGGTGCACGGAGATAGCTGCCACCTACATAGGTAAGGTTGGTAGGTATCACGAGTTAGTTGCCTAATTTGTCGAGCAACTCAACTCTTTTCAACGACAGAAACGCCAACCCACTCGCCACAGTATGTATTCACTTTTGTGGGCAGGATCTCATGCAAGACTCTAATTGGCATCGGAAGTCCCGTCTCTGCTTTCTTATTGAAGAGATTGCGAACCAACAGGCGGGGCAATCGACACCATGGCATTGTACAGTAGGCAACTGGGATGTCGGATTCTGGGCTTGTCTCGCCTAGGATACTGTTTACTCCGTACAGACCCGCCCACTACCTATGGGATGGGTACAGAGCTGCTCTGATGCCCAGCCTCGGTTAGACTTGCGTTGCCTGTAATGTGGGCAATGTGGCCTACTGACGAAGAAGGCCAGCGGAATATTCGTTCGATATTGTACGGTCCAATTGGAATCCATTCAGTAAACCACTGTCGTCTACTGTAAGACAATATCCTCCATGGTTCGAGGCTAGGTTCATCTGCCTCAGACCGCTGTGAACAAGTTCATTCGCGTCACACGTGGATCTCGGTGCTGATGTGGAGAATCACTGAACCGTTTCTTCCCACCGTAAACTCAATGAGTGAAGTGGAGGATGATGCCATCTTACCGGCCCGTTGCCCGCTCAGTTGAGCCCGAAGCGAAGTGGAGGCGGATGATGCGCGTACAACGGGCAGACAGGGTGTTCGGAGCACTGGACGTGCTTTTTTCTCTCCCTTTTAGCCCTTTCGATAGAGCTTCTAGCAGGGGCAGCCAAGGCTCTGTGCGTCGGGTGAGGGGAGCTCTTAGGATGAAACAACGGGTGAAGGATGCAAACGATACTGCCCACATCGCGGCCCCATACTATGTACATCCACTGGGCGCAAAGGGGTCCTGCTCCAAGGTGGGAAGGGTTCCGCCGCTTTGGGCTAAGCGTTGCCGCCCGGCTTTACAGTCCTTTACATCTTGACAGGCATGTCCATCGTCATCTCACTGGGCGGATCAAGGGCGCTCGCTCAGTGTGTGCCTCATTCGTCTCTGAGCTCTCCAGTGTTGCGAGGGCATGTGTGGCCCTGACATCAGTGGATCAATGATCTTCGGCCCCGGCGAAGCTTTGGACACGAGTCGCCGAGTTGAGCAAGGTGAGAGACTAGCTCGGGAAGAACTGGGCCAATCGGGGAGCGTAGAGGCATGCGCCACTGGGGGGGGGGATGATTTGTAGTTTTGCAACCTTGCTTCTTTTGTAATTGTGCCTCTGTGCCGTGCCTGTTTTGTTCAATCCACGTTTGGACATCCATTCATAATTCCACTTCTTTGACGTGTGACACGGCGGCCGTCTATGACTCTCCCCGTTCGGACCGGGACTTGAGAATCCTTCCGAGCCTGCTTCCATTGGCAATCGGCTGGAATGCTTACGGGTGCTCGGATGAACACTGTCTAGCGCTAAAGGGGCACACACCATCCGACTATAGATAGTGAATGTGCATGCAGTTTGTAGCTTGTCTCTTGTAGGTGTGGACGGTACCTACATGATTCGACTTGCAGTGCGCGCACACAAGTCTCATCCAACAAGGTGGCATCCGTCAAATGTAGGCAACTTGAGAGTCGAGGCGCGGTCGCACTGCATAGGACTAGCGGCACAGCGTGTATAAAAATATCCCAACACAAGCCCACTAGGTCAACAGAGCCTCCACGGGCTTGGCAATGCCTCTGCGCCATTGGATGCCTGGCTGTGTTTCTACTGTACAATGTGTGCACGGAGGTACGCTGTACGTGTTGTGTGAGTGGCTTGCCTGTAGGGTAGTGTGGGTGGCAGCACAAGGCACGGCACGGTGCGCTGCATGTGCCGTATATTGCAACGCCACAGCTGCGAGTGTAGGGAGAGTGGTGAAGAAAGTGGGAGGGTAGGATGGATGACTGCAGAATGTGGTCTATTCTAATGGCCCAATAGAGGTGACGATGGTGTGGCTCGTCACAATGTAAGTTTGGGAGCACCACGATGATGTCGTCCACGCATTTTGCCCACCTACCGGGAAGCTACCCAGATCCAAGGGGGTCTTTGTACCTACTGAAATTACAGGCAGAATACGTCAACGTCTTGCCCGGCTTGTTTCGCGTTCGTCGCCTTTTCGAGGCAGGATTCGCAGGGTGTGGGTGTGCTTTTTACTTCTCGAACAGGCTGGGCCGCGTGACGTTGTCGCTGGAGCCCGTATGGAAACACGGATCAGAATCAGTCAGTCTCCAACTCCCCTTCCTCTCCGCTCACTTCCGAAGAGGCATGGCCGCACAGGGGTTCGTTTGCAAGGGGTTCATGGAGACGATACAGTGCCATTGTACTGCAAATGCATGGGAGTAGGCGTGTGTTGGAGCCGCACAAAAAAGAGATAAGAAGGCAAGCTGGCAATGAAAAGGGAAACAACGCAATGGCAAGACAAGGAGGCTTGGCGCCCCTCTTCCCTACCGCGAAGTCCCTGATCCGAGGCCACATGGCGCATGAGCGCGTGTCTTCTGCGAGTGCGAGCGTCAATGTGAATGTGAATGTGAATGTAAATGAGAATGTAAATGAGAATGTGAGTGTGAATGTGAATGAGCCCTGCAAGTGATGGCCAACAGTCGCATGTACTGTACTTTGAAATTACCACTTGCATCACAGTGGCATTCCCATCTCCAAACCAATTAGGTAGCGTGTGCTCTGTTTGTGCTTGGAGCACCCCATACCGCTGCAAAATGCATGCATGCAAGCATGTCTGTCCCTCCATGATCCATCCACCTTTCGAGTCTCAGAACCAAGAGCCAGAAGCGGCGAATCGCAGGCGGAGACAGCCACGCCGGCATGCGCGTGCATCCTTCAAGGCTGGTATTGTAAGTGAGAGGAGGCCGGGCGGGTGTGTGAGCGAGCTTGCATCATCAGTATGTATCCCACGGTCGGAAGAACAACGATAGACACGCTGGCACAACGGTGCAATCTACGGGGACACCGTGAAAGGAGGAGCGAGACAGCTACCTACAGCATGTCGGGGAGTGGGAGACCAAAAGCAAGCAGCGCATTCTTCTCTGCTGTTTGGAACCGACCTGTAACTGTCTCGACTGCTTCTTCCACAGCGAGGTGAGTGAGTGTCAGTCAGCGAACGACAGGGACATGGCTCTAACAACGAACGAGGCCTGCAGGGATCCCCAAGGCGTCCTCTGGCCCAGCCACCCCCCCTGTCCAATCTTTCAATCTATCGACAGAGTCACGTAGGGGACCGAGAATGCCGGTAGAGGGTACATGCCGACAGCCATCGCCAGTGGCGGGCAGAATGGGAAATGGGCTTCCTTCAAACGTGGCCCGGCGCCCGGTCAAGCCCAATCACACGCACGCTTGGGGCAGAAGCTGGGCTGTGCTGTGCTGTGCTCTGGAGAGGCCTACAGCATGGTGCAGGTACCTCTCAGCCCTCTCTACCTACCGCACCTATGGATGTGGATGGTACCAGGCTCTGTGCGAGATCGGTAGGCTCTGTCCGCCGGGACTTGGAAATCAGGCAAGCCATAGGGAGGGAGACTCTCAGACATTGAGGAGACGAGGCACCATACAGGTTACTCTGTAGACATTCAGGAATCGCCGCACAGCGGCGTTGGATAGCAGCTCCCGAGGCTGGCATACCAGGGCTCGTAGCCAGACGTGACCGAATTGACTGCACATTTTCTTTTTTCCTGACCTCTTTCACTCTTGCTCGTCCTCTTTTGCGTGCCCAGTCGGTTGCTCCGCAAGCAAAAAAGTAAGGTTGTTCATCGTTGTGGGTGCACAGTTGCATCGTTTACTAACGAAATGAAGTCCGCCGGCGCCGCCACAAGGCGCCCAAGACATGTCCCCACAGCAAAGAAACAAAACGCAGAGCGGACAGGACAGGACAGGACAGGACAGGATAGAATAGGACAGGACAGGCTCAGTCCGCAATCGCCAGCCAGGGTACGGAGCACAGAGTACTGTAGGTACCTACAGATTGCGGATACCAAGAAGGGCAGTCAGGCAGTCAGGTACATGTCGCAAGTATCTTTTCCAATCCTCCAATGGTGCAGTCCACCACTCAACTCACTGTGCTCACCTCCACCATTCATCCTCCACCATCCACAATCCCACCACCCCTGCCGGGCACAGCAACTCGCTTCCCCCCCTCCCCTCACATCCCGATTGAGGCTGGCGCTGGCGCTGGTGCTGGCTGGCGTTGGCTGGCGTTGGCTGGCGTTGGCGCTGGCTGCTGCTCCTGTTGCAGCAGTGGTGGCTGCTAATGCTACTGCTGCTGCTACTGATGCCGGGCCCTGGCAATCTTGAAGCCTGGAGGTACCTCGTCGTCGTCAGGTACATGTTGCATCGCATCGCATCGCCGTCCCCGTCACATCTCCATGATCCATTCAACACAGAAGCCCACGCCCCTCCCCCCCTGGTCCGAGTCTCGACACAGTCCACGCCCTGGTGCCTCAATTCATACCAGGTTGCCAGGTACTCCGTACCCTTGCCCTTGCCCATCCACGCCCACGCCCAAGCCCATGCCCATGCCCATGCCCATCTCGAATGAGGTCGATCCCGCTTCGTGGGATGTAGCCCAGTACACTTGCGCACCTAGTAGCAGCCGAGCCGCGAGGCGGCCTTGTCTATATCTACAAGTATGTTGGAGCCCCCAACACCCATCGATCCAAGCCTCAAGTTGATCGTGATCGCAGCCCTACGACAGACGACAATCTTCGACGACATCATCATCTTCATCATCATCATCATCTCTTGTCCATCCTTCCATTGCCTGCGAGCTGCCTGCTGGTTGTTAACTGTTGGCTCTTTTGACCTGCCATTCCTCGAGCCTCCCCTCGCTCGCTGCTCTTCTACCGTGGCTGCCTGGCCTCTTTCACACCCATCACCTACTTAGAGCCTCACCTCCCATTTGGCTCTTGCTCCGCCTCAAATATTCAACGTTAATCTCTCTCCATCTCTCTTCCCATCTGTCAACCCGTCATCGGTTGACGCCTGGCTCGAGCTCCGGCAACTGTGTTTCGAAGCCAACGGCTGTGCATATCTTACATCTTACACCGGCTACCCGCCAAGACCCCAAGCTCAAACGTTCCTCGGACCTCCGCGAGAAAGCAAAAGCATCCTCAAGCCTTGCCGCTCTTCTGGAATGAGAATTGGTGCAGGTGAGCCTCCCCCACATGTCGCATTCTCCTTGACCTCTGGGAGCTCTCCTATTCTGACGCTCCCTCTCCCTCATAGATAAAGGTGATCGCATCCACCTTGAGACTGCCTTCACCGTCCTGTCCACCACCATCTCCACTTGCAGCAACCTTTACCCAAGACCATGTCATCCATGACGGAGCATCCCTTCGCCATGTACACGCCTCAGAATGATGTCGAGAGCCTTGACCGGTATCACCACCCGGCTCAAGCCATCTACACCTCTGGCCCCCTCGACCTATCCATCCCCGCCGACGCCTATGGGGCTCCCTACAACTCGGCCAGCACCACCATGGGCTACGAGTCAACCCTATACGCCGAGTCCAACTACATGCTCGACAGCCGTGCATCCCCGGGCATGTACGGCGACGACGTCGACATGCGGCTACCCCCGTCCGCCATGTCCTCGGCCTCGGTGCCGTCTGCCGCCTCGTCCAACATTGGTTCGCCTCAGTCCAACCCTGGCCAGATGAGCGTCATGCCCGAATGGCACCACCAGACCCTTCACGTCCAGCCCAGCATTGTTGGCAACGACTATGTTGTCGGCCCCGAGTACAGCGCGTATGGCGCACCGGGCATGGAAGAGCTGGCCTATGACTTTGGACCCACAAAGGGCTTTGTTGGTAAGTTGCCTACTGCTTATTTTTCTCTCCTACCCGTCCCGCAACTCTCAACTCTACTCTCCGGCTGGCTAGCGTCCGTTGGTGGTGGCCCAAGTGGCCCAAGTCGCGAATGCAATGAATTGGGATCATCCTCCGTCTTCTTGGCTTGCCCAATCAGTCCCCTTCGCTTCCCTTGGCTTCCCTTTCCTTTCAAGCGACGGAACCCCGGTCCGCCGCTTAGCTGTGAATTGAGACACGCAGTTGGTCTTCCCAGTCGTCACGTCACTGCCTCCCGCCCTGGCCGATCAGGCCTCCCGCCCCCAGCCTACCCTACCCCGATTGAGCCCCAACCTTCACAGCCCCCTCAACTGCCGAGATCATATCAGCTGCGATGGACTCATTTCTCTCCCCATCAACATGACCGTCACCATGCCCATTACCATGCCCATGACCACTCTATTTATTCCCTCTCATGCATTCGCAACAAAAACCTCGTCCCTTTGCCCACGGCTTGGGTCTTCACCGCGGTCGCCACAAACACTCTTTACTAACCTCACGGCTGCCTCTCTAGATCCGTCAATGATACACCCCGAATTCAACCGACCACCCATCTCCATGTCTCCATATGAGGCCCAGTTTGCCCATGCACACCAGCCGTACCCTACCTCGCCCTCTGCCTCTTCCTCCTCGCCCCAGCCCAACTTGATGCGCGGCAACAGCTCGTCGCCCTTCGTCCACAACGGACCCTTCCAGCCTACCTACCCCAGCAGCCCATACGGCGCCTCCATGGACGCTCACGCGCAGCCTTCTGGCTCAAACCAGTTTGTCGCACCCACTCCTGGCGACTATCACAGCGGCGACGAGATCAAGGAGAAGCAGTGCTGCACTTGGCCCGACTGTGGCAAGGTCTTCAAGGACCTCAAGGCGCACATGCTGACCCACCAGAACGAGCGCCCGGAAAAGTGTCCCATCCAGACCTGCGAGTACCACGTCAAGGGCTTTGCTCGCAAGTACGACAAGAACCGCCACACCCTGACGCACTACAAGGGCACCATGGTGTGCGGCTTCTGCCCCGGCTCCGGGTCCCCTGCCGAGAAGTCGTTCAACCGCGCCGATGTCTTCAAACGCCACTTGACGGCGGTACACGGTGTGGAGCAGACGCCTCCCAACAGCCGAAAGAAGGCCGCCGGTGGTGCCAACGCCGGCAAGAAGCTCTCTGCCTACGCTCCCGATGCCACTGGCAAGTGCAGCACCTGCTCGCAGACCTTTTCCAATGCACAGGACTTTTACGAGCATCTTGACGACTGTGTGCTGCGCATTGTCCAGCAGGAGGATCCTTCCGAGGCTGTCAACGCGAAGCGGCTGGCAGAGGTGGAAAACGACAAGGAGGTCCATGAGACGCTTGAGAAGAACAACCTCCCGACGGAGACCATGTCAACGGAGGTCTACGATGAGGACATGGACCTTTATGATGACGAAGATGCCGACAGCTCGTCCAAGACGAGCCAGTCCCAGTCGCCCTCGCTCAAGAAGAAGGGCAACCCCGCCAACGGGGTCCAGAAGTCGCGGGGCATGACCCATTCTCGTGGCGGCGTGACGCTGGCGACCAAGAAGGGCCGCAAGAACCGCCGCGACTATCCGTCGTCGTGGGGATTTGACAAGGGCCAGATGACGATGAAGAAGCGTGTCATGGCTGTCTTTGACGGCCCCCGACGACTGGCAAAGGATGACATGATGCTGTCGACCGAACACGAGGTCCGCATCAAGCTGTCCGACGGGAACTCATACGTGACGGACCTGGACGTCCAGACGCTCAAGCGTGCCGAGGGCTTTCTGTCGGGCACGGATGAAGAGAAGGGTCCCTGGATCTCGGACGATCCTACTGCTGATCAGCTCAACGAGATGCAGCGGATTCTGGATGTCAGCAACGTCATCTGATCTAATCAATTTCAGAAACACACCACAACCACAACTACAACCATAATGACGATTGAAAACAACAAAAAGAGAGCATCTCGAATGGCGTATGCGGAAACTGTACTAGATAAGGGATTCTTCAGATGGCGGGTTTCGATTTACAGCTTATTACCGGGATGGTTCTCTTGATGACAAGGGCGGGTTAGCAAAGGTTGAGAGAGGAGAGACTCCTGTTTAAATTCGGTGCTTGGTGGGAGTTGACGACGTAATGATACCCCTGGTCGATTCTATTTACTTTGCGATTTCCTATCACTTGTGCTCCTATATGGAAATAGCAGAGACAGTTTCTGGATATTACAATGGTGGCAATGACTTAATGACACTGAATGGATTATTCACAGACCTCTCACTACCGCCCTGATACTGATACTATTGTATAATGGACAATGTTGGCAGCGTCCTCGTCCACTGAACTGAGGAATTCTTTCGAAGGGAAGGAAGCTTTGAGTTTGGACAAGGACAATCATAAGCATTCGTCAGGTCTAATTTCGACTTGAAACACATACTGAGCAAATTTGAGAAGATTCGAGAGGACCAGTTACTTACTGCTGCTTAGGTAGCCTAGAATACACTTGCAGTGCGATGCAGCCCTGTCCCATCTCCATCAACTTCAAAGCCATCAAAAGCGGTCGGGTCTGGCAAATTTTCACCCCGCCATGCGACTCCCCCACCATGACTGCCCACCCTACCTACCTATGTTATGCGACCATGAGAGCAAATGCACACTCCTCCAAGACAAGCCCGACCTGTGACTGGCTGCCTGTATCGAACTGAAAACTATTGGGTTCTGGACCTCGGCCGTGCATGTCCGAGCGGTGCCAACGGCGTGGTTACAGGACGAGAGAAGAAGCAAGACACAGGGATCGACCTTGGTGAAGGCTTCAGCGTGGCGCACCGCATTGTTCCACGCCCACGGTGCCGGGTGAGACGACTGGCGAGGCGACTGAGACACGCTGAGAGACACGCAGGGACGACAACGGGCGACGAGAAGAGAAGAAGGGCGCACGAGGTGGCAAGAAGCTTGCGTAGCCACAGAGTATAGCAAGACACAGACACTCGTACAGAGACACAGAACCACACCACACCACACCACACCACGCCGCAAAAGCAAGACAACAGCAGCCATGGCGTTGACCTGGCGCATCGCACTGCACGGCGACTCGACCGAGGGCCCCGAGGACTACCTGGCAAGCGCTCTCGGCGTCGTATTCCCCGACGACATCACCAACCAGCACGGCGACGCCGAGCACTCGCTCGTCTACACGTCGCCTCACCTGCCCAAGCCCCTGCTCATCGACCTGGCCGACCCCGTCAAGGAGGACGACCGCAAGCTCTTCAGCCACTACCTGTGGAACTCGTCCCTGCTGCTCGCCGAGTTTGTCGAGGCCGACTCGCTGCCCGGCGTCGCCCTCGAGGCGCCCCGGGGCACCGTTTTGCCGCCGGCCGCCGCCGCCGCCGTTGACTTTGATATCCGCGGCCAGACCACGCTGGAGCTCGGCGCAGGCACCGGCCTCCCCAGCATCATGGCCGCCCTCCTCGGCGCTGCCCGCGTCGCCGTCACGGACTACCCGGCCACGCCCCTGCTCGCCACGCTGCGCACCAACATCCTCCGCAACACGGCCCCGGCCTTTGCTCCGCCCGGCGCACCCACGGCCCCGACGCCCGCCGACTCCGTCTCCGTGCACGGCCACTCCTGGGGCCAGCTCGCGCGGGACACGGCCGACGACGAAGGCGCCGACGACCCGTCCTCCTTCGCAGCCGCCCACGCCCACGCTTTTGACCGCGTCATCGCCGCCGACTGCCTGTGGATGCCGTGGCAGCACGCCAACCTGCACCGCTCCATCGCCCACTTCCTGCGCCGAGACGCCGCCGCCCGCGCCTGGGTCGTCGCCGGCTTCCACACCGGCCGCCCCAAGATGGCCGGTTTCTTCGCCTCCGAGGCCCTGGGCGCCGTCGGCCTCGAGCTCGACTGCATCTGGGAGCGCGACTGCAACGGCGTCGAGCGCGAGTGGGACATTGAGCGCGACGATGACATTACCGAGCGCAAGAGGTGGCTCGTCGTTGGGATTCTCAAGTGGATCGAGACGCCTTGAACGACACGATGTTTTCGCCATGCGACACCAAGATGAGAGTAGTAGTCTCCGGAGCGGGGCAGAAAGGTAATGTCTGCCGTGCAAAAGGCTGAGGAGCCCTTCTGCCCAACGAAAAGAGTACTGTCAATGCCTCTTGAGGGAACTCCTCTGCCACCGCATCCAGTGCTTGCTTGGCCTCAAGGCTTCGGAGCCGTGGCGCGGTCAGACGACAAAGACGGCAGTGGTTACTTGGGTATCACAACAATCATCGCCAGTGCCGGGCCCGGGGCGAATGCGCATAACGTACACTAGTGTAGTCACCAAGTACAGACGCCAGAGGTCATATCACATCTTCTATAAGATAAAAAAAGACTGGGAGACGTAGATGCTCATCGACAATTATCCCCATCAGAAACACGCGTCGCTCATGCAATCGCTCGCTAGTTGGGTGCCTCAATGCTCGGTCCCTTTTCTCCCATCTTGACCACCAAACCATAACTTATCCGCAAGTTCTCGGAGCCGCTGAGTGCCCGCGTCAACATGCTCTCGTGGCGCTCCTGCACTAGCCGCCTCAGTGCGCCGACGAGAAAGCCGGATACGATATCGACGGACCAGTCATCTGGGATGCGCGCCAGGACGTCGTCGATTTCGAACCACATGCCGAACCGTTCGAGAAGGGCACCAGTCTGCTCCACGCGCGCGCTGACGTCGTCGAGCGCGAGAAGCTCGTCCAGCACCACGTGGAATAGATGCCGCTGCTGCTCTGGCGTTGGCACGTCGTCTGTCGAAACCCCCGACGGCGGGCTGCCTCCCATACCTCCAGCACCACCGCGGATGCAGTACGATACCGCTGAGTCGTAGTCGCCCAGGTTGTGAATAAGAAGCCGCAGGGCGTCTTCGTGCTGGCGTGCCCGGCCTGCAAGGATAATGGCCTCGGGTACCAGCAGTTCGGCTGGCAGTGCAGAGAGACGAAGCCGGATGGCGGCTGCATCGTAGTCGTGCGACCCGCCAAGGAGCTGCAGCAGTCGCAGTCGACTATGCCAGACCTCGTCGTTCTCTGGCGCATTATCTGTCAGAAAGTGCCTGTACGCAGGCTTTGGTGGTTGTAGGGCGCGGTATGCGTCGTATGTGCCCATGACGGTCTCGCGGCTCGATTCCGACGTCTGCAGCTCCGTCACCACCACGTCGAGGTAGTAGGCGATGAGATCGTTGACGTAGACGGTATGCCCCTTGCCGAAAACAAGGTGCTCGAGATAGTACTTGACGGCAGCGGGCGCCTCTTCCCGCAGCATCTCCACAACCTGCGCCGGCTCAAATTTGGGCGCACGACCCTTGTCCTCGGTGAACACTTGGACGCCCAGCTTTGGGTTACGGTTTGCTAGCCAGACGCCATACTCTTTCACGAGGGCCTGGCTACTGATGACTGTAAGATACTCGCGCACGCGCTGCTCGCCGTCGCTCTCCCGCAGCTCCCGGCCATCGTCTCGTTCGCCCTCAATGATCCTCTTCCACGTGGCTAGTACATCGCCTGCCATTTTACGGCTCTGATACAGCCGGCTCAGCACGAACAGCCGGTGGTGAGATTCGAGTAGGCTGACTGCCCGATCGAAGCAGTCGACGCCTTTATCCACCAAGTTGTTGAGCTGTAACGTGACTGCATCGTTCTTACCCGACCCCTTCGAAGAGTTCTGGTCCATTCGAAGAAGGACAAGCAGCAGCGAGGCGTCCACGGTCCGAAAGACTTCATGTTCATCTGGTATGCTGCCAAAACCCTTCTTCTTTCTCCAGGCGGCTAAGAATCGCACCAGGAACTGCATCGTCCTGGGACTCAAAGTGCCGATCGGGTCCTTGATAGTTTGTTCAAATGCTTCGCTTTGCAGATAGGGGTCGACTGTACGCCGCACGCCGCCATAAACCCATATCCCTCGCTTTCCCTCTATGATTTCGTTCCGTATTCCGGGCACGAGTGATAGCACCACCCTGGGATCTAGGCCGCTGTCGACAATTACCTCCTCAAAAGCCTTCATCTCTCCATCCGACAATTGCTTCTCCTCAGGAGACTTCAAGAGGCTGGAAAGCAACAGCACGCTCGCCTTCTGTCGTATAAATCCATAGGTCATGAAATCGAGCTCGGTTCGTGCTTCTTGACCTCGAATGGAGCCAAGGATTGTGAAAATTTCTCGTCTATCAATCTGCGTGGGCTGTGCATAGCCACCAGGGCACGCAGCTTCAAGGGCAGAATCGAGCCGTGTCAAGATAGGGTTTCGTATTGCCCACCATATGCGATTGCCACTCCACACTGCTATCCTTGCCTCAGTTTTTGCTAGACGACGAGCAAATTCCTCGCCTTCTGTATTGCGGCCCGTTTCCCAGCCATCGGGTAATGACTCCTCGTCCTGTGAATCAAGATTTTGGTCAAAGAGTTCCTTTTCCTTGGATAACCTCTCAATGGATAGAGCTGTCCTCGAATCCGATGATTTGAGAGATGTTGCCACTGACGTATCGGAGTTGTTTGCGAACGGAGAGAACTTTCTCTGGCATATCCTGTCCACAACACCCTCGAAATACGTCTCCTCTTGGCCGATTAGCGGACGTATCCCATAGGGTTGAGTAGCCTCGGCAGCCTCAAGCCAATGTTTCTCAGGGTTAGCCTCAGAACCTGCGTCGAAGCGCTGAATCTCGAGACCGTGGCGGAGGCCATCTTTGAACTCCTTGGACGTCGAGACCAGGACGTAACCTTCCTCCTCGTCTTGGAGACCTCCCGGTTGCAAGGATCGGCTGGTAGGCCCGTCCACAACGACCTCCTTGGGATATCTCTCAAATTCGAGCGTGGGCCGGGTGGGGTCGCCGTCCAGGTTGACAAACATGCCAATTCCTGGCTCCAAGGGACTTGTGCCAGTGACAAGAAGGAACTCATCAGGGGTTGGCGACGCGATATGTGGCTTGAGAAAAGAGGTTTCTGGCTTCGGCTTCGGCGGCGCTGCTTGGCCGGGAACATTTGCCGGCGACGGCGCAGATGGAAGAGGCTTGTCAAGGGACGGAGGGTCGGCCGAAGTGCCATCTCCGGGCGGCTTAGGACTCGTCGAAGGTACGGGAGGTGTGGCTTCCCTAAAGACAGGGTCCTCTTCGTTACCTCGAGGATCTTGTCGACGCATACCACCCAAGAAGGATGCGCCTAGACTCGTGCTACGACTGTGCCCATGCGATTCCGTAGACGGCCGGTTTTGCGCCGAAGAGGAGCTTCGGATTATGCCACTTCCAGCGTCTGGTAAGAGGCTCTGTGCCTGGCCAATTTCGCCTGCAGAATGAGACTCGGTGAGGGACGAGATATTCATCAACGGGATTTTGAGCTGCCGGTCTACATCGAGGAGCGCATACGATTTGGAGTCGGCGACACAAGCAAAAGAGTCGCGCCGTACCGATAGGATACTTCCTGAAAAATCGATTTTCTATAGCACATTAGAGGGTTGGAGGACATGTCAAAGCTTGAAGTCAAGGCATACCTTGAAGACGCGGGCATCGGCCCCAATCCGGACTACCTGGATCTTCCGGTTGAGTGATAATAGAACGGTCACTCCAGGTCTTTCGGCGTCGTCATCGTCGATCAAAGGCTCGTTCAAGTCGACTCCACCAATCCAGTTACAGTTCTTCACTTGCGTTGTCCCGAATACGGGACTCAACTCTGGCAGGGAGTAGAAGGTAACAGTCCAGTTGCAGAGAATACATGCTTTGCCGACTCTTGGTAGCAACAGGATCTGCTGTACTCCAGGTCGAGAGATTGAAGGGGGGATAGACTGCTCGGAGTATGCAGGGCGTAACCGGGAAGCTAGGATATAAACAGACTGCCCGTTTCTGTCATTGGGGTCGGGAGGGATTTGAACAAAGTGAAGTAGTTCAGAGGCAGAGGTGCCCACATAGAGGTTGTGATCTGGCGCAACCGTAATTAGCGATCTAGAGAGAATCATGGATGCATCTGCAGCGACCAACCCCAATAATCGACGCAGTTTATCTTGACGTCGTCGAGGGAGCCATCGGCGGAGAGCTCCACCGCATCGAGCAGCGGCCGGAGGATGAAGGGTCCATCACGTCGATCGGAGGGATGGAGCGCGGTGAGAGATGGAGAAGACCCGTCGGCTGGGCCATCGGATGTCATAGCGGCGTGTTAGCGGGGAGCATCATCTGAGCGACTCTGCTCAGCGACGACGTCGGCGACAAGCTGGCAATGTTGGCGGTGGTTGGTGATGCGAATGCGAGACTGCCAATCCAATCGTAGGCAGCAAGCACAAGCAAGCAGCAGTTGGTTGGAGCTTGCGCCAGTTGACATCAGGATGTGGCGGGGCATCAGATGGAAATCCCCTGTGGCGCAGCGTCGAGGATGGCGCGGGCGGCCAGTCACAGTTGCAGTTGGCACCGGAAACGGGCGGAATTATGGGTCCCATCCTCGTCAGCGGCCAACGGAACACGTTCGCAACAGCTCTAGCAAGCTGCAACTTGTATTGTTCCTCGATCATGAACCACTAGCAATCGAAGCTAACTGCTCGTTGTCGCATAGGCCTGAGCGGTCACCATAATCTTGCGACATTGTACAACAGAGAGAGACGTCCGCTTGATTCGATTCACTCACTCTCTGATAGTGGGGGGGCTGCCTATCAATTGACTCTACGCAGCCTGTAGCCCACGGGCTCATTCAACAACAACACCACCACCATGTCGGACGCCGCCGTCGAAGCGGCCCTGTCGGCCACGAAAGCCCAGGGAGCAGAGGACACTCCCGAAGTTGAGGGAGGGAACAAGTTTAAACATGCCATCTCGGCGTGGAGGAGTAGGTTGCCGCCCTCTTGTAGCGGCATGTGCTGCGCGATACTGACAGGTGCTGTTTAGACATTGACCTTACGGGCCTTGTATCCAACCTCGACAACACGGCTTCAGAGATTGTAGCTTACCAACGCGACTCCACAGTTCAACGCAAGGAGCTTGCCCAAAAGACCAAGGAGTTTCGCAAGTTGGACGATGCGACCAAATTGGGGGAGATCAAGGGGCTTCTAAAAGGTATTACCTGAACGACGACCACGGCTATGCGCGAGACCGTCTTTAGCTAACAGCAACCTTCTAGCTTACCAGACCTTCATCGACCTACTCACCAACCACTCCAAATCTGTCAATTCAGCCTTTCTACAAACCCTGACCTCCTTCTCCGATGCGCCGGATCCCTATCCCCTCCTCGAGGCGTCTGTTGACGCGATGCTCGTATCTGAGGATACCATGCCGAAACTGACCGAAGAGAATAAGCATCTGCAGGAAAGCCTGGCGGACATGACCACGCAGCTAGAGGAAACGGAGTCTAGGCTTCAAACCGAGCGCGCTGCCCGCAAGGAACTTGAAGAGAACCTCGAGACCAAGGTCAAGGAAGTCGAGTCCTCATGGTCCGCCGTAATGGAAGAGAGGAAAGACAACTGGGAGTCCAAGGAAAAGGCCTTGGAAGAGAAGGTGGAGAACCAGGAACGCCTGTTGAGCGAAATGAGGGCGAGCTACGAGGTCAACCAGCGACTGGGCAAGAGCGGCGATGATCAAGACGCACAGCGCGTTCACGTTTCAAACGCCGAAGTGGAGATGCTCAACGCGGATCTCGACCGAACGAGCGCGCGACTCGCCGAGGTTGAGGCCCGAAACGAGCAACTTCGGCTAGAGCTAGCCCAAGCCAAATCGTCTGTTACGACTCAGTCTGACACGCGACTGGAGGATGACCCGGGATATATGCGCATGCGATCGGACAATTCCTCCATGATCCGTAAGCTGGATGCTGCTCGCGTGGAGAAGGAGGCATTCAAGCGAGACCTGGACACGCGTATGCGGACAATGGAGCGGGAGGTGGCATCACTGAAGGAGGAGAGGGACACACTAAAGGCCAAGGTGCTGAAGTGGAATGACTACGAGGAGGTCAAGCAGGAGTTGGAGGTTCTCAAAAGCATCGAGTTTTCGACTGGCGACGATGATGACGTGCGAGAGCAGCTTGAGGCTAGCGATGGCGCTCAAGGGAATTCGTTGGAGAAGCTCCTTCTTGCGCGGAACAAGAAGCTGGGTGACGAGCTCACCATCCTTCGCGTTTCACACCAAGATCTTCAGAGAAAACTGGAGAATCTACAAGATGAGCTCTCGAGCACGAATGCGGAGCTAGAAAGGTCACAGAAACTCAACCAGAAACTGGAGAGCGACCTGGAGAACATGCAGGCAGAGGGTGCCAACGCATTCCCATCCGGCGCCTCGGTTGCCGGGACGTATGTCACTCGAGCTGCTGGGCGCAAGGGCGGCCGTATCTCGCCGACGTCGTCTATCATTAGCGGAATCGATCCTCGGATGGGAGGTGACCGCGAGCCTGTCTACGGTGGCGGCTCAGGTATCCTACCCATGGTGACGGCCCAGCGTGACAGGTTCAAGAAGAAGAATGCCGAGCTGGAAAACGAACTGTCCGAGACGCACCGTGCAGTATCCCAGTTGCGTCAGGAGGTGGCGGCGCTTCAAAAGGATAACCTGAACTTGTATGAGAAGACGAGATATATCTCGACGTACAATCGCGGGGGCGCCGCTACGTCATCAGCATACGGAGGCAACCCGAACCCGTCGACGGTGACGATTGGCGGGTCTGGCAGCCCGGGGATCGAAATGGATCGGTACCGCAAGGCGTACGAATCCAACATCTCACCGTTTGCAGCATTCCGGGGCCGCGAGTCGGCGAGGGCGTACAAGCGCATGAGCTTCCCCGAACGGGTGGTGTATTCGGCTACACGGATGGTGCTGGCGTCGCGTACGAGCCGCAATCTCTTTGCAGGCTACTGCCTGGCGCTCCACCTCTTGGTATTCTATACTCTGTTCTGGCTAGGCGCGACAGATGTCGAGAAGCACGCCAGCAACCTCGGCTCGGCGGCGGCAGCAGCAGCAGCGGCAGGCGGAGCAGGGGCTGGCACTGGCGGAGCCAACGCGGCGGGGAGCCGCGGGGAGTGGAAGCAAGATGGATTTGACGGGAAATAGCAATGAGCGAGCCGGCAAGCATTTTGGCGTTGAGGTGTCTTGTGCGTAGTCTATCG
Organism: Pseudonectria foliicola; assembly: GCA_003693505.1. Taxonomy (NCBI): domain Eukaryota; kingdom Fungi; phylum Ascomycota; class Sordariomycetes; order Hypocreales; family Nectriaceae; genus Pseudonectria; species Pseudonectria foliicola. Next base: position 149,109 of record QUZD01000025.1, on the reverse strand, counting down.
TGTATCGTGTGTCGTGTATCGTGTATGTGTACATGATGTATGTGTGAGTACTTGTTCTCAGCCCTTGGCCCTTGGTTTTTTTCCTTTTTTTGGAGGGGGCGCTGGGCGCATTGGATAGGTACGGTAGCAATAAGACTGGTGTCTATCTCTTGTCTGCTGAAACCGAAACTGTGAAATGGGATCGCCAGGGGGAATGCTCATGCGTCGAGCCGCCGAGCATCATCGTGCTTCTATTTCTGCAGCGCGGCCCGCTGCGGACCAGGACAAGGACCAGGGCCAGGACCAGGGTGTAGCTTTCCAGCCTCCTCTACAGATTATAGGTTACTCTATTCGACATCTTGGTGTTTCGTGTTTGTTTTTGGAAGCAGGATCCCAAGACGGCTAAGTCGGCTTTACTTCCCTGTAATCAGTCTCATGTCATGTATGCGTATGCTGGTCGTTGTCGGACCCGAAAACCCCCTGGTTCGCGAGGGCGCTTACACGCCGGCCAATCATATGTACCGACCCCTTTGCGCTCCTACGACTGGGGAGCTCCCACGACCCATTGGATCTCGTCGTCTCTCGACCTTGCTGCTTGGCGGCTAACTTGCGACAGATAACAAACAGAAGAGGACTGACGCAGCAAATTGGCCGCTGGTTCGTCATTGCCGCCCAGCATTTTGCTGCGGGCAGCCTGGTGATGTCGCTTGCGAGGCAGATATGTTGCGGAACGGTGGAGACGGCGTCTATGGAAGTTGAGCTGCAGAAGCCGCAGTTTGCATGCAGTTGGTGTGCAGTATGTGCAGTTGGTGTGTATATGAACCAGGCCGCCGGTAGCATGATTTTGCTGCTGGCATCCAGCAATTGGCCTGCAGATCTTCTATTCAGTTAATTGGCCGGCTCCCTCTTTCTGTCGGCGAAGCTTGCTCGTCTCTTGTTTGTGTCTATTTCTATTTTTTTCCTTCCGGGCGGTCTCTCCGAAAATCTATAGACTTCGGCATCAGTTTGCAAGATTCCCGTTTCCTCTTCATATCCTCAACATGAAGTTCTCAATAGCTGCAACGTCAATGCTGGCCATTGCTGGAATTGCTGCCCCTACACATCCAGAGGTTGAACTCGTCAGTGGCCGATCACCGGAGGACACTCTGGATCCTCTCACCGACTACTTTGACTTTGTGACGCCGCAAGACACGGCCGAGAAGAAGTACGGCGAAGAGTCGACATGCGACTTGTCAAAAGCGCAAATGCCCAAAGGTTAGTTAGTAATCGAGGCTAGGGTCACCCCTTTGTTGAGATGGAGGTGAGGTATCGTAAGAGCGAGAGCTAACCGTCTATAGCTGCCTCCCTACTCCCTCCCCCATCCAGAGGCCTCAAGATCAGTCACGTTGCCGTGGGGAGAGGCACGCAAAACTACACATGCGACACGAGCAATCCGTCGTCGGCACCCACACCGGCTGGTGCCATGGCGACGCTTTTCAACGCGGGCTGCGTGGCGGTGCAGCACCCGGACGTGCTCGAGGAGTTGCCGGGCCTGGCGGTGCAGTTCGAGGCGACGGGCGCGCAGCAGCAGCAGCTGGGCCCGGAGTCGCTGCCCGTCTCGGGCGACCACTACTTTTCCGATGAGGCGACGCCGTTCTTCGACCTGCGGGCGCCGGGGCTCGACGTGGGCGAGGTGCCGTGCTCCCGGGAAAGCTCGGCGCCGGCGCCGGCGGGTGCGCCGCAAGGCCAGGTCGGGGATGCGGCGGTGCCGTGGCTCAAGATGGTGGCGGGGCACGGGGCGACGGGCGGAGTTCGGGAGGTGTACCGGCTGGCGACGGCGGGCGGGAGTGCGCCGGCTACGTGTCGGGGGAAGCCGGGCCAGTTTCAAGTGCAGTATGCGGCAGTGTAAGTGGATCTGACGGCTGTGTGGTTGTTTGTACATGCGAGGAATGAAGAAGTTGCTAATGTGAGAGGTTAGGTACTGGTTCTGGGCCGAGTAAGTTAGATGGTTAGATTCCTTGGGTTTGGTTCTGCAGCCGGGGTTAGACGGACGGCGGCGTTTGGCATGGTTTGAACGTGGTGGGAGGAAATGGTTCCTGCCTGCCGAATAATGTTGAGAAAATGTATAATAGCCACCTATGTTGTGGAATTACCCATCCACGGGCTGTGCGGAGGTGTCTCCGGGGTTTGGTATGTATGTATGTGTGGACATACTCCATGATGCACTAGGAGAGAGGGCTCACCCGCACGTTGAGATGGAGAGGGCGATGGATGGAAACCTACAGGCAGAGCAAGGATGGCTAACAGCCCTCCAGATGTCAGCTCTCCAGATGTCAGTTCTCCCGATGTCAATCCTCCAGATGTCAGCCCACCATCCCACCATTCTCATTGCAACTGTACGTGGCCATATTTTACGTTTTCCATCCCGCCATGCATGGGGTGATCTGCAGCAACAACCCTACTGAACTGTACTGTACAGATTAGCAGTGTAGGTATAGTACTATACAAACATATCTTCGGTGGACCCCGATCCCTCGATTCCCCGCGCCCGAGCCGAAACGCAAGATTTACAGTGGGGTGGAAGCCCTATTGGGCGCTGTCACGCCCCGAGACGCCCTGTCATGCCACCATAAACCTAGCACATAGCGTCTCCGGGTGGGACTTGAGGTTTACCTAACGTTAGGTACCCGGGTCAGCCTTGTTCCAGCTCTCCTACAGTAGTAATCTGTACAATAGGTACCTTATGCGGAGGGTACAGTTCGGTACCTAAGGTACTGTGCTGACTGGCTGGCTTGTAGGTATGCTTCTCAGGTGCAGCAGACATGCCGACTTCCGTCAACTTTACAACATTACAACTCTGCAACCCAATCTACGACGTCTCTGCACCATCTCCATCTATATCTCTGTCTCCATCTCTGTCTACGTCTCCATCCCCTCGCCGCCCTCAGCATTCTTCACCCATGTCCCACCGCTCTCCTCGAGTCCGCTGCCGCACTGCGCCTATCCGTCTCGAGACCCCGAACTGACCCGTCATCCGCTTCCGAGCCCTGTCCGGCCCCGCCTGGCCGACGGCTGTCTTGCCTTGCCTTGCCTTGTCTCGTCTTGTCTCGTTTTATCTCGTCTCATCTCATCTCATACATACATGTACCCATCTCGATTCGGCTTAATTGGATCCTGTCCACTTGATCGAGACCGCATGAATTGGCCTACCTTGATGCTTTTGACAGTTGCCAGCGCATCTCCGTTTTTGCTTCTTCCCCAGATCCGCCTGTGAATCACTGGGACCCCCACCAGATACTCCCCGATCCAGTCAATCACTCACATTGATATTCGCCTTTACCTTTAGACTCAAATTCACACACCACCACCACCACCACCACCACCACCTTCTCCTTCCTCCGTCTGCCGTGCAACCTGATATCAGACGCCGATCCCCGCCAGTTCTTCCCGGCACTCGCTGCTTTGTTCCCTTCTTCATCTTCTTCATCTTCTTTCCCGGCATTCATCTTCATCTACATCATCTACATATGCTTCCCATCTCCCGGAGCTCCCCTCCTCTCTCCATTCATACCATCGCAATCGCTGGCCCAGCTTAAACTATGGAGGGGCCAGCTTTTGCTTCGACTGACCATTGTCCTGTGTTGCCGGGTCTGCAACCTCACGACAGCCCTCATCGCATCATCGTCTGGCCCCAGGACCGCCTACCTGTCGAGATTTTCGAAATCATCACCTCCCACATCTCTCGACACGAGGTCAGATCCCTGCGTCTGGTCTGCAGAGAGTTCGAGGCCAAAGTCTCGGCTCAGTATTTCCGCAACGTCGTCGTCCCTTTCAAGGCCGAGCTATACAATAGCCGCAGCCTCCAAAATGGCGACCTCAAGCGCTCACCAGCCCTCTTCTCCAACGGCATGCGTATCTTCGAGTCTTTTGGCTGCCATATCCTGCGTTTCGCCCTCTCCCTCGAGCTCGACGAGGAGACTCTTGCTTATCCTCCCATCAAGCCCTCGCAGGAAGCAGTCCCGGCTTTCTGGGGCATCTATCGTTGGCCACATGATCAATATCATCGTTACACTGACCTCGAAGGCCTCGAGGAGACCGCTGACGAGACGGGTGCCATGAAGAAGGCCCTCAGATGCCTTTCCAAAGTCACAAACATTGGTCTATGCTGCGATGCCGGCCTTGGCTTCCTGTCGGGACCCGATGAGGTGGCTCGGGGCGCCGCCACCCGCCATCCCGTCTTTGCCTCACAGAACTGGCGCCGCCATGCCGAGTCCGAGCCTCTGAAGCAGCCCATCGTATCTGTATCCGACCACGCCGAGCTGGTCAGGGATCTGAAGAAACCATGCTTCGACAACCCCCTCAGCTTCAAGCGCACCATTCTTCAGAAGATGGTGTACGATGCTGGTTTCGCGGGTCCTCAGATCAACGAAGCACTCGCCCTCATTCTCAAAACCGAAGGTTCCAGTCTCGCAGCAATCGATCTCGACGAGAGATCGTCCATGTTTCTCGATATTGAACCCCGCAGATTCGCACCACATAGACCTGTTGACGATGACTTTGAGCCGTCTCTCGATACTGCCAACTACCCCCTCATCCCTGTCAGTCTCACGAGAGCCCAGAAAGAAATGTTGTTGGAGCTCGAATGGGCACATCGCGCCATGATTCAATCCTATGTTATTGGTCTGATTGATAACTCGGCCGATAACCATTTCAAGAATCTGACTACCATGACAATTGCCAAGATTCCCAGCAGCCACGTCTACATATTCTGTCGCGACGAGCTCTGGCAAAACCTGCCAACCCTGGCCAATGTTTCGCTCGGCGTCATTGCCGACTGGCGGCGCATCAGCAAGCCAGCCCCTGGCTGTGTGGAGGATGTCCCTGTCTCCCCCGTGGAAGCCGTCAGCAAGGTCTTTGAGTTGCTCAACGACCATATAGCCGCCCAGACCAACATTGAGAGCCTGCACTTTGAGTGGATTTGCGGCGGCGAATTTGCACCTGGGACGTACCAGCGGAACCACTACATCCTGCCTGCCCCCTTCTTCCAACACCCAGAGCTCATGGCCTCGATCGACAGTCCGAAGACACACCACGAACAGCTGCTGCGCCTCCCATCCATACGACACCTGTCTCTCAAGAACTGCTGGGCGTCTCCGCACGTCTTCCTGCAGACCATCCGCGAAATGGCCCTCTCTGGGCTCGAAAAGCTCGAATTGGAATCCGTGTCCGTGTCCGGCCCGCCGACCATGGCGCCCCAAGCGCCACTTCAGCAGGCTGTTGCTCATCAGCACAATGCAAATGTCGGAAACCACGCCCAGGCCGCTCAACTCGCGAACATGTTCCTGGCCCAAGGAAACACACAGCAACTACTACATCCGCATCCACCGGTTCTTCACGGCGCCACGCCACTAGCTATGGCACACCCATTCGGGGGGCACCAGCAGCTACCACCCCCTCAACCGCAACAAGGCCATCAACAGCCGGTTCATCATCCACCTTGGCCTCTCCCCATACCGCTACATGCACAGCAGCCGCCGGCTCAACCCCCGCCACCATGGCTGTTAAATCTTCCGCTTCTGGGTTTGCCTGGGCCGCCGGCTGCACCTCCGCCAGCCATTTTGCCGCCTCATCTCTCTCCCCAAGACGCGCTGCGTCCACCTGACTGGCTGACCTGGCCAGGGCTCATAGAGCATTTCTCCCCTAGTATAAAGATTCGCAACCTACAGGCATCAGATGCCTCGGAGCCGTGGCCCACGTACTCACAGCTGGACCCCTTCGTGCCTTTGTCTAGGTCCCTGGGCAACGACGAGAGAAGATACAAACTCAAGTGCCTCAGCTTCAAATCTTGTGGCTACGTTGCTATCGATTCCCCTTCCGTTAATACTCGCCACATCCTCCCCTTGGGTGCACAGGGCTTAAATGCAAACAGTAGGCCGCATAGCCAAGACATGTCGACTCTGATGCAGCGTTGCCGTGATAAGCTTCTAGGCCGCATATCCCCGCATCTGAAGGACGTGGAGGCGAACCAGCTCATGAACATCTTTGGTATGGAGGTTGGCTGGGAGAAAATATACTGCAAGAAGACCATCGCCGATGCCATCATGGACGGCGTTGAACAACCGGGGAGGTCTCGGTTCTCCGGCACCATTGATGCGTACACAGCCCAGACACGAGAACATACTGCAGAAGTCGTCCCTTCGCCGGCGTTTAGTGAGGACGCAAATATGATACCCTAGAGGTACAACATCGGGCTTTTGGGCCCTGACGACTGGATTTGAGTTATAGCATAATGTTTCTTTCTATATATTGTTTCTTGTTTTATTCCCCTTTGCCTCAGCACGCTCATTGCAGGACATACGGCTGTGCACGGTGTGGCAAGTTAATTTTTTTTTTGGGGCGGGGAGGCTTCCGGGTAGATCAGGCGTTTGGTGCTGCCACAGGCATCCATTTGTAAAGTGTCGGCGGTTCAAAGGTTGCTTTTACCCCAATCGTAGGGGCTCATGTGTAGCGCGGTTCTGGTTAGGAAGAGCCTGGATATCATGATGAACGCGAGGGAATTGGAACATCAATAACAATACACTGACCTCACTTTTGTTACAAAAGAATCAGAGAAAAGGCTTTCGTTCAACCATTTCCATTCGCGTGCATGCACTGATACAGCATTAATGACAAGTGTAGGCAAGTGAATTGGCACTCAAACTGTTGAGCATAGACTTGCAGATTATGCAGTAGCCCTGTGGCATGGAAGCGAAGATCCAATATGGTATTGGTAGCGATACCTCTCGTACATTCAGTGACACGATCGTGGTGGTATCTTGGAGGACTTGGTTGGATTTTTATTTCGTCAAGAAACCCTTGCGAATTTTTGCGCATGAGTTTTCCCTTTAATGCCATGCCATGCTTTACCGTAGCCTGCCATACACCAGGAGATGAAAAGCCACGAACCGCCCCAAAAATACCAAAACACGAGTCCCCGGTTCCCTTCGTTGCTCGGCGCCTTTATCAAATCACCCTCCACTGCCTTGTTCTTTTCGTTCTCAAGCTTAAGCAGCGGTGATGGCCTTGCGGACGCGGGCACCGCGCTGTCGCGAGCTCAGGTGGGCGTCGCGGCCAGCAACGGCCTCGGACTTCTGGACAACCTCCTCACCCTCGGTCAGGATCAGCTCGATGTGGCAGGGGTTGGACATGTAGGGGTTGATCTGTTCACAAATCATGTTAGCCGCCGGAGGGTCGTCGCAAGTTGCTGGGCTCTGTGGGCCCTTGGCTCGGGGGGGGGAGGGGGGGTGTCAACGTACGCGACCGTGGGCACGGTATGTCCTTCGGCGCTGCTTGGGGGCCTGGTTGACCTGGATGTGCTTGACGATCAGGGCACCGGTGTCGAGACCCTTGGCGTCAGCGTTGGCCTCGGCGTTCTTGAGGAGACCGAGAAGGAACTCGGCGGACTTGATGGGCCATCGAGCCTTGGAGACACCGAACTGCTTGCCTGTTCAAGAGATTGCGGTCAGCACTTGTATCCATTGGAATTCCAATGCGTTGACTCGGTTTCCTCCATCCCATCATCCTCCAACCTTGTCCACTCCAACCTTGTCCAGTCGTATCGCAAAACTTTTGTCTCTCCTCCAACGGGGGCCTTTGGGGGAGGAGGGGACTGAGGGCTATCGCTCGGAAGTGTCGTACCTTGAGCAGTTCGGCCGGTGCTGCCGGCGTATCGTCGCATGGGGACGGCCTCGGTGTGAGACTTGACGTTCTCAAGGAAGGTAACAGCGCGCTGCAGCTTCCAGCCGTTGATGGCCTGGGCGGTCTCGCGGGTGTTCTTGAAGGAAACTCGGAGGTAGGCACCGCGGGCGCGGGCCGACTTGGCGGGCTGGATCTCAGTGGCAGCGTATCGAACCTATTCGAGCAGAAAGAAATAACAGTCAGTCGTCAAAGTTTTTCTTTGTTGTTTCGTTGCCTCCCGGATCGCCCATCATGACAAAAACGACGCAGGGCCGCACAATCGCGACCTCGAATTGCCTGCTGGACGCAAGACAAGAACGAGGTGCGTCGAGAGCATTTCCCCTTGATATCCTCGGGACGGCCAGATGTCCCTCCTTCTCGAATTCTCCTCTTGAAAGTGACCGTGGGCAGCAGGGCAGGGTAGGACTCACCATCTTGGCGGCTTTGGTGTGGTGACGGTTTCGACGACGACGTACGTGGGTTCTCGCGGCGGGCTGAAGTTGAGAAATTCCAAACTTTTGCCCTAACGGTAAGGGAGCCACAAATTCGCTTACTCAATTGGGGGATGCCTTAGGGCTAAGCTGCCCTTGCGGCGAAAACCACTTGAAATTCTGGCAAAAAGCGGCAAGAGTGAGTAAAAAACGAGGAAGAAGTGAAGTGATAACTCTACTTTTTAGAATGATTAATTTAACAGCAATATCCCGTTTTTCTCAACTTCTTGATGCATTGCAAGTGATTCTTTCTCCAATACAGCTGTGGCTCATATCACCTGACCGTGTGAGCGCTATGCGCACGTGACTGAAGTGCCACATCAGACCCACTTTGCCGGAAGGGACTTTCGGGTCGGAGAAACATTCAATGCAGAGTGGGCCTTAGCTTCAGCAAAGCTTCAAAAATTTCTTTCCCGCCAGTATCTCGAGGCACAGCGTCAACCGGTACGGTTCCTACGAGACAAGATTGGACTTGATCCACGACAGCCAGCACTTTCAGGACATAATACCCGCTGGGACTTGCGCTGATCAAGGCTTCTTGTCGCCCTCTTACAATTCAATTACCCTCACAGAAAAGACAAGCTCGTCTCTTTTCCCGATACAATGGCGCCTTTCCAGAGAGGAGGTCGTGGTGGCTTTGGTGATCGCGGCGGCCGCGGTGGTGGCCGTGGAGGACGCGGTGGATTCGGTGATCGTGGTGGCCGCGGCGGTGCCCGTGGTGGTGGCCGCGGTGGCTTTGGCGATCGTGGTGGCCGTGGTGGTGGCCGTGGTGCTCCCCGTGGTGGACGTGGTATGTCTAGATCCCTCTTCTCATCCATCATCGGCCTCATCCTCCAACGACCAATTGCTAACCTAATCTAAAGGTGGCCGTGGCGGTGGTCGTGGCGGTGCCGGCGCTGGCGCAAAGGGCGGTGCCAAGGTCATTGTCGTAAGTTTTCTTCCTTTGCGCAAAAAATCTGCGTTTTCCAGAGTCCCCATCACGTCTCTAACCTCTTGGCTTCCAGGAGCCTCACCGTCACCCCGGTGTCTTTGTTGTCCGTGGTGGCAAGGAGGACGGTCTTGCGACCCGCAACATCAGCCCTGGCGAGTCCGTCTACGGCGAGAAGCGCATCTCCGTCGACGAGGTTGTCAAGAACGACGATGGCACCACCACCACCACCAAGATCGAGTACCGCATGTGGAACCCCTTCCGAAGCAAGCTCTGCGCTGCCATTGCCGGCGGTGCCGATGAGATCTACATCAAGCCCGGCTCCCGCGTGCTCTACCTCGGTGGTGCCTCTGGTACTTCCGTCTCTCACGTCGCCGACATTGTTGGCCCTACCGGCTATGTCTACGCCGTCGAGTTCTCCTCCCGCTCTGGCCGTGATCTCATCACCATGGCCTCGAAACGAACCAACGTTGTCCCCATTGTCGAGGATGCCCGTCAGCCCGCCCGATACCGCATGATCGTCCCCATGGTCGACGTCATCTTTGCCGATGTTGCCCAGCCCGACCAGGCCCGTATCGTCGCCATGAACGCCAACTGGTTCCTCAAGGTTGGCGGTGGTGTCCTCATCTCCATCAAGGCCAACTGTATCGACAGCACTGCGCCTGCCGCCGAGGTCTTCGCCAGCGAGGTCCAGAAGATGCGTGCTGAGTCCATTAAGCCCAAGTTCCAGCTGACCCTGGGTAAGCACCTCCCGTCCCCCCAAACGCAATGCCGTTGATCTTGTCTGCTAACATGTCTCTATAGAACCCTTCGAGCGTGACCATTGTTTGGTTGCGGGCGAGTACCAGCGCTACAAGTCCTAGATGCGCTGTGCTACGCTTTCGTTGGATGAGATGGTCTGCTTTAGTCGGTTGCTGTTTTCCCAAGGTTCTCGCGATTCCCGGTAGACTCTTTTTGCGTCTTCAGCTTATGCATAAGGGAATGGCTGACGGCTTTTTCACAACGGCGAGGGGCGTTTCGGGTGGGTTGGATCTGTAAATATCATGTCCTTGGCGTAATGGCCAAAAATCTAAAAAAGGGTTCTCCGTCACTGTTGTCCAAACTTTTGCTTCCCAACCTGCCATTATTCGAAGTGACTCTTCCCTGTGACGTGCCACCGCTTCCATGCGGGCAATAACATCATCAGTCTGACGTGCCTACCATCTACCTATTACCTGTGAGTGTACGAGTGCTATGTGGCTGTAAGGCATGTCTGACACTTGCGATCCAGACTTTGGCACGTCATCGTGGTATAAACATCACCTACGCCGCGTAGATCCGGTTTGTGTTGCGGTCCAACATGTCTTTTCAAGCTTCAAGGAAAGCTCATCAGCTTGGCACAATCATTTACTCTGGGCTTTCACAAAGCCGAAAGCAATCAACAAGGCCGCTTACTTCACCTTACAGAAACAGTCCAGCTTTCCCATCACAACACATCGCCTTTAACAGACGATGATTTACAAAGAGAAATATCCCTAATGAGCCAAAAGCTTTTGTCATGACGTATAATTCGTTAATCTGTTCCCTCGACATCGCCCCTTGATACCTCAATGTACTCGACTTTGAATGTCCACCAGTCTCCCCACGCGCGCAGAACCCAGCAAAAAGAAGCATCGAGCGAGGCAAAAACATACAACAGCGGGGATTCGCTGGTCGTCACCGACCCAACTACTAATCCGCCCCTTACCAGCTTGACTATGGGAGAGCGGACGGGATCCCGTATTTTCTGGTAGGTATGGTCGTATGTATTGGGAGCTCAGCTAAAGCAGCAACATAATGGCAAAGGCTCTTCCTCCTGGAGCAACGAAAGCATGTAATTGATGAGACACAATCAGATCTCTTGCTTCTCGAAATAGATACATTTCTAGGCCGGATATGTATGTAGGCACGCTTGGTATTGCGACTTCAATGAGGAACGTTGAACATTCATATACGGCATAGCGTAGTACTTGCCACTGTTCGAAATAGTGCCCATGGACATTAACAAGTGAGCTTGTCCGTTCATGTCTAAAAGTCTATATTCCATAGTTATAGTTTATATAACGCCTTCGACCATTCAGATGGCGCGCTACTGTGGAAAGTGGAATATTGAGAAGCTCCTCTTAAACTTTTATCAAGTTATTTGCCCGTGGTCCCCAATCACACACAACTTGACAGCTAAATCAATCTCTCAAAAGAGTCTTTTCGCTGCACTTTACTTGCTGTATAAAATCCCGGCATAGTGCTATCTCTCCCGTAGCTAATAGGTATCTATGCTTTTCTTCCCTATGGATGCATCTCTTCTTCTAGCTCCGAACTCAGAGTCGACTCAGCAAAGACTACCAATCAGACGTCCAATGAGACGTCATCCCGCCTTTCCAAGAGATCGAAACCTGTCGAGTTGTTGCGGGTAGTTTCGTTTCGTCATCGATCGTGAATCAAATGTGGGTGGTCAATGCGTAGTCTACCTCTGACCGACGTGGGCCAGAGGTCAGCCATTTTCATAGCCAAACAGTACTTTACGGCTTCACATGACAGAGCCTCTTCGACCCCAACCAGCAATGGCACTCACAGATAAAGCAGACAACTGGGATGAAGGAATCACGCGTACCGCAAGCCAGCGGGCCAGGTCTGGCCAGTCTCGCATCAGAGAGCGCCTAAGGCATCTGACGTGGCCTTGGTTCACCATGACTATGAGTACCGGCAGCCTCGCTCTACTGCTTGCCCGGACGCCCCATCGCTTCCACGGCCTGGACGTGATTGGAAAGATTGTCTTCATATTTGACCTTGTTCTCTTTGTTAGTCTCGTCGTTGCCATCAGCAGCCGCTTCTTGATGGACTCGTCAGCGCTCAGAGCCAGTCTCACTCATCCGACGGAAAGCCTCTACTTCTCTTGCGTGCTCATCAGCATCGCAACCATTCTGGCCAACTCAGCCTCTTACGGGATCCCGGCCTCGGGCCCCTGGCTACCTGTGGCTTTGCGCGTGTGTTTCTGGGTGTATACAGCTCTGGCAACTCTCTCGGTCATCATACAGTACTATTTCCTATTCGACGGCGCTCACCTCCCTGTTCACTCCATGTCACCGAGCTGGATACTGCCAATCTTCCCAGCTGTTTTCGTGGGCACAGTCGCTTCCATCATTGCTCCTTCGCAGGCTCCATACTACCGCCTGCCGATGCTCATTGCTGGATTGACCTTTCAAGGTCTTGCGTTCTTGGTTGCAATCATCGTCTACCCTCTCTATCTCGGCCGTCTTATGGAGACTGGTCTCCCCGCCCCGGCCACGCGGCCATCCATGTTCATCATGCAAGGACCTCTGTCTTATTCCATTGTCGCCATCATCGGCATGGCCAGTGCTGTGCCCGATGGGAACGGCTATTTTCTCGTGCACCCCACCGCTGCGGAGATACTCCGTGTGTTGTCTCTATGCAGTGGAATCTTTATCTGGTGCCTTGCCTTCTGGCTGTTCGGCGTAAGTCTCATTGCCGTACTGGGTCTGGCTTTGAAGTATCAGCTAGACTTTTCGATTCTATGGTGGTCACTCATATTTCCCAACGTTGGGTTTGCCCTTGCAACCACCTCGATAGGGCAGGAACTTGAAAGCGAGGGTATCAAGTGGGTTGCGAGTGCCATGACCATTGTCTTGGTCATAATTTGGTTCATTGTGCTTTATGCCACCATATTGGCTGTGATACGACGAAAAGTGTTGTGTTAGAAAAGAGAAAGGTAGGACCGATGCTATTGCTGGATTGAAGCAGATCTGATATGTACACATAGCGCGCCAGAGTCAACATCGATCCGTTTGATAGGTGGTAGGTTGGTGCAATAATTAAATCCGCCCTATTGGTAATTTCGCATTGCCTCAATTCTATTTGAGTTGGCTTAGATGGAGTAATGGATGCAAGAGAAGCAGATAGACCTTGCAGCAATATAAGTTGAGCTGTTGTCGATTCGAAGATTGATCAGGCGCGGCACCATTCTCCGTGTTGGTTGCTACTCAAACGCGGCCCTGCAGCTTTCTCTAGCAGTCAAATACTCCTTATACTCAATGATAACCGCCAATTTACCTCTCCCTTTACGATACAAAATTGAGTCACAAAGGTAAACGGCACACAGATAGCGAAACAACAAAGGTTCTGGGTGGTTTCCCTTTCGATCTTTGAGGCAATGTACGGGTACTACCTAAGACCTTCATCAAGTATACACCCAATAAGGTCTAGCTTCCGTTGTTCTTTTTATATTCGAAAATGCCCGCGCATCTCAAGACTTGATTCGAATTGTTTCTTGGCTCATCACTTGAATGACGCTCAGAAACACCCACAATCTCGTATCACCGATTTCGTTCCGACTTGTGTCTCGAATCTACGTCGTATTTCTCTAAGAGAGTGACGCACTACATCTGAACTTATTATACTGTGCAGTCGCAAGCAGCTTCTGGAAAACAGGAAACAGTCAAAGGATGGTTTTCAGGGGTATGATACAGTCCGCCAAGTTAGGACAAACGCAAGTGCTGCTGGGCATGGGCGACAGATCAGCGAGGCGAAGCCCCTGCCATCTTTACATCGTATACATACTGTACACTGCGCTGACGAGCAAGTTTTGGACGCAGCATGTGCGGTGGCTGAGGCGGTTTCTGTTCCCCGGGCAAGGATGAGTATTAGTGTTTAGGGTGTGTGCCGGGGCTAGACAACCCTGCTTGTACACTCTCTGCCTACATTGCGCATAATGGCTGTATCCGTTGCAGCGAATTTCGTTTACCGAACCATCCGGCGACGTAACCTGGGAATATGTTCAATAGGGGAGAAGTTTAATCTGTATTCCTTGAGAATTGAGTCGCGATGATGCCGGATAGTTAAACCCGGATATCCGGAAACTCGTCAAGCGTCCCAAGAACCTGTCGATTGCGCGTCCCGAGTAAAGCTCATGTCCGCGCTGAACCTGCACAGCTTGGTCCTGATTGTGATTGTATTGTACATCGTCAGCCACCCCCCTCCCCGGCCCATTGTTCAGGAATAACGCTCGGCCGGGGTCGCGGAGAGCGACCGGCATGCCGGGTCGACATTCACCTTATTAACGATGCTTAGTCAGGTAGCTGCTAGCAAGGAAGCAGTATGTGTATGAGATGGGAGTACTCCGTACAGCTGCTGGTCCGGGCTATGTATGCCGCCCCCACGTTAGCGAAGCCTATGGCGCGCGTTGGAATCATGGGAAGCGAGGATAGATGCGGGCGTGGCTCAGCGACCTACAAGGCCAGCTATATATATCGATTAACCAGGGCAACCTCGATAGGGACTTAGAGGCATGTATGAGCTGCAGAGCGGAGCACCAGTTTGGACAACGTCGCCGAGGCACGCCTGACAGGTCTAGCCGAGGGTCTTCTCGGCGATGATTGCAGGCGGCGGCTCACTTCTACTCAGTAATACTCGCTCGCCAGCGGCTTCCCAAGCCGACTATGCATTGGCTCACTGGAGACGCCGATCTATAAACAGGTGCTTGGCTTCTATTCGACGCCGGCGTTGTGCTCATGTTCTTTTGCACGAGCATGTTGGCGTGGGGGGGAACATGTGGCAGAGCTGGTTGACGTGTCGCAGCTCGACTTGCACCGGCTGATGCCCAAAGAGAGTCTTTGTAGAATGCCCAAGAGGCAGAGTCAACAACTGCCACAAGGTGGACCTGCTATGCGTCGGATTTGTATGCCGTAGAGTCGGCAACAGAACAGAGCGGTGAAAGCCTGGCCCAGGAATCCTAGATCTAGTAAGTTCCCTTGCATCTGGCGACAGATGCTAGTCCACAGCCGGCAAGTAGAGGTACAAGGAGAACGAGAGGAACCAAGGCTAGAAGAGGAGCCATCAAGGGTGACACGTTGAGAGTGCTGGTGCCTCCACAAAAAGCAAACCAAGTCACCAAAACAATCTTATCAGATCGTGGCGCACCACCCAATCCGTTGGTTTGGGCACGCCGGGGTGAATGCCGTCCATGCCGGTATGAGACACGTGGACGCAAAAGATGTCAACCGAAGTTCGGAGGGCCTAGAAAGGGGGCTCTGGTTTCAGCTCAGTCCCCAGGTTTCCTCGGTGTTGAGAGAATCCGAGCAAAACGCTAGAGGACGATCGACATGAGATATTCACAGGCACATAAGCGCCATCTATCAGCCTCCTTGGCACCACATGGTTGTTATTCTACAGTACCTACCCACCAAACTCTGTCGATATCAAGGAACATGGGTACCAAAAGCCATGCGACGCTGGATCGCCAACCAGGCGTTGCTTGCATGCCGTGGTCCACCGCATCTCGCCAGGTTTGTACAGTACGTAGCGCCAGAAGCCACATGGAACAAGGGAAAGGTGTGCCACCTCGTACTCCGTTCGTACTCCGTGAATGGCCTCCGAATGCGATGGTCAAAGAAACCCCAAGAGGGTGCCATGTCGCAAACCCGGCTGGAAATTGCGGCAGCGGTGTGGTCCTGGAGCACGCACTGACACGGTGTGCCGTACAAAATGTGTATGAGGCGAGATTAGATGGATTGATAAGATTGGGGATCAGATAAATCAGAGACAAGAAGAAAAGGGAGCGAAAGGGAGTGGGGCTGGTGGGGCGGCCCGATTGGATCCTGGGTCCCGGCAGGTCCAAAAACCCGCGTTGGAATTGATACATAGTTTTCGGCGACGAGGGACAACAAAGCAAGACAGTGCATAGTAGTGCAGTAGAGGCTTGTCAAGGTTGACTAGAGACCTGTGGCGGACACTAGATGCATCAGGAGGCTTTCCTTCCCACACCTGAGGAAGACATGAATGAGGCGACCGTGACAAGATGAGAGACTGGGGGGGAGGAAGGAATATGGAGCTCGATCCATCGACTCATCGGTCCATCAAACACCACACCACAAGTGTTGGGGAATGATTTCTGGACTCACCATACCATGTGACATTCGGTCGACGCACCCCATTGTCGGGCTGGGCAGGGGTTAGATTTGGTATGGAGAGACTAAGGGTCAAGAGGGCGAAGGTGAGCCCTTGGTAACATTGGAATACTGTGTGGTGCTGTATCGTACTGTGCGACGGATGCACGTGTCCAAGAGGCTGGCGTTGCGCCATGGAATTTCGGCACCAGAGACGATGGCGAGATTGTGTTAACTACCGGCTACCTAGGCTGCTAGGCAGGGTGGATAACCTCTTGTGTTGGTGGGACGGCAAAAGGGAAGCCAGGGTCACGAATGTGCCATTGAAGGATTGCTGGCTGGTATCATATATCCGTCTCTCACCATACCCCCCTTGACATGTCGTTCTTAGGTTTACTACGTAGGATCCAGGAAAGCAAGGTTGCTTCAGCTGTTGGTTGACGTGTTAATCTGCGTTGGTGTCTTGTCTTGTGCTCGTCTTCCCCAGAAGAATGTGCGGCAATTGGACTCGGATCGGGTCGGAGCCCCAGGGTTCCGGAGCCGAGGACCGGAGCCAGCCAACAAGACCGCGGGGTGTTAAGGATGAAGAATGCATATATCGGATGGATGGATGGATGCACAGCGGCATGCACCTTGGACGGCTTGGACGGGTAGCCTGATCCATGTGCCATCGCTGCTGGATTCCCCTGCGGTCTGGCCATTGAGGGTCCGGATAAGAGTAAGCCGTGGGCTGATTGGGGATCCGCCGCCGCTGCCCCCCAGCGCCCATGGACTGAGGGAGAGGGTGTGTGTCCCGAGGATCTCAAATGCGAAAATAAAAGAGTGGGATATGCGGCCAAGGCTAGACATCTGGATCTGCGAGTTAGTACCCAATGTACGGATAGCAGAGGGCCAACGAGGCAATACTCTCTATCAACTGCCTAATCCATATCATCAATCGGTTCTCAGGGTTGGTTGGTACTGTAGATAAGGTAGCGAGGGGGAGGGGATAAAGCGTATCAGGCTATCGCATCTGGATAAGCCAGTCTGATGACGTACGGATGCTACATACAATCGCAACGAAACAAGACGTTTGGTTATCTGATTGCCAAGCCGTTCCTTGTCCAGTTGTTGCATCAGATGCCAGAGTGTTCCAGAGGAGCATCAGTCACAGGGTCGAGCCCCGAAAACGTCACCATGATGGGGTTGGGGCAGTTGGAAGACGAGGGCAACTAACTGATGCACGACCGGCTCAGTGGACCGGACCGGCGTCTGGTTTTTTTGATCATGGGTTTTCGATTCGGGCTCGATTTGTGCAATGTACAGTACTGTAGTGTTTTCACTGGAAACTAGAGTGCGGGATCGGTGCTTGCTTGCAGCTTGTACAGACTGTAATTAGCCCATAGAAGGCCAGAGACCCAGAGACCCAGAGATCCAGAGAGCCAAGAGGGCCAAGAGGGGCTCGAGGTGAGGTCGTGGTTACCTCATGGAAAATGTGGGAGGCTCGGATCGGGCTCCCGACCCAAAATGCCCGTCTGCCGAAGACGCACAAGGCAAGCACACGCCCCCGGCGAGGCCTAGCGATGCACACAATGCAATGAGGGGACAGTACGGAATACTACAGTGTGTACCTATGTAAGGTAGCTAATCAAAGGATTCATTCAGCGTAATTATTCTCACGATGGGTGCCCAGGCGGCAGGGAGTTGAAATGAATGGTTGCTGGCCCAGGGGCGCCAGGAAAAAAAAACATCAGAAAAAGCACCAGAATCTCGCCATTCAACACAAAAGGCCCCCCCGTCAATAGAGCCCCCTTTTCCTGTCTCGTCCGTCGTACGACATGTGTCTCCGGAAAACAGCTGGACCGAGCACGTTCCCAGCAATTCCTGGCAGTCCAATGTTGACAGTCAAACAGTAAAGACACTGTGTTTTGGGGGATTGGGGTATTCCAGTACATTTGGGGCTTTTTGGACTTTTCGGTGCTTTGGGACTTGTCATGGGGGGGGGGGGGGGGTGGCGTTGGGTTGGAGCCGGTCGAGTGCGAAATTGTGGAGGATGCTGGGGTCACGCTGTCACTCGCGATGAATCTGCGGCCGAAACTGCAAGACGGGTTGGATTGACTTGACTGATTGATTGATTACCCCGACTTCGCCGGGCTGCTTCAAGCTTGGCTTCCATCGGTTTCAATTTTTGGCTCAGGCGCGCTCCATGGCTGGGCTCTGGCGCGTGACAGTGCGTGTGGAGTCGGGCACGAGCCTGGCAAGTCATGGCGATACCCGACCGACACTTGTCAGTTCGGTGTGCTGTAATCTGTACAATACAGGAACAGATTACGGAGTGCAGAGTACTGTGCTGCACAGGTTAATCTGCATGTACAGTACAGATTGCATTCCACGGTATCCGTACATGATGCCAGTACGGTACCGTACCGACGGTTAACCCTATTTCCCCATCGCGATCCAGAGCAGCCAGCACACTGTGTGGCGTAGACTGTACGTACAGTTCAGTTACTGCAGAGTAGAGAGCGAGTGAGGTGTGGCGGCAGCGCCGATTGATAAACGAGAGAAAAGTAGAGGCAAACGTGCAGCGCTGACCAATGAGGGGCGGGGCGCCCGGGGGGGCGACGGCCTCTTCGGGACGCAGGATCGGCAATCATTAGATCATCAGCCTCTAAGCACTGTGCCGATTGCTTCCCTTTCCACAGATAGCCAGAAGTGGGCAAGGTGATGAGTGAGTGAGTGAGTGATGAGGGCAATGCAAGTGCAAGCTCACGTCCTGGAAGTACGGATATCCGTGGCCATGACGCTGGCTCGCGATAGAAAACCCGCTTTCGCCATTGGGGCGGGGTTTGGGCCTACCACGGTACAGTACTACTTTTACTATGCATGTGCTATGTACGGTAATGTATTTGTATTTGGTTTGGGCCAGAAATCAATATCCACGAGGGCCGGGGCTTGAATCAACCAGCCCTCGCCCGCCCGACTACTGGACTGCAGACGCCATTCTCTCTTCTTCTGCTGGCTGCTATCCCATCCTATCCGTATCACTTGCTGAGGCACTGCACTGTAAGAACCCGCACTACGGAGACTCCAGCCAGAGACCGTCCGTACTGTACCTTGATTCCTACACGCACACCCGCCACCCCACTCCCACCACCCCCCTCAAATGCCCTGTTCCCCGTTTTCGGGCCCCTTCCGTCCCTCCGCCGTCTTCCTCCCATCTTTTGCTGCTGCTGCTGCTGCTGCTGCTGCTGCTTCTCTTAAGAGTCACCACGTCCAGCCTCTGCTTCCTCTTCCTCGAGCCCATTCTGCTCTACGGCTATTCTCCACCCAAAGAGCCACTTCCTATCTGTTGTTTCCTCCTACTCCTGCTCTTTCCTTAACCTTTGCTTCTACTTTCTCCCGAGCCAGTCAGGTCCATCATATCCCATCTTGTCTTATCAATCTCATCGTCCGCCAATCTGCTTCTTCGCCTCGACATGCTCCTGCGATCCTGACGTCTTCCAACCAATTATTCTCCACCTACGCTCAATTACGACTGCCTTCACAACGACAGAGGAACTCTTCGCCTCTTGAGAAATCCGGCTCTGCCTCTTCCATATCCTCCCCTTCCTCTCCCTCCCCTTCTCCCTCCCCCTCTCCCTCTACATCCTCCTCCGCCAATATGCTCGCCACCTCTGAGCCAATTGTGGGCATCGTCTCGCCCGAGAACGACTCTCTCTCCGTCCCTACCGACCAATCCGCACCCTCAATTGCGCCCTCACTCACCTACTCGGACGATTCGGATGATGTCGACGAGGAGCCCATCATCCACGAGCGCCGCCGCCGCGCCTCGACCCGGCTCATTGCCCAAAGTGCCCGTGATATTCAGCGCATCACCGGCGAGACAACAGAAGAGTTTGTGGGCCGCTGCTGTGGTGGCGGCTGCTGCTTAGCCGGTGGCTCCCGCCAGGACACCGTCGAATATGAGGATGTCACACTGCCCGAAAACGACGCCTTCAAGTCGCTTGGCCTCCGACTCGGCGACATGCCCGCCAAGCTCACTGGCACCATCGACATGCCCGAGAAGATTGTCTCCTTCACCTCCATTCCTCGCCCTGCCCAGTCCAACTCCCCCGCGGACTCGGCAATTTCCCTCGGCTCAGATGAGCCTGCTCCCAAGTCAGAGTTCCTGTGCCCCGGCCCCGGCTACACGGCTGTCGACACCTCCATTCAGCCTCCTCGATTCGTACAGCCTCACCCGCCACACCACGTCTACCCGGCCCCCATCCATAGCGCCCGCGAGCTGACCAAGCCCGGCGCCGAGAAGCGCACATTCCACTTCGACCTCGACATCACCGACTATCCTCCCGAGGAGGTGTTCGACTTCAAGGTTGGTGGTGCCATTGGTGTCATGGCTCCAAACTGCGAGAGCGTCGTCGAGGACGTCCTCGATGCCCTCATGGTGCCCCGTTTCCAGCGCGACAAGCCCGTCCTCATGAAGACGACCAAGGGTCGATGGCCCACCGTCTGGGGCGACGACAAGCCTCGAGAGCTCATCACTACTCGTCGAGAGCTGCTCACCTGGTGCACCGACGTCCAGTCCTACGCGCCCTCCAAGGAGCTTCTTCGCGTCATGGGCGAGCACGCCACGGCCGCCAACGAGAAGAAGATCCTTCTCTTCCTCTGCTCCAACGAGGGCTCCAGCATCTTTTGCGATTTCCGCGCCGGCCCCCACGTCACCCTTGAGCAGCTCCTCAACGCATTCCCCAGCTCACACCCTCCCATGGACGAGATCCTCTCCGTCCTTCAGCCTCTCATGCCCCGCTTCTACTCCCTCTCCAACGACCCCCACGAGTCCTACCAGCTCCGCGACCACTCCCAGCGCCGGCTTATCGAGATTGCAGTCAC
This sequence comes from Pseudonectria foliicola, assembly GCA_003693505.1. Taxonomy (NCBI): domain Eukaryota; kingdom Fungi; phylum Ascomycota; class Sordariomycetes; order Hypocreales; family Nectriaceae; genus Pseudonectria; species Pseudonectria foliicola. The sequence goes on along the minus strand of QUZD01000025.1, from coordinate 128,233 downwards.
CGTTCATGAGGCGATGGACTGGTCTCGAGGATGCCGCACTGGTGTCGGCTCAGGCTTCTTTGAGCGACAGGCTCGCAAGTACCTGCGTGCCCAGGCGGCCGGAGAGAAGATGCCCGAATTTTACGTCCCCATGTTCAAGGGTCTCATGGCCAACCCGCTGGCGAAGCAGTTCAACTCGGATGGCCCCATGTTGCTCATAGGCGCCGGAGTGGGCATCGCCCCCTTCCGAGGCTTCGTGCAGCGGCGCCTCAAGCAGGCCAACTGCGCCAACAAGGTGTGGGTTCTGCAGGGCATCCGCGACTCGCTGGTGGACGAGATCTACAGCGGCGAGTGGGGAGTCCACGAGGAAGAAGTCAAGCGCGTGGTGCAGAGCCGCGCAGGCACTGGGCGCTACGTGCAGGAGGAGGTGCTCAACCAGTCAGACCTGGTCTGGTACATCATCAACGCTCTCGACGGACGCGTCTTTGTCTGTGGCAGTAGCAAGGGCATGGGCGAAGGCGTCGAGGAGGCGCTGATTGATGTCGCCGTGGCCAAGGGTAACCTCGAGCGAGAGGAGGCTCGCAACTTCTGGCAGCTCAAGAAGGAGGAGGGCAAGTACATTGCCGAGACGTGGTAAGAAACAAGGAGGATGAGCGGTGCAAGTATGGCCAGGCATTTCGACCTGCGACCGTGTACAAATCGAGATGAGCGGTGCAAACTGCGATGCGTTGGATGGAACGCGGAAATACGGGGGCTGTAGAGGCCGAAAAGGAAAGCATTGGGCACTGGGGTGGCGTTTTACAGGAAACATGTTGTTTTCACACATGACAAGATGCTGGAGTTTTGGTGCCGTGGCCGAGTTCAAGGTTGCCTTGGTCCGACTTGGTTTTTTTCTTCCTTTCTTTCTTTTTTTAGCGATTGCAAGCAGATGACAATGACCCTGCTTGCAAAGAGAGTCACACAGACTGTTGACGGCTGTCAACTCTAGGGCTTGGTAACCAGCATGGCTGTTGATATCGGGACCGATACCAAATTTACATATTTACAATTGAGCCTCAAAGTACTTTTCCAGTCGACTTGCGTGCCCGGAAACAGGCCCCCACTAGGCTTGCCCCTCGTGATTCCACTTGGGATGCTCTGGAATGTGTTTTCGTTGGACTATGCAGACTAGGGGATGCTGGCCTATGCCCCGCGCAGTTGAGCAGTTGGTAAGATCGACCTCTAGTCTGGTGCACTTTAATTGGCGCAGCTTCCATTGTGGGGGTCTAGGCGATAAAGCGGATGTGTCTGGAAAGACATTATCACGCTGCTGTGACCCGGGAGGTGAGTTGAACTGCCGGGACTTGATGGTGTCTTGATTGTCCGGAGGTTGTCCATCCTTGCTTTATCAGATGTGCGGCTCAAATGTTGCCAATGCAGCCTGACGTAATCGAAGTGACGCGGGATGTGCTCACTTTTTTTTTTGGAGGCATGGTTTAACATCAACGTCAATCACCACATACCTAGGTTTAGTTGCACATCGACCAATGGACAATACCACCACCACTGTTCCTATTATGCAAAGCAGCAACTCCGGCCAAAAAAAAAAAACAAAAAAAAAAAAAAAACAAGACGAATAAAATAAACAGGTTATGCAGTAATGTCCGGCAACAACCAGCCGGCGCCACACCCGAAAAGGCCAACCGTGTTGTTGCATGATTCATCCCGATGCCAAATCACTCGCCTGCAGGGTAATCAACCGCGCGCGAGCGAGTCCGTCCTCCGCGCCGGCGTGCCGTTGGGGCCGCTTAGTAAAAGACACAAAAGCACCACCATATTGGCTTAAGTATGGGATGCTGATGCAATTGAGAGGGAAACCCGGGGGGAAGAAAAAAAACCAACCTAGATCGGCTAAGAGGTGGGTGATGGAAGACGATTGGATGGGCGGGTGTTGCACAAGGGGGCGGAACCGCCGGCGGACCAGATCACGAAATCCGAGACGCTTGCTCCACTTCGGGCTTGGTGAAAGCAAGGCCGCGGCGAGTTCGCAACGGGAACGGGATGTGATGGGGGGGGGGGGGGGGGGCATTATCAATCACGGCCAGGACATGGATGGCCGGGCCTGAGCTCGTCTGCTTCGTCTGCTCTCGTCTGCTCTCGTCTGCTCGGTTGGTTGGCATCATAAAAGGCCTCGCCGGCTCCCCCCTGTCAAGTCACTTATAACCATCTACCATCTCCATCTACAAGCTTCACCAAGTCCCCCTTTACAGAACGACTAGACAATACCTCCCCCCGGCTCCCCCCCCATCTACACCCTCCGCCATGGCCGTCAAGCACTCCGCCGAGGCCTTCCTCCAGGCCATCCGAGCCCGCCGCTCCGTCTACGCCCTCTCCAAAGACCTCCCCGTCTCGACCGAGCGCATCCAGGAGCTCGTCCGCGAGTCGACGCTGCACACGCCGTCGTCGTTCAACTCGCAGTCGAACCGCCTGCTCGTCCTCTTTGGCGCCGAGCACGACAAGCTGTGGGACATTGCCAGCACCGCCCTCCGCGCCATCGTCCCCGACGACAAGTGGGAGTCGACGGCCGGCCGCATGGCCATGTTCAAGGCCGCCGCCGGCACCGTCCTCTTCTTCGACGACCAGACCGTCGTCGACGCCTACCAGGCAAAGTTCCCCCTCTACTCGGACAAGTTCCCCCACTGGGCCGACCAGAGCAACGGCATGCAGCAGCTCGTCCTCTGGACCGCCCTCGAGGCCGAGGGCCTGGGCGCCAACCTCCAGCACTACAGCCCCCTCATTGACGAGAAGATTGCGTCGACCTGGGGCATCCCCGCCAGCTGGAAGCTCAACGCCCAGCTCGTCTTTGGTGGCCGCGCTGCCGGGCCCGAGCCCAAGGACTTTGCCCCTCTCGAGGACCGCATCAAGGTCTTTGGCGCGTAAAATCAAAGGATACAATGTCCTGGGGGAATTTAGCCATGATGAAAATGAATTGCAATGCGTTTGGGGAACGAATAGATACTCGGCGTCAATCACTGCAGTGCAGGAGGGAATACCCCCCTCAGAGGAAGCGAGTGTTTCATAGATAATACACCGGCAGCTGTCCCACTGCTACTATTACAAAGACTCAATGCCTTTTGCCTGGTGACTTTTGATGCTTCATTCCTTTAGGACCCTTCCTAGTGCCTGGCCCATCTTGACCTGCTGTCCCTTCTCCACCGCCCACTCCCACCCTCTCCGCTCTCCATTCTCCCCAACCTGCTCCGCCGGGGCCTCAAACACGAGCACCACGGTGCTGCCGAGCTGGAAGCCGCCCATCTCCTCGCCTCGCCGCAGAGCGTGGCCCTGCAGCACGGGGCTGGCCGCCTCGTACGTCGCCTCGGCGAATCCCAGGTACGGCTCACCGCGCTTCGCCGCCTCCTCGGCCGCCCGGTCCGCCGCCGTGTCCGTCGTCAGGCTGTTGGTGCGCAGCTCCCGATCAAAGTTGATCTTGATGGAGCCGACGTTGGTGGCGCCCACGGGCACGAAGCTGAAGAAGCCCCATCGCCACCGGCCCAGGAGCACCACGCGCTCGTTGAGGGTAAAGAGTCCCGGAAGGGTCCGCTGCAGGTACGGCGACACGCTGAAGAGCTCGCCGGCAAAGTGTCGACGGCGCTCCACCACCCACTCGGTAGGCGAGTGGAACCGGTGGTAGTCGCCGGGAGCCAGGTAGATGACGGCGTAGTGGAGCGAGGTGGACCGGTCCGGAGAGAGGAGGTCGTACCAGGGGCGCTCGCCCAGGGCCAGTTCGGCGCGGACTTCAGACTCGACGCCAGGCGCCGCGGGAGTCGACTCATCCTTGATGGACTGCGCTCGGGCCTTTCTGCCACCAGACATGAGATCGGGAAGGGTGTACGAGATTCCGTTGACCTTGGCAAATTCCTCCTGCTGCTTGACCAGCTCCTCGTCGCCAGACGTATGGCTGGGGCTGGGAGGAAGCTGAGCCTGCTCTGACGATACGCTGGAGATGCTGGGGGCTGGCGTGTTCTTTCCGAGCAGTGCGTCGATGCTGTACGTCATGCCCTTGACCTGCTCAATATCGCCGCCGACAATCTGGCCATATTGGAGCACCTTGCCGTCTGACGGGCATACGAGCGTGTGGCTGTCGTGGTCGAGAGGTCGGGCACCGGGCTTGAGGGTTCGGTAGAAGAAGGAGGCGAGATTGGGGTAAATGTGCAGATCAGGCTCAGACACTTCGTCAAGGCTTTGAGACAGGTTAGACACCAGCACGTCAAGAGCAACGCAAAGCAAGCGTGAGTATATATGACTTACTTGACGCCAAAGATGAACGAGTAGAGCTTGAAGCCGGGGACGCGGAGGTAGTAGGGAATGGTCAGTTCGTTGAATCGACCCCAGAGACGAGAGATGGCCTTGAGGGGCAGAGTCGACATGACCTGAACCTGCCTGGAGGAGATGTAACGTTAGCCACTCCGTCTCCTTCTCTTCCGAAATCTCATTCCTCAAGTCAACTCACCAAGGACCTTCTGGTCGAACCTTGGGCCTTGGCCTAGGCCTGCCCTCGAAGCCATCCTCCTCCTTTTGCTTTTCCGCCTCACGAGCCGTGACCTTGTAGAACTGGACGAGGCCGAGGAACCCGATGCCGAGCCCGACTGGGATCTGGTACCATTGGATCTTGGAGTTGCGCAGGGCCTCCCCCAGCCGCTGGGAGAATCGCGGTCGCTTGCCCGAGCCGGAGGCGAATGTGCGGGCGGCGGGCGCGGCGGAAAATCTTGGCTGGCATCGTGGTCGGGCGGCGGCGGCGAGGAGTGAGTAGTGTCGCGGGTTCGACTTGAGCAGGCGGCTCCTGCTGATGCCGAGGGTCGACATGGCGAGTCGACGGGTCCGAGTCAATCTTCAATGGCGATGATTGGCAAATGGTGCAACAGGAAAGATGACGACACTGGCGCAATGGAGCAAATGCGGAATGCGGATTGCGGATGCGGATGCGGATGCGGATGCGGATGCGGATGCATGCAGCCCGGGAGCAAGTGCGCCGATACCCCGGGGAAAGCCCACTTCTAGGTTCTCACTCGTCACTTTTCGCTCGCTACGGAGACAGTAGAGGATCAGATCAGAGCTTCGGAGCATCGGAGCAGCCCAAAACCAAAGCCATCACCAAGCCAAAAAGACGAAAAAGGACCAGGCGCGGGGCCAGCGTCGCCGGCAAGGTGTCCTGGCGGAATGGGATGCCAAGACTTCCGCCGGGTCCTCATTGGTTGTTTCGCTGTCTACCTAGGTAGGTAGGTAGGTACACTGATACATTAGTACTTGGTACAGTGGCCGCAGCTCTGGGAAAGAGAGGCCCGAGGTACCCCTTGCCGTCTTGTGCTCCTCATGGATCCGCGGCGTACAAAGCAAGTACCATGTACGTACCGCCACGGCAAAGCCACCGTGGACGTTTACAGCTCGTCTTGTCTCGCCTCTACAACCCTCACGCTCTCTCGCTTCTCTGTCTTTCCCTCTCTTTTCCTCCTCTTGGATCATTCACCTGCGCCCAAATCAGGTGATTCTCCTTCGGCCTGGTTCCTGTTGTTGACGACGTCGCTACAGATTACTGTCCCGTCCCTTCTCCCTCCCTTGCTGCCTGCCTGTCTGCCTTGCCCTTTGGTCGGTCTGGCTTGATATGCGCCGCCGGCACTCCTAGTGACGACTAGTCGGTGCTTTTTCGACAGCTACGCCGCAACGACGCCGACGACGAGGATAAGAAACACGTCAACAACTCCCGCTCAAACAGCGACCCTTGAGCTTTCCCCGAAACCACCCGCCACTCCTTTCCTCTCCCCAGAGCTTGGCCCGTCGCTTTCGCGCGAGGGCATGCTTGTGGCGTATCAACAATGGCTTCAGAGCCCCGTCCCGACAGCTCCCCCGACACGCCGCCTGACCAGCTCACCGTCAACCTCCAAGTTGTGTCGCCGTCGGTCGGCGTGAACCGGCCTTTGCTTTTCCCCAAGATTGCTGCTGCCACCACCGTCAAGGAGCTCAAGGACAAGATCCGCGAGACTCTGCCGTTGCGACCCGCCGACGAGAACCAGCGGTTGATCCACCGTGGGCGCGCAATCGTCCGCGAGACCGACACCTTGCTCGACATCTTTGGAGCCGAAGCAGTAAGCTTCTCCCTTTGACTGACCGCCTAGTTTGGCGTTCAGTGTATTCGGGTTACTAACTCGTCCTCTGTTCTAGCTCCGCTCCCCTGACCAGCAAACGATCCACCTCGTTATACGAGACATTCACGACTCACACTCTTCCACTCCTCCCGCTCCCCCAACAGCAGCAGCAGCGACAACGACGGCCGCTCGTGGCCCGAGCCCACCGGCACCTGCTCAACCTGCGAATGTGCCGCGACAACATGCTCACCACCACCATCACCACCACCCATTCGGGCTTCAGCCCACTGGCTTTGCAAGAAGAAACCCACTTCCGCCAACATCAAACCCCTTTCCCCAGCCACGCATACCCTCTCCATCTCCCACCGCGAATCACACTCCCGAACAAGCCGCTCTTTTCCAGCATCAGCACCAGAATATGACCCAATGGCTTAATCATATTCAGCGAGAGGCCATGGCGCGGGCATTGGTCAACCAGAACCAGCGAGCGAGAGCTCAGATGGGTATGCGAGGTATCGGCGATACTGCCGGCAATCCTGCACCTCCTCCGGGTGCAGATGCCGGCAGTGGACGAGCCAGTCCGGCGCCCGGCCACACCGTCTACCGGGAACACATCGGTCCCAATGGTCATACGTATCAGGTTGAGACAGTGATTCGAAGTTACGGGGGTCAGACCCCCAACGGGTCCATGTCTCCAGTCGACGTGCAGAACATTATCCGGGGAGCCGATGCGAACCAAGCCGCCCTCGCGATGACTAGTGCCATGCAGAGAAGTGCTTCAAGCACGTCTCTCCACGGACGCCCCTTGGCCCAACCTGGGGTGACTGCGCCCGTCTTTCCAACTCCTGGCCCAGCTGTCGGAAGTGGGAGAGCAACACCTGATCCAACTGTGACCAGGCTGACAGCGCCCGGAGTCGCTATAACTACGCCTGCAACGCCCCAGTCAAGACAAGGCCCCGAGGTTTACATCTTGTTCTCCCCCGAGGGGCCCCGTGCCTTGATGGTCAATTCTGGATCTGAGGCCTACTACACACCCCGACTTCGGAGTCACGCGAGCTTCCCGCAACTTCGACAACCGTCATCGCTGGGTAACCTCCGGGTGCAAGATGCCCAAAGCCAAGTCAGGGGAAGGCGTCATCACCACCACCACCACCACCATCATCACCGTCCCTCTTCTGCTAACCCGCAACCACAACAGCCGTCGTCGCCGCAACAACAACTCCAAAACGATCCCCACCACCACCATCACCACCACCACCAGCCACTGCAGCAGCAGCATGGGGCACAGCATGGGGAAAGACAAGGCGTCCAAGGCCCTGAAGCAGCGGAGCAGCATCAGCAGCCTGCGATTGGGGGCATGATGCATCCGGGCAACCCTCCAGCCGCCGCGCTGCCGCCTTTACTACTCCAAATATGGCCACAGCTTTGGCTCCTTTTTCGCTTGGCCCTGTTCGTGTGGTTCTTCACCTCCCCCAACGCGGCCTGGTCGAGGTGGCTTACCATCATTTGCATCGCCGTGTTCATCTTTATCCTTAGCACGGGCGTCTTGAATGGGTTGGTTGAGCACATTGCGCACCCAGTTGGTAGGCATCTGGAGAATTTGTTGCTCCCTCTGGATCAGCACAGACGACCGCATAATGCAAGACAAGCCCAGGAGCATGGCGCGGGGGCACAGGACCACCGACCTGACCCAGCTGAGATGGCTGCAAGACTAAGGGCCCAACATCAGGGCCCTGAAAGTTGGATTTTGGCACAGATAAGGCGGATTGAGCGGGCAGGTCTCCTTTTCCTGGCCAGTATTGCGCCCGGAGTGGCAGAGAGACACATTGCTCACTTGGAGGCGGCAGCACGAACTGAGAGGGAGAGGAGAGAAGCCGAGGCGGCGGCAGCAACAGCAGCAGCAACAGCAGCANNAGCAGCAACAGCAGCAGCAGCTGCTGAGAACAATGCAGGGAACGAGACTGAAGAGCACGTTGCTAGCAACGGCGCCGAAGGTGGTGCAGAGGATCAAACAAACTCACCAACCCAACAAGAGCAGGAAGCAGAGGGTCGAGCGGAAGCCAACAACCGCCAGGACGAGGGGCCTAGAGAGCCTCTGATTGCGATTTAATGAGGTGATGGAAGACCCGGCTTCCCTACTCTTGGCTGAGTATTATTGTTATCATTGTACGCATGCCGACTCAGCGTGATCCGAGAGTGTCTAAAAAGAGAAAAGAGGAAGAGCAGCCATGCTACCGTATGTGATGGACAGACGAGAACAAAGAGTTAAAAGACTACAAGGACAAGAGGAGTTGAGGTGTTGCTATTGATCATATTGTTTCACTTATTCATGGAATCATGTGAGAAGCGATGCTACCTATACCTTAATAGTAAACCTGTAAATGTCGTTTTCTTGAACTATGAAGTGAGAAGGACCCGAATTGAAGTATTTATCCGCGTTGATGGATCATCATGTCGTTCGTTTCCTGGTGATGTTGAAATACCTACGCTGTTGGAGTGATGGTAGTCAAAATCCTTATCTTATCAGCATGGGGCGGTGCGGTGGCATGGTGGGTGGCGGGTGACGGCAGATGATGTATTGGTAAAAGTGTGGCCAAAGCTCTCCAGGCAGGGGAGAGCTTCATCATTGACCAACTTGTCGCAACTCCAGACGCCAATTCTGTTCTTGACGAGACCGCCGGCGGCTGAGGATTCCTCCTTTGTATCTTCTGTTTCTGACATTTCCACTCCAAGACCACCGTCATCATGAGTGGCGGCTGGAACACCAGTATGCTGCTGCCTCTCTTCCTTTACTTCCTCTCATGAGTACACGCGAGCTGATGCCTTGATGCTTGTAGTTGAGTCCGATGCGGTACGATACGACACAACCTCCCCCCCCCCCCCCCCCAGTCAGATTGACGATGATGCAACTCAATCCATTTGAGGTCTCCTTGCTAACTTAACCCTCTTGTCTCTCGTAGGGCGTCTTTACCTCGCTCATCGAGAACCTCGGCGTGGACGGCGTCCAGTTCGAGGAGCTCCTCACACTCGACCCTTCGGATCTGCTCGCGCTGCAGCCCGTCTACGGCGTCATCTTCCTCTTCAAGTACCCGACGGACCAGCCGTACGCGACGCCCGAAGGCCCCCGCGACGGCTCGTTTGACCGCGACGCCGCCGACAAGCACTTCTTTGCGCTGCAGACGATCCAGAATGCGTGCGCCACGCAGGCGCTCATGAGCGTGCTGCTCAACCGCACCGGCGACATTGACATTGGCGCTCAGCTGCGCGAGTTCCGCGACTTTGCCATGATGCTGCCGCCAGACATCCGCGGCGAGGCCCTCAGCAACTCGGACCTCATCCGCGAGGTGCACAACAGCTTCGCCCGCAGCAGCCCCTTTGTCGACGAGACGACGCACAAGTCGGGTGAGGCCGAGGACGCCTTCCACTTCATCGCCTACACCCACATCGACGGCGTCCTCTACGAGCTCGACGGCCTGCAGCCCGCACCCATCGCCCACGGCTCCTGCGACGCCGATGCGTTCCCCGCCCGCGTCGTCGACGTCCTCCAGCGCCGCATCGCCCGCTACGACGCCACCGAGATCCGCTTCAACCTGCTCGCCATGTGCCGCGACCTGCGCGCCCGCGCCCGCGAGTTTGGCGACCAGGATCTGCTGGCCCGCGAGGAGCGCAAGCGCCGCGACTGGCTCTTTGAGAATGCCCTGCGCCGCCACAACTTTGTTGGCTTCGCCGGCGAGGTGCTCAAGGGCGTCGTCAAGGGCCGCCTCGACGAGGGCGGCGATGCTGCGTATGACCGTTGGGTTGACGAGGGCTTGCAGCGCCGCAAGGCTGCTGAGCAGGCTTCGCGGAGAGGTGGAGGCGATGGGGATGTGGACATGGACGCATGAGAGATGAGATGAGATGAAATGAGATGCGACGCGGTGCTTGTAGCGCTGCACGGAATGATAGAGATCAACTGGAAAGGGAACACATGCCCGCGAGGGGACCTGGGCGTAGCGTCTGCAGCTTAAGATACCTCAATGCTTTCACAAAGCCTGACAGGGATTGTGTGAAGCCGGCGAAGCGTCTTCGCCCTGATTCAATAGATATGACGATCAAGAGGAAAGGAGCAAGTAGTATACACAATGTATTAACACCTCTATATCTAACAGCCAACTTGAAGTATGGCAGCTTGCCGCTGGGCATCCCTTGTTGTGCCTTTATGTTGGCAGCTAGCTGCCTGCCTCCGCCCCGCTAATTACATCTCTCCATGTGTGTCACAGAGCTCTGCCAGGCAGCATCTCTCACCTGTTATCTCATGAATTCGTTGGCCGAATGGAACCATCAACTCTCGTAGCCTAGAAAGGCTGCCGTTTGATCCACCCCCCTCCCCCTCCCTTTCCACTTAAAGCTAACATGATGGCATAGGCTTGCAACAGCCATTTCAGTGGGCACTATGGTTCATGTTCGGCCTGCCACTCATATACGGCTCGACTCGCCGTATGTGGGCGTAGCCGGGTACTCAGAAGCACCCTTACTTGAGGAACGCTGCGACGGCATGGGGGAGCTGATGACTGGGAACGACCGGATATTGATGCCAGCAGAGACGTTCTGCTGGTTACGGCGGTTGCGACGGCGACGCATGGCGCGGACAAACCACGTAGGCTTGCCAGATCCTTTCCAAGTCCAGTACTCCTTGAGGTCATACTCGCGGGGCTCGAGATAACCGCCAGACAGGCAGACGACGAGACCGATGAGGCCGTTGAGAACGGTGTAGATGAAAACACCACTGTGATTCCTCATTAGTACAGAAACTGTTCTCGTGCGCCGGGTACTTACGCAATGAGACCGTATGCTACACTGTAGCTGAAGGGGATAAAGGTCATGACCACAAAGGAAGGTACAACGTCGCCGATGTAGCGCCAGTTGACCTGGGTGATTTGGCGAATCATCATGCAGCCAACCTTTGAGGTGGTCAGCAAGCCTGGATGGCGTAGTGGAGGCAAGACAAGTCAAAGGTGGCATGTACTCACAAGAACCAAACTACACCCAGTAGCCCATGGCGGCACGGATGCGAAAATGGGCGCGAAGAAGACGGCAACGATGAAGCAAAGTCCGGTAACCATGGCGGTTAGTCCGGTGCGACCACCCTCGGCGATCCCAGCGCCGCTTTCGATGAAGGCAGTAAGGGGTGAAGATCCAAAGAGGGCGCCGATGGAGATGAAGGCGGCATCAGTGCAGTATGCAATGGTTGAACGGGGAAAATCACCATTCTTGGGGTTGACAACGCCGCAGAAGCGTACCATTGAGTAGAGCGTGGCTGTAGCATCAATGATGTCGACGTACAAGAAGGTGAAGAGAGCCAGTGCAAACTGGGAGGCGTCAGTGTCAAAGCTCCAGTCAAGCTGGTTGAGTGTCTTTGTCATGGGATGCCACTGCACGACCTGTCTGAAGAACTCGAAGCGTGAGTCGCCGGCGACGGTGTGGGGGAAGTACGTGATGGGAGTGTTTCGCCTAGAGTTGGAGTAGTATGTTAGTTTTATGCAAAGCAATCAAGTAGTAGAAGGATTACGTACGGCCATGAGAGAATAGAGACGAGGGCGATGCCGATGACAAGAGCATATTTGATGCGAAATGCCATGAGAAAAGAGGTGACTATGCCACCGCAAAAGACGGCAACCCATAGCTATTCCTTGTCAGCGAGAGCGCAAAAGTGAGCAGATTTCAGCCTAGTGATGGTTATTACCTTGGGACTTGACATCTGTCCGCCATTGCACATCCCAGTAGCCTCATTGATCATCTCGACTGGGCAACCTCCAAGGGCAAGGGGGGTAGACTGCCAGCCGCCGGTGATGGCACCGATGCCAGCCGAGTACGAAAGACCAATCTCTGTCAGGAAAAACCCGATTCCGACGCCGGTGGCAGTCTTGAGCGTAGCAGGAATGAGTTTGACCAACCACTGACGCATACCGGTGAGAGCGAGAAAGATGAAGATGAGGCCCTCGATGAAGACTGCAGTCAGGGCTACGCGGTATGAGACGGGGCCGCTCGCGTTGTAACCGACGACTTGGAAGGCGAAGTAGGCGTTGAGGCCCATGCCGGGTCTGTTGATTGCGGTGGTCAGCAGAGTATCCCTCAGAAAGGAGAGTTGCAGAGGGCGGTGGGGGAGAACATACGCAATGGCGACGGGGAGATTGGTCAGAAGACCAAATGCGAAGCTGGCCATGCCTGATACAGCAGCAGTAGCAGTGATAAGGTCGCGACGGACATCTTTGTACGAGTTAGCCACGGAGGAGCTCTTTGATTCTTCGCTGTCGGAACGATACATACCCTCTTTGCAAGCAACATACTCGGAAATGTCGTCACAAGCTTGGCGGTTGGTCAGATTGCAAACACAAGTGCCGCCAGTCTGGGAAAGTAGAGAAGCCTTGATTTCCTGTTAATAAAGGCACATTTGGTATATGACAGAGACGTACGTTGACAGCAATGATGTACGCCATGGTTGCAAAGGTCGTCAACCCAGCCCGGAGTTCTCTGAGAAACGAGGAGCCGGCAATCTGCTTGGGCTAGATCAAAGTCAGTATTGAAATTTCTGGAGGAGTTTAGATGAAATGGCGAGACACACATGGCCACTCCCGCCGAGGTGGAAAAAGTGGCCAAAGCAAGAGGTGGTGATGTATTGGTCCGCAGAGTCAAGGAGATCTCGGAAGCCACAGAGACGCGAGCGACCTGCATGTTCTGGAGAAGCACTGGAGGTTGTTGAGGCTGCATCGTGCGCATTCACCTCTCGGCGAGGCACAGAGATTGCCATGATCCAGTCGAGTGGTGAGAAGAGGCGGCGAGAAAACCCAAAAGGGCTGAGAGAGATGCGAAGGTAGGACGGGAGTAGAACGGGAGTGAAGAAGTGACGAATGATGACCCCAAAGATGCAGAGAAAAAGATCGATTAGCTAAATGGACCTCGGATCTGCAAAGTGAATGGAGTGAATGAAAAGAAGAGGGTTAGCTTTGGGTGAGAGGAGGAGCTCAGAAACGCCTGTGATATGAAGCGGCTGCCAGCTGCCCACGAAACAGCTGGCAGCTGGCAGCTGGCAACTGGCAGGTGAGTGCCAACACGTCCGAGACACGAAAAACCGAGCTCGAGAAAATGAGCAAAGGACGAAACGTGCCAATTGGCATTGGGTGGAAGTGATTCAACTTGACTCGAGCTGATGATGACGGTGATACTATACTGAACTCGTACAAGGCTTATCCCCCCGGACTCGAAACGGGGCTGGTCCGGGCGGACGAGAAACCAAGTCAGAAGTAGCATGACCGAAGAATGGAGCACAATGATATCAGCAACCAAGGGAGCCAAGGGAGTGCTTTGGTCGAGCTGGTATCCATCTCGAGGTATCCTACACCACCGCAGACTGTGGTGGTAGGACAACTTGGGTAACGCGGTAGGTCTTGGGCCCGCGATGGCATGCGGCCTATGTACATATATCACCAAGCGGTTACAGACTCCCTGGAAAGCCGCATACTTGAGGTGACGCAGTTGTTCAAGCAGCTGTTCAGCCGACCATCTTCACTTATAGAACCAGGGACATGGTTTCTGTCTTCGAAGCGGACTGTCGGCACAGAGGGGCTCATTCTTTGGGAATCTGTCATACACAGGTATAACTTCGCCTCATGACCTCGGTTGCTAACCAAGCAAGGCGCAGTCTGAAGCCAAAGGCCGCATGAGTGGCTGACGGTTCGATGCATGAGATGCACCGGCAACCGAGACATGCTAACCGCTGAGACCTAGGAGGCGTTCTCAATCACTTGTGGGAGTTGCTCCACCGTCAAGCCTTTAGTCGGACTGCCAGCACTCGATGAGGGTATAAACTAAACCTCAAAGAGGAGGTAGGGGAGTTCCCTCTCGAGTGGGCAGTCTCGAGTGGACAGTACAGGCTCACTATTTCGTCACTGAGAACTCAACCTGGTCTAAGAAAATGCCACACAGACCTGGCCCACGAGGAGAGGCATATTCTCGACGAAGTGCGGGTGCACCTTGGCCGCATGACTGACGCTTGTGCTACGACTTATTCACTCAGCCAGCCGCTTGTTCGCACGCTTGCGAGGTTCAAGGTGTGCCTATGATCATCAAATCAAAGTTGAAACAGGCCAGAAAAGAACGGTTTGCTGGCAGAATACTCGTAGCCACATCGCCAAACGACGAAGAGTCTGAATGTCCTCATCTGGGGCAAGATACAGCTCCCCTGACCAAGATAGAGGTAAGCTACCAGACGGCATATCTTGTCTGTCCAAGTGGCTACATGTCCAATGTACGTAACAGAGGACGTAGAAATCGAGTGCCACAAGGTATAGGATCTTCGACTTGCTCTCGATAAAGTCACTGCCACCTTGATACCATGTTCTCATCACCGCCCTTTACCCTTTAGCCCACATGTGTGCTAAAGAGCCAAAGTCGTCTCTCCTGACAAACGTCACTTTCCCCTCACAGTTGTCTTCTTCATCTCACCACCTCTAAGCGCACAAAATCACAAACGCGCAAAGAGCTTCACAGGTGGTGCCGGCTGGCAGACTCTCAGAAAGCTTACGCGTACCTACCTTACTCGTCTATCTACCTTGCCTACCTACCTAGGTAGACATGCTCAGTGAAGAGAAAGCAGAGCTTTTCAACTCTCACACGCTATTTCTCCATTTTTTCGCAGTCGTCTTTGCCTCTCGTTACTGCCCCAACTTGATTCATTTGCATCCCAACGCCACAGGGTCTTTTGGTGACTCCGTGCCCCTCCTAATAACACACTCATTCACTCTGCTTTCCCCTCGCCACATTCTAACGCAACAGTATTCGGGTCATGCTCTCTCGATTTTGCTGTGAACACCACAAATACAAGTACACTATTGCTTCAATATCTACCGAGTAATTCCTCCTCGCTACCAGATCATAGTTTTGGCAAGTTCTTCCCGTCATCATGTTTGATGTCATCTGGACCGACCCAGATCGAGAGCTTGTCGGCGAGCGGAGAGCGAAAAAGGATAAGAAAAGAGGGAACCATGAAGACGGAAGCGAGAAAACAAAGTCAAGACCCCTCAGCACAAGAAGCTCTCTGTCTATTCGCAGTTCACGGTCCTCTCTCGAATCTCACTTTGGCTTTCTCAGATCTCGAGGGCTTAGACCAAGCAACTCTTCCAAGGCCAATACCCAAACAAAATCGACGGCCTCATCAGGCTTGCGGACTCCCAGCCTTCTTTTCTCTCGCTCGCCGCTGTCCCTGACCTCCGACGCCGACAGCTGCCGTCATTCGGTGGCACTTCTGGCTGATGTCTCTACCAACGCTGGGAGCTACACGGCCTCGCTGGTCTCGACCGATAAGAAAGAGCTGGAGCCAGCCGAGAAGACCATTCAGTTCTTTCAAGTCTCAGGGCCGTCCTCGTCTGTGACGAAGCAAACCGACGTGTCATGGGCATCTCGCAGCAATGGTTCCGAACCGCAAGATGGAATGTCCGAGGTCTTCATATCTTCAGAGACAGAAGGTGAACGCCCACTGACTCCCCGAGACCGGCAAGTTACCCGCCCTGCAAACATTAGCTACAATTCTTCTGACCTGTTTTTTTAGACATACGCCCATGCCTCTCCTGCAACCCGATTCCCCAATTAACCTCGTACCGGGCTTCGAATCTTCAAATCGACCAACATCATCGACATGGACTATCGATTTCAAACCAAACAACCCTGAGTGTTGGCGCCCACCTCACGAATGGGACTGCGAGTCCACTGCTATAGACTTGAGCGCGTTGACCGACGAAGCGTTCCCCGTGAGTCTCAGCGAACACTCTATGAACGAGTCCATCGAAAGCAAGCAGCTCCAGGAAGAGATCAAGTCCATGACTGCTGCTAGCCCAACCATGATTATTGAGAGGCTGAAGGCAAGCTTTCCCACCGGCGAAGGTATGGAGGAGATCAACAACGATAGCCTTGAAGTGGAGAGAAAGCGTTGGATATTATCAGCACTATACCATCTTGATCAGCCCCCGCGGCGTAAAGTATGTGCTGTTCAAGACCAGGATCCCTCTAATCAGAAGATATTAGCACTTTACGAATCACAAGGTATGAAGAAGAAAACTCAAAACTCTGCGCATTACTCTTCTAACTCCTTGCAGAGACAGCATCATATCTTGCGGCACTCCATGCAGAGAAACAAACCTACCATCTCTCGGTGATGCCGCTCTCTCCTTCATCCTTGTACCCAAACATAAAGCCCGTTCTTGCTCCTTCAGTTTCTCCATCCGCATACCCATTGGCACCGCGGATCTTTGACGCCATCTACTCACTCTCGCTACCTGGGATTTGCCCGTCACTAGACATACCAGGAGTCTTGCGGAACATCAGCGAATCCATGAAAGGAGGCGCGACTTTACATCTCACTTTGATAGACCCCATGCCATGTGCGGGGACTTTGGGGCCATGCCTGCGAGCATGGCTGGAGGAACACTTGCTGCTGAGCTTGGAACGGCACTTTAGATGCATGAATCCAAGCAAACTCTTTCCCGACTGGCTTGGGGATGTATCCCTTCGAGGCAAGGGCAGCACGCTTACTACGGTAAAATTCTACGCCATTCCGAGCTGTATACGGAGCGAAGTGGATGACAATGACCCGTTTGTCGAACACACCCGATCCGCAAAGGAGGACAAGGCGGAGCTCAGAAGCATCGTAGGGCGTATGCTCTGGATAGAGACTTGGGGCGCCTACATGGATGGCGAACGCTGGTGGTGGGAAGAGGAAGAGTGTGTCGAGGAGTGCATTCGACTGGGCACTTTCTGGGAATACAACATCATCGAAGGCATCAAAGACGCCGAATAATTCAAACGGAAAACAAGATGGGCGGGACTTTTAGACATGGAAATTGGGAGGAAGCAAATTGGTGATTTGGTAACTGTTCTGCTGCTACTTCTGGTTCTCTCTCATTTCTATGCGAGCAGTAGATGGCTCGTACGCGTGGTTCGTCTTGGGGTCGGAGAGGCCAGTTCACTCGCATGGTTCTTTTTTTTCGGTGGGAAGAAGGCGGCACAAGGGGTCGCCGAAGAGGTTGCTGTTGAGAATATTTGCTTGTATTTGCTTTTAACTGACTTGAGTCTTGTACGGAACATCAAGCCCCTCATGGTTGCCATCGCCTCCATGCCCAACTACCGCTGAATCAGAGAATGTCCCAGATATAAGGATGACAATCTCAAGCTAACTTGCTAAAAACATGTCTTCCTCGAGGGCTCCAACGATAGAAATATCTGAGTGGCAGTATCTGAGTTGTGTACATTTGATTCTTGAAGGGATCTTATAATGCATGGCAAGATGTTCTTGAGTATGGAAGTAGACAGAAAGGTATTTCGTGGGCCTTTACAAGTAAAACTTTGTCCATCAAACTTTGATGATTCCTGAAATCATGAATAGTGAAGTCGCCCTTTGTAGGAGTATTTGAGGTATTGAAAGCTGATCGTCAAACTATCCAAGTCCTTGTCATTATCAGCACTCAAAACCAAGGCATATCATTTCCCTTTCTTCCTCCGCTTTTGAATAGAAATCCATCAAGCCTCTCGTTGCACATCATAAGATGGCGACCGGCTATTCGCCAGTTCTGTCATACTCTCGGATGCGCCTGGCCTGCTCCCCCTTGACGGCTTGAACTGGGAGAGATGCGGACGACGCGCTCCGCCTTCAGATGACATTCCTCCGACTAGTTCCGTAACATGAGGACGGCGACCTATCCTAATGTCCATGACAAGGTTCTTGCACGCGGTCCAGGACGTTGTCGTGTAGATGATTGCGTTCCAGAAGCCCTGCAAGGGGAGGACAAAGGCGCTCATAAACTCGAGCGGCACCGATGATTTCTTTCCGTGAATGACCGAGTAGACACGATTGGCGCTCGATGGGATCCAAGTAATTAGAATCGCGGTGAAGAAGAGAAGCGCACACTTGGCATAGGACCATGCGGCACTGTTTATTTCTTGGGTCCGCCTTCGGTTCCGATTGGATCCCCGAGCCGCATACCGACGATATTTGGACGGACCTGCATCATACGCTCGGTTTCCCGCGGGCAAGACAACGTCGGCGATGTCTCCAGTGGTTCCATCCGCTGAGATGGTGACCGAGTATGCGCCATTGGCGTTCTGGTGAGCGTTCCCCACGTCTAATGCTTGAGGAGCCAAAGACTCCATGGGGATCTGTTGAGATTTATCCATTGCCTCGCTTGTGACTGAAACTTCGGTTGTTTTGATTGTTGCCAGAGCATCTCCAAAAGATGTGATTGCATCACGGTCCGTTGAACTGATATTGTACAGCTCTTTGCGCTTAAGGTAGATGGTGTGGCCGGCGCGGATGTAAACAAAGAATGTTATGAGGATGACAAGCCTGTATGTAGTACGTCAGAATAGCATCTCTATAGGCCAAATGCTACAACAAGAACTCACCAGACTGGCGCATAAAATGTGATAATGCGCCAGATGTCCCACTCCTCGGATACCCAGCACCACAGCGCGGCATCGCCATACACGCGATGGCCTTTTCTATTTCTAACGAAGAGATAGATAAAGGCAGGAATAAGGGGAATGCCGTAACAGCAGATAAGGTAAGGAATCTCCATTCCGCGAAGGCGTCGGGCGTCGAACTTGTGGTAAAACGTCAAGTATACATTTATGGCCATGGCCAGGGTCCAAAAGGCATCCGCAGGCATGAACCTATATCAGCATTAGCTTCACCCTCGGCACTTCATCGACACAGGCCAGGCTTACATTTGGATTAGGAAGGCCTGAAATTGACAGCCGGCGGAGTGGGGATCGCCCAAAAATTGTCTTGACATCAAAGTGCCGACATTGGTCATGAGGTTGCCGAAAGAGGCATAGAAAACTAGGCGATTGATCGGTTTGTGGAAAGACTTAGAGGCGACAAAGGTTGCTATCACGAAAAGAGATCCCAGAAGTGAGAAGACGGAGCAGATTCGCTCGACAACACTCATAGCCTGCAACTGCGATTGCGAGAGGCGTTTGGTTGCGTCCATGGTGGGTTTGTGTTGATTGGTAAACAAAGTAGAAATCGGACCTGGGATATGGTACCGAGTGGAACGGAATGACGTTGTAGAGGATGAGTTTTGATCTTCGAGTTGAAACAATCACATTCTGGTGAAGTTTCTCGAGGAAGTCTGTAATATGTCGCAATCAGGTCTTGGCTGTTGCCAACGGAAAGTTTCAGTTGAGATGGATAGACCAGGTGAATGCTCCGAACCAAGGCTGCGTTTCCTTGCCCTCGAGATGAATCGACGTCAGGCAGAGGTAGTTTGGCGACAATCAACGGCAATGTAAGACTGTTGTCGACTTATATGCTATGGGGAAATGCTAACTCTGCGTCAAGCTGACTTTGTTAAGAATAGGGAACGAGTGAGGGGAGACGTGAAAGGATCAAAGAAGCATTGATGATCCGGCTGGGGACCTCGAAATCAATATGTACAGAAGCTGCGTTATTGAAGAGGTTCTTCACAGGTGGCAATGACCAGCCGGAGTGACTAGCACAAGATCAAGTATGTAGAGAAGCAAGCTTGGATGGATAACGCCATGGCGTCCTGGGCGGGCAGCCACATCAAGATGGGGAAAGCAATGAGATGAGATGAGTAGAGTAGGTAGGTAGGTAGGTAGGTAGGTAGGTAATCGGTAATCTGGGAAAGCCAAAGCGAGTAAAGGCCTTTAAACGGTCCGACCGGACTAGAGGAGGGACGGGCGACATGGGGGCTCTCTTAGGTAGGTAGTCTTTCTACAGAAGTGTCGCAACATCCGCGTAGTGGAGGATCACCGAGGGTGCACCTGCTTTCGCTCGCATCCCGGACCCTGTAACAGTAAGACCTAAACCTTAGCCCATAGGTCAACTCGGGGCGAAGTATCACCAACTGCGGTATGTAATCGAAGCCAACAGAAGACAGGGGCTTCCCCGATGGGTTCGACTCGACAAGCGCAAGACTGCGCTTCATCCCATGCCGGCTGGCTTGGGCTACCAGTTGATTCGGTGGAGGCCGACGAGCATAGTACCGGTAGGGGAGTCATTGGCGAAGGATCATAGGCCAACAAAGGCGTTGAGTGAGATGGATGAGCGGAGATGTCCTCGTGGTAAGGGTTGGTCCTCTGGTCTAGCATAATGCAGATTGTGGCGTCTTAAACAGGGGATCGACGAGAAGGTTGGCTCAAGCTAGGGGGGCCTTAGCGCGGGCTAAGTATCATATTGTTGCAGACGTAACGGCAAGGCAAGGGGCGGCAGATGCTTGCAAGGCCGAGTTTCTGGAAATAGGAATAGAATGCATCGAGCCGGATGACGGGGCACGAGAGAATGTTTATCTTTTGCCTCTCTACGTACGTAGGACTCGATAAGCGCGCGTTGCGAAGGAGACGGTGTAAAGACCCGATGTCGCGGATATGGCAAATGACGGATGCTATGTGCCAAAGAGCGCGTCGTCTGGCTCTAGGTAGTTCCTCGAGCCGCGAGGGAGAGTTTAGTTGGTCACCACGCATGGATTGAATGTTCGTGGTGGGTGTGCTGGCCCCCCAAAGAGGAGTTGAATAGGTAAGTTGGACCTAGTCGGAGAATACTGGGCCAGTCAGAGTGACGGCTCGATAGGCTTTGGCCTTACGTATCTATTGAGAGCAACTGAATGAAACCCACGCTGGGCATTCCGACCGCAAACAATGGGGAACAATCCCAAGAGGCGTCCTATTCAGCTTGCTAGGGGTGTGTCGTGTGTCGTCTGGCCCGCCTGGGCTTCATGCTCGATGCGGGGGGGTTTTTGGCGCTATTCCCTACCTGTCGCTGGCGCATCTTGGTAACCCCGGAGTAGGACCCGTAGATAGGGCCAGCGTGATACAGAAATGAGCACGGCAACGCAGGGCAACGGTGAAGACGGAGGAGCTGGAGAAGAGTTTGTTGTCAAGGATCAGAGTTTCGGAGAGTTGTCCGTTGAAAGACAGGTGGCATAATCTCCTACCCAGGGCTTGCCAGCCGCTGTGACAGCTGGTGGCGGCTGGCGGCATGCCCGGCGAGCGGCCTGATGCCAGATTGATCTTGGCCTCCCTCCCCTGGTTTCCCACATGGCTTCAAGGTGTCAAACCAACCATCCATCCATCTATCCGCTCTCCCAAGTACATAGGAATGCTGGGCACTATCCCATCTCAGACCAAATGTGCTGAGGATCGACAACAACACACATGGTAGCAAGCGAGACATTCACCGGTCCGTAGTGGACTTCATCAATCCACCCGTCCATCCCCTGTGTGGTCAGCCAAGCCAGCCTCGGCCAGCACAGACACGCTCCTTTCAAGCCACCCGCTTACTTGTCTTGCAGCATCTGCCAGCCAGTTAATCTGTAAGCATGGGTTCGTTACGTCTTAGCAAACGGGGATGGTACGGACTACGCGTATATGTGGTCCAGTAGGGGATACCTACCGTAGGCAGATCAAAAACAAGGCAATAGGACCCTGGCAAGGTTGCATCCAGAATGGACATGAGCACCCTTCAGGATTCCCCCGCAAAATCTGTCTGCACTCTGTGTTGCTGCTCACAATCTAACTCTTCCCGGAGCTTCACAGTATCCTTTAGTCTCTGTGCAAGCTACCGCTGGCCAGGCTGTTGTTCAGGCTCCGTGTCCTCTCTGCTCAATCGCCATACGCTATACGAGTGATCGGCAAGCTCTTCCGATCAGCACTCCCGACCAATCTGTACTCTCATCACACTTGTAGTCAAAGCCGATCCCGAGCCGTTGCAAGATACGGCTATGCCTTCGGTTATCTTGTGCCGTCTCGGCCAGACCCATCATACCGTTCCAATATCTTGACGCGGTACACATCCGACAGTACCGACGTTCTGGTCGTCAACCCCGGTCTAGCGTACCCCAAAAGCTTGTCGAGACCCGCGCGGCATGTAGCTTCGCCTCGCTGGGATCGTCTAGTCTATAGGCTACATCTGGCCATGGGCCGAAATTTACGTCGCATTCGGTATCGAGGAGTGGCCTCGCTCAGTGCATTTACAGTTTGCAATCGCATGGTACCTGGTCGAGAACCCCGGTAATAGACGGAGATGAATTAGTGGTGCCTCGACTCGCCCACCTTGACTAGGACACTGACGCCGGTAGTCAACTGTATAGACATGCTCAATGCTTACGGAATGTTTACTGCATCGCCTGGCCGTCCCAGATTGGACGCTGCAACTGTCCCTGGGCTAGCAAGCTGGCGGGTTTCCCGTTGTTGGCTTGGTTGGATAGCTGGACTTCCTCCACGCTAGCAGATGGTCTTTCTGCACCCGGGCCATACTAGAGACAGGCTACACTTGGAAGACGGAGAGAATTCTCCAAATGTAATCCTGACTTTCTTCCACTCACTATTGTTCTGTTTGTCCATCAGCCTATGTACTAAGAATTGCAGTCTTTTGCGGACGAGCTTCTTCAATCAGACAAAACAATAGACGATCGACGAATAAAACAGTTGCAATCTGTAGATCACGGTATTCCGTCAAAGCACAAGCCTCTCGACGGCCTCTTGTTTGCTTGTTTGCTGTGCGATCGACGAGCCGCATACGGGCCGAGATGATAGGCGATAGGCACCAGGACAGGGTACCTAGACCATGATCAAGATTAAACCCGTCACTATCATATCGCTCAACTATTCTCCCTAGCCGTCTCTCTTTTCTTTTTGCAAGGTGATGAAGGATGAGGGCGATATCAGAACTGGAGCTTGAGGTCCATCAAGGACGCCAACACAAGAGCGGCTGTTGATATATTTTTCTGTGCTTCGGGGCAATTCCTCTACTAGGCTAGTGATGATGAAGATTGGAAGGGATTCACTGGGAGGTTTTGTGTCTTGGTACTCGGTTGATGTCAAGCAGGCTATAGGCAGCATGAGCATGTCATACTATCACAAACATGCTCAGTCTATCAGGAAAAGACCATATGCCACAATGAGTTACCGTACTTTGGAGTTACCCTACTGTGTCTATAATCAATGGGCAATGTACTCCGTACCAGACATGGAATTGGAAGTCATGGCAACGTATTTTGAACCAATCAATAAGCAAATGCTTGTGGCTCGTATACACCACAACAGTATAGCCGAGAGCCAGACGTTTCCTGTGATCCACAAAGTACTTACTAAAACATTCAATATATTAAATAACAAACTTTGATAATAAATTTATACTAAGAGAATTACCGGCTCATACTCAATACAAACCCAAAGTCAAAGTCCAGCAATTTATAACCCGTTGCGGGGACGAGCAAATTCTTGGGCATGTCAAGAAACACAGCAGTATCGCTAGATCTAGACTTTGCAAAGCCTTTAAGAGCAATGGAATTCATGCATAGACTGTAGACGTGATGAACCAGGAAGATCAACATTGGATATGTGTATATCGGGACCTACCAAGTGTCATTATTTAAATAGCATATAAGAAGCAGCTTGTATTGGGTAGTGCTAGGACTCTGACGACCATACAAAAACATGGACCAATTCATCTTCTCAGACGGTCTCAATCAAACGACTTCTTTGAAGGTACACAATCAGCGAGATTGTTGGTGAGTACACAGGACCTTTCCAACTAGAAAGGGAATCTCGTACATCCTGAAGGCATCATTCTAGCTTCCACACCTGCACACCTGGTTCTGTTTTTGCACTATATCTTGTATGGCGTGGAACTCAGTTGCAGACAGAGTGAAGCTTGGATATTACATAACAGCCGAAAGCAGATGAGAAAGAAGGCGCAAGTCACAGCGATATTCGTGAGACAAGAAGACAATGTAGTACAGCCTGCTTGTCGCGCCTTCCTTCAATCATTCCCGTATAGATTCTTTTAATAACATGTCAGACAGCAAAAACCCATTCCCATCCTCAACTTGAACCTATAGCATCTTGATTCTCGATAACCCTTGTCCAACCTTGTCCAATCTGAACGCCAGATATAGACAACTAACGCCAACACTCAACACCGCGAGCATTCTATCTTGCCCTCTCATTCAGTATACGTATTAGAAGCATCTTGTATTCCCCAAAACCCAAGACCTACTGTTCAACTACTGCCTCTTTTCCCCGAAAATGTCCTTTCCTGTTGGATCCGGTTCTGGCGGAGGCTATGGAATGAGTGGTGGCTACGGAAAGGGGGGCGGCTACGGATCGGGTGGCGGCTACACAATGAGTGGCAGTTATGGCAATGGCGGCGGCTTTAGCATCCGCCGCCTCTCTGGGAAGGGGGGCAGATATAGAAGAACTGGTATCTATGGTTATGGCAAAGCCACTCACGCTGTTTCCAGACAGCGATATGCTGTAGCAGGCAAGAGTTCGAGAAAAAGAGGAGGAAGACCGCACAGAGATCACAGTCATAAGAGTCCCAAAAAACCGAACAGTGGCCAGAACTCTGTCGAGGGGCAAAAATCACCACTACACAACGGCCACACGGAAGTACTGGGATACAAGAGCCTGGGTTCGGGGTTGACCATACCTGTATCGGCAGCCGACGAGGCTCAGGCTCGACGAAAACTATACTTTGGCGAATCGAATAACCCAGCGCCAGGAGTTCTATCTGCACTGGCTCGACGCACTTCTCAAACTCCGAGTCCCTTCCAAGACGGCCAACAAGCCCGATCCGGATCCCCAAAGCCCGGGATGAGACCAACGCCCCAGCAAAGCTATGAGAGACGAACTCTGCGACAAAGCTCCGACAGAGCGAGTACCCGACACAGCTTCGAGGACCCTCGGAAGAAGACAAACAAACAATCAGGAAAGCCTCAGTCAAATACTGACGAGGGCAAGCCTGGGCGCATGCAAGGTCACCACGAAACCAAGGGCAAGCGGGCATCGTGGAGTTGTTTCGGAAAATGATACGCCACTCAAGGGTATCGCCTTTTTCTTGATCATTTGTGATGGAGGGTCAAGCACTGCAGCTCTTCAAGCTGATTCTTCTCCTTTTTGGAGGCGAGCGGGAGAGGAATGGACTTTGTTTGAAGGGGTTCTGCGCCAGGAACTGGCGAGCTTGGTTTGTGACACTCGGTAGGGATGTGACATCCTGGTAATGGGACGAGCTGTGGATTCCTAAAGTTCAATCATGTTGATTCCGACTGTTTAATGCTTTCGTATCCGCTGCTGAGAATAACTTGTGATGGACAGCTTGAAACTAAGTTGCCCAAATGAAGTCATTGAACAATGACGCGCCTCCAGAATCACTCAATGTAAATTGAGCTTGCCAACTCCATTCGTGGCCAGCGTAGCAAGTTGGCTCTGACGAAGCGTCTAGATTCTAAACATTGACACCAGGCCAGTTGGAGAGCCCATGAACCAAGTGAAGATCTACAGTACTGCGTCAGTCTGCGGGATGCGATCAAAAAATGACACACTGGCGTCAAAGAAGCGCACCCAGAAAGGACTCGCTTCGCACCACCAAGCGAAGGTGACATCCCTTCAAACTTGCTCAGTAGCAGTAGGCCACACACTCCAACCACGAGCATGTGAAGCGCGTCCCCCAAAAGCCCAGCAGAGCCTCATTGCTTCAGCTACGTCGGCCCATGCGACACAGACCTCGTGGAAACCCGCATGGGTCGTTTTATCATGTATGTAGTAGGCTGCTGCTGGCAGATGATACAGATAGGTCCGAATGCCTGGGACGGTCAGCTGCAGGGAGGGGATTTGGGGCTTGGTGACGATGATGCGCGACATGCATGGCAGCATGCAGCATGCAGCATGCAGTCAGGTCAGTCGCCGGCGCGATGCGACTCTGTATCCTGTCTTGCCTGTCTGTACCCAAAGTAATAATCTGTAGGTACGGTACAGAGTACGTAGACCATCAAGGAAAACACTGGGCACCCTACCCCTACCTGAGGTACCCTGCTATATCCCTTACCTGCCTACCTACCTACCTACCTACCTACCTACCTACCTACCTACCTACCTACCTACCTATACTGTACCCAGGTAACTCCATCTGTAGGCATGTCCGTTCTTGGCGGCTGCATGGAGTTGATGGGTTTGCCTGCACATCACATGCCATCAACAGCCCGCGTTGTGCCCTTCTTCTCTCTTGTCTCAATGCTTCCACCTTCACCGGCCGGCCATCCTCGCACTTCCCAGCCCTCCATCTCGCAGCAAAGGCCACTCACTGGCTGGACCGTTTGGCATAGGTTAGAAGACAAGCGTAGATTTGCTGTAGGCTTACTTCAATGCCTAGCCTGCTGCGCCATGGCAAACCACTTCCTTGTCGTTGTCGTTGTCATTGTTATTGTCATTGCTGATGCTTCGTGGCACAAATCCAATGACAAACTCACAAAGACAAGGACAACAACTACGGCAATGCATGATTTGGAATTTCCATCACAGCCGCGACTACGGCTCAGCGCGGCGCCGCGCAGCTTCTCTCCATTGGCCCCCGGTTCTTGTTCCCTCTCTTCCCCCTAACCTGTAGCCAGGCCCTAGATCGTTTCCCCAGCCGTGTTGGACATGAGAGACCGGAAATCATGCGGAAACAACACCTTGCAACCAACTCAGCAGAACTAGCCGACATGAGAATCGTACCCGCGTTAGCCAGAGCTTGGCCCTGCCATCCAAACCCATTCCCGTTGGCCAACGTCCCAAGACTAGCTACGTAGCACCAAGCACGACAAAGAGCGGCCGCGCCGCCGCCCTCGCGGGGGCCATTGTTGCAGATCCCTCGACAGGGATCGTCAAGCCTCTCCGTTGTTGGCTGTCGACCTCGCATGCCACCCACATGTCTTTCTCTCACACCCGCTTCTGCTTGATAGCTTCCAAGTAGCGGTACAATGACCGCGTTCGTGAGCTGTGGCTGTCTGCCTGGTGGAACCATCTCCAGGGTTACCTAAATCCCACCACAACATCATGTACCATACAGACTTATACATCTATCAGAGCATGTACATATATATGTATGGATCACTCGAGTATAAGAGGGCTGGTGGCCCAGCTTAATGGTTCATCAAGTGTTGTCGAGGCCTCTTGAAGTACATCTCCAGCGACGCAGTAGATTCGGTTGCCTCAATCGTCGTGTGCTGTTGTCTCATCGTCTAACGCTAATGCTGCTCATCCATTGATGAAAGCGACTATGCTGCCGACAAACCCCCTAGGGACTCAGTATATCAACCGTAGCTTCTTCATTATTAATCAAGTCGAATGTAGCACGCTCGCTCCTCCAAAACAGGTCACCACTCCTACTACCGACCTCCTTGAACAGCGCAAATAAAACACATCCACGCACAAACGACAGATTGGCATCCTCTGGTATCCATAGTAGACAGACTCAAGCAGAGGGGTATCAATTTTTCGGCGTCAAAACTCGACTAAATCCCGAAACCAACATAATGCAGCCACGGACGGCGTTAAAAACCTCCCCGATAACCGACTCAGCCGAGTCTCGGGTTCTGTATTTGACCAGACTGTTGTACTGGTTTTTCTGACACGGTATTCTGCTTAGCATAAAACGTTCTCAAGGGTATACGCAACTCTTCTCACGATGGTGTTGGAGAACACTAAATTCAAAGTCGTGGAACACCAAACAAACGAGGCGAGAAATCGCCTGAGAAATGGAACTAAAGTGATAAAGAAAATGTTCAGAAGACAGGACAAGAAAAAAGAGGAGGAAGGAAGCAAGGGGAGAAAAAGAAGACGGAGGGAAATCGGCTCTATATGCCGTATGTCAACCAGCACCTAGGGAGCCAAAAGCAAGCTCCGGTACTCAAGCACTATCGCTGCTACTTCTTAAATGGCGAAGCAGCCTACGCCAGTCATGGTAGGCTTCATCCACACCCTCGCTCGCCGCTCGCGATCGTTGGGGCGTGCCTAATCGTGAAGCATATGCCGAGTTCAAGCTCGTCATTGGCCTGAAACAGTCTTCGGTCAAGGCTGTTGTGCTGTCTTGCCACCAGTAGTGCAGGACGTCACTCTGCCATCGCCAAAAGTCTCGAATCTTCAACCAGCGGCTACTGGTAAAGGTCGAGTGCAAGAGCATGGCATTCAGAGGAGACATGCGCAATTGTTGTAGGAGCCAGCGGTTGACAAAATCAGCTTTCCCGCCAACCTCGTGATCCTGAATCAGTCGGTCAATGGCGAACTCCTTCGACGCCACTTGCATCCTGGCCTGCTTCTCGGGATCTTTATTCGAAAGCTTAGCTGCTATTCTCAGAGCGCCTCGTGACGTGTGGGGGCCATCTTTTGCAAGGACGTGTTCCGGCTGGGTTAGAAGAACGGGAAAGTGGTGATGTTGGAGGCTGGGCTGTCTCTGCAGAATCGTGTCCCGGTCGTCGAGTTCGATGTCCTCGTACACGACATTCGGGTAGAGCAAGTATGCTACTCTAGAAGAAAGGTGCTTCTTCATCACACCTCGGTCTTCACACCGCCTCCTCAAGTCCGCAACCGTGGCCTCAAGCTGGTTGATGCTAGTTATTCTCTTGACGTTTTCCGACGGGAACTCGTTCATGAATTCTTCCTCGTCTTCGAGGTTCCGGCTAGAGTCTCCACTAGCGTGTTCGTATTGCTCCTTGATGAAGAGCAAATCGTCATACTCTTCCTTTGCATTTCCCAAATCACCAATGGCTGACATCAGCTCTAAGTAGAGAGGATGCACGTCCTCTGCAGGGCCGTCGGCGGAGATTCCCTTCAGATCCAAGGGCATATTCTTGGATTCTTCAGCCTTGGCACGGTCGTGCTTTTCATCCAGTGAGGAGGATCGTGCAGGCTTTGTGCGGCCGGCAGCAAGGAGACTAAAGAAGCGCGTCTCGAGTGTATTGAGCTCGACCTCATCCTCGTCTAGAAGAACCTCCAGGCGCTCGTAATCTGCCTCCTGATAATGATATTCAGATCGTAAGGTCTGCATCTCAGCCATACGCCGGTCAAGGAACTCCGGGGATGAGAATTGCGTGCCTCGTTGGTTAACGAGCATCGGGCGGACAACGCTCATAAAGGCATTATCTGCATCATCCTTCTTGCGCCGGAGTTTCCTGAGCTGTTTCCGCTTCTCGGCCATCTGGCCTTTGATGTCGTTTAGTTTTGCTCGCTTTTCTTTCAGTTGGGTCCAAAGTAGTTCGATCTCACCATCAGAAACATCGGACGATTCTGACAGCTCGTCCTCTGGCATACCTGGTGTTCCCGATGGCATGCGTGGACCTTTTCTACCCGCTGCTAGTTTACGAGGACTTTGACCTCTCTCGTATTGTGAGACCCAAGTGGTGATTCTATTTGTGAAAGAGGCTTTATCTTGCTGAGCTGAAAACCCGAATGCTGGAGCTGCTGGTAGTAGCGGTGGAAACCGGCGAGCATTGCGATACAATATCGGGTCAACCTCAGAATCGGAGTCGGAATAGCGGCTGTCAGTTGGTCGGGTTCTAGAGTAGGTAGAAGAGCCTGAAGTGGAGTGCACGTCGTCTTGAAAGGGCGGAGAGTACCATCCTGAGCCCCTGTTGGTCGAGCCATGATGTCGGGAGCGAAATGATCTTTCCTCAGACGTTGGAATGCTTGGCAACTTTGCAGGCTCAGCTTTCTGCAACGAACCAGCCCTTTCCTCTGGCTGACATGGTTCCAAGGCGAGACTCTTGTCCTCAAGAGGACCCGATGGACTCCAACAACTAGGTGGAGGGGGAGGGAGCGTGGGGCGCCCAGGGATAGAAGTATTGCGTCCAAGCAGTATATTGCTATCAGAACTGGAGGCTCGTAGAGGCGGAAGTCGTGTCGGGAGCGGCGGCGGCGGCGGCGGAGGTGGCGGCGGATTTGGGATGATGAAGCGTGATAGGCTCCAGGTAGCACCTGGGGGTGGAGGCGGCGGCGGAGGTGGAGGAAGAGTCATACGGCTATGCGGTGGGAGGATCGGGGAATTTGCGTCCCTTCCTTGGGACCGAGTCTGGAACCGACACGGCTCAACTGAATCCAGTTCAGAGTGAACTGGGGAGAGAAAAGGAGGATAGGGCGGCGGATGCTCAAGAGCTCGCATTGGATGCCATGGTGCTGGAGGTGGCGGCGGCGGTAATCGATGGGGCGGTGGTGGTGGTGGAGGTGGAGGAAGAATAGCAGGTGTTGTCGGCACTGAGCCTGGCGAAGACGACTCCATGTTGCTTTCTGGCAAAAGATGAAGATGCAGACGTGCTATTGGTTTGGACAAGGCTGCAAAGGTGCTGGAGCTGGCGAGTTGGGAGGCTATACTGTCCGACGAGATTCTGGCGCCGTCTTGCTTGTCCTGGCGTTGCAAGGACAGCTTGTCGAGAATGAGTTGCAAGGGAGACGCATGGCCAAGGCTGGCGTTGTCGAAGAGGATTTGGCCGGGTGACGATGGAATGCCAAACGACACTGGACGGGAGCTGACGCGGATGGCTGCATCCATAGATGCGACGCGGAGCAGCTAGGATTGGAGCGGCGGATAAAGATCGTCCATGTCTTGAGACAACATCGATGGCACAGGGCAAACGCGACGGGACGCAGATGGAACAGAGATGGTCTGGTTTGGTGAGAAGTCGGTCGATGATGCGGCTCTGTTGGATGAGATGAAGTTGGTTGCGGACGTGAAGTTTAGCGTCAGCACCTGAGCTGGAGCACCGACCACGTCGATGACTTCCAGCACACCACGGATGGAAAAAGCACAGGTACTTCAGGTAGCTGCTCTATTCGGGCTAGGGCATTAGGTGCCCCCGGGACCCCCTGAGGGCGAATCCTCTAGCCCGTGGAACCTTGCTGTCTCCCTTCCATGCGTGCATGTCTCCCAGCCCATCCAATCTGTCCATCCAGACACCCATCCATTAGGCTTGCTCCAGGTTGCTGTTGCTGCTCGGTTCACCTGCAACAGAGCTGTCTGGGAGGGAACGTGCGCCAACAACGCTAGGTCCACTAACGATGAACCCCGGCTCCACTGGACGGTAGCGGATGGTGGCGGGATGCTCGCCAAAGGCCGCCTAGGGTCCGCTGTGGGCCGAGCGCCATCTGCTATGGATGGACGGATGGATGGACGGGTTCGGCTCGTGCCCTGCCGCTATGATAGTTCACCAACTACTGTAGAGTACAGGCCGTTTTGAGACCATCCTGGGACCATCCTGGGGCCATTTTTGGTGCCCTCTGAGTGGCGGATTGAATGCCACCCGCTCCAACATCGTCTCCACCTCCATCGTGGGTGCACGACGCGAGAAGCATATTGTAATGTACAAGGGGCCAGCTGGATGAGAGACGAGGGCGCCTACTGTTGGCTGGAACTGCTTACTGTAATGAGATGACATGACGGCCACGTTGCGGTATATTGATTACGAGCCTCCTTAGGGTGGTTGCCCTTGCTGTGGCGGCACGTCCGTACATATACCCGGCTGTAGTCTCGAAGTTAGCTGAGTACGATGGAGCTGTCGTGGGGTAGACCCCCCCGCCTTTGCTGTTTGACGAGTGGGAGAGGGGTTACAGATCAATATTCACAAAGGAATAATTGAAGAGCATCCAAGTTTACTGCCTAATTGCTGAGGAGGAGACCGAACAGCTGGCTGCATCATATGTCCTGTAACCATCAGGTACCGGTTTCTACCAAGCAGAGGTGGGCAGCTCTTTGTGGCACAGCTCGTTGGCCTCGTCTCGTTGTTGCAGAACGCCACAGCAAGAGAGGCCGTGGGATGACAGGTCGTTTCCAACGCCGACTCTGCGTTGTAACTCTACTTCTTTGCCATCACGAAGCCCACACACACACACACACACAAACACACACATGCATGCACACACCCTGGCCTCTTTTGCCCACACCCA
Source organism: Pseudonectria foliicola (assembly GCA_003693505.1). Classification (NCBI taxonomy): domain Eukaryota; kingdom Fungi; phylum Ascomycota; class Sordariomycetes; order Hypocreales; family Nectriaceae; genus Pseudonectria; species Pseudonectria foliicola. The sequence continues at coordinate 96,395 of QUZD01000025.1, read as the reverse complement.
CTCCCACTCTTTGCTGTCTCGACTTGTCTTGTCGCTCTGCAGCCAGTCGCGTCTTCATCAACGCCGGTCCGTCTCTCCTCCAGCTGGGGCCGCAGCAAACCCCTCTTCCACTGTGAGACGAGCCCAGTGGCATTGTGGGAACGTGGGAATGTGGGAATCATGCGAGCTCTGGGGTTCTCCCGTCTCCCATGCATTTCATACGCGGCATAAAGACGCCGCTCGCGCGGTTTGTCTGGCGAGCAACTGATAAGCTGCATATGTACTCCATACAGTTGTTCTCGCTGCCCGCTGCCGACTGCCCACCCACCGGCGCACACCTCGCGTTCTAATTTACTCATTCTGCCACCCGGCCGCCTGTCCTTCTGATACACCTCTCTTTCACTTCTGACCAGCCTGGCGATAGCAAAAGCAGGTGGGTAGGTACTCAGTCGTCTCCTCATCATCGCCCTCGCCCTCCTCGCCCTCCTCGCGCTCCTCCTCCTCCTCCTCTCCCTCCTCTTTCCGCCGCCGTCTTGCCTGGATGCAGATGCACAGTCGCGGTCCCTGCTACTCTTGCTCCCGAATGCTAACGCTAAGCGGCGCAGAACATTGCTGCTCCGGTCCAGGCACATCTGCCAGGCTTTCCTCTTTCATTCGGGTCTAGCCGGGCTCCTAGAAACCAAAGGATACAAGGCCATATACAAGCACGAGCGCAACCTAGATTCTGCCGCCGCAATCGTGCCCTATTTGACCCCGGCGACCCCCGGCTGCTCGGCCAGACGACTGCAACCCTCGGCGCGGCTTCCAATAAATCCTTGTACTACACGGGTTCCTAGGTCATTGTCGCTTGCCTGTCTTGGCTTGCTTCGGGTTTCATCTTCTTCGCCTTGAGCCGCATGACCAAACGCTGCCTTCGACACCCCTCGTTTCCTGCGGTCCTCCAAAACTCCCCGCCAGCCACCACGCATCCTGCACACCACCAGGCCCAGTCCAATCCTGCGACGTCTTGGGAGTTGGTAATCCTTGGGCCTCAAACCGCGAGACCTTTCACAGAGTACAGTGTGCGTTGGGCTTCGACTCCGGCGTCTGCCCGCTCTTGACCCCGGCCCAGATTTGTGCACCATCATCTACAAGACTGTCGAGGACTGCACCTCTTCCCTCGATCTGTGTTGCGCACCTATATTGTGGAAGCTGTCCGTTGCTCTTCGGCTTCTTCACCATTTGATCGACTGATATAGGGCTTTCTGCGCAAAATGCCACTATGTACCATACCGATCAATCGGTAAATCGTCGATGGGGCGACTGGTCGCAATGGACGTGGAGTCAGGAATACCAGCGGTACTATCGCCAGCGTCAGGATATCAATGGTTTGACTTGCCTCTTTCTCCACTTCCTTGGTCGTATAATGCTGCTCCACGAATACTAATACCTGCTCTGGGCCATGTAGGAGAAATCGAGACGGATTGGGAGCAGGGATTCGCTGGTGCCTCGGATGCGCAAACCCCACGAGAAACCACTGAAGTGGACGACATCACCGATGGCCTTGCCAACCTACAGACATCTACATCATCGAGTTATGACGCTCACGGTATGCTCTCAATGCCACCGGCTTGCTTAACCTCGACACTGACCATTGTGCTTGATGCCACAGAGAGCGAGTATTCAGTCACGAGCGGTTCAAGAAGCAAGTCGAAACACAAATCATCAAGCCGTTCCAAGGGGAAGAGCCGGGCCTACTCTGATGCCAGAGAAGGCACAGCTGCTGGGTACTCGGCATACGAGCCAGCAGCCACCAGTGCCAGTGTGGATACTGTAAAGTGTAGGTTAACAATTGCCATGTTTCAGCGGCCAGCCTTTCTGACTACCAATGAAAGACTATCGGGCTTCCGACGGCGCATACTACCCGCACACAGAAGAAACTCGGTTACAACAGGAACAGGGTAAGAATAACCACGCACTGATTCCACTTCTTACCTGTGCTTATCAAGGCCGAAAGTAGCCAACTCCAGTTATCAAGTGGCAGGGTCCGGGGAAGCGAACACTCCAGGTACATACTTCTCTATGGATAGTGCTAGCAAAGTCGCGACGCTGAGGATGGATAAGTCCACACATACGATGTTTTTCGTGCGCTGACAGTCAAACTATAGCAGCGGGTCAAGCCTACGCGGTGCAATATACAGACGATGAGGACCCGGATGTTCAAGCGGCCATTGCAATGAGCAGAACGTACAACTACAGTGGTCACACAAGTGGCGAAGCCTCTTCCACAGCATATGGTATGTTGAGATGTGTTGCCGATGCGCACTATCCTTTGTTGACTGAATATTATAGATACATACGACTATGAGGATAGGGGTCCGCCGACACCAAAGGCTCAAGCGTCAAGCAGTCACATCATGGCGACTGAAGCCGCCGCGGAACAACTGGACCCTCGTAGGTTAAACATGCGTTGCGCGAGATATATTTAGCTGACAGCTTGTGCAGGTTATCGTGTAGAACATTCAAGTCGCTTTCAGCCCGGAGAGGTATTAGGCGTGGGACCTTGCAGCTCTTGACGCATGGCTAACCTGTTTCATAGATCTTCAAGGTATACTGGTCCGAGCCACAAGGTTCTGGGTACGAGGGCGCACCCTCAGTCTCGGACAGACGGGAGTTCCGGGACCGATTTGGTTCCAAATTTTTCATGGGGTTTCGTCGCTTCATTGTTATTGCCAACGACCTTGGTCATTGCACTTGTGTGTAAGTTTGTGGAACTCATTGCGCAACGTCGAGTTTCGTATTCTGACAAATGCAGGCCAATTCTCACATATGGCGGCAAAGGATGCAAGAAGAGAGGCGTGAAGCCAGAAAAGCATGGCGTCATCTGCGAGAAAGGGCACAAGGTCAAACTTTTGAGCGGAGAGCCCAAGCTTGGCTTCGCACCAGCCAAGGTCGAAATCACGGTCGATGGCGAGAAACTGGCGAAAGAGTCCCGAGTCAACTACTCAAAACTGGTGACGGTCGAGCACAATGTCAAGGTCTTCTTCATTGGGCATGTGACGACCAGCGACTGGGAAATTGTTTCGAGTGCCGTCAATCGATGCTGGGAGGACAAGATCCACCACGGGAGAAGACACGTCCGGTGAGATCGACTTGAGCCCTGCATCCACGTTCCCCGATGTCTTAACCGGCATCGCGTTTCTGGTGTCTTTACGGCATCAGACCTATATACGTTTTCCCTGGAACAGAGGAACCATCCAACGTCGACAGGTGAAGCAACCATTCACGATGTTACGAGCGCAGCTGCTGCTGGATTCATTTTCTTTGCTCCTTCTATTCTTTTAGTTGCGTTTATTTGTTTGGCCCCCTGCTGGATTCGCTACAGCGTACCGAGGTCATGCCCAGAGTTCGTTTCCGGTTATCCCAGATGACTTACGTTTATTGTATGGAGAATCAAGAGGATACTGGGGTGGGATCATTCGTTGGCTATTAGGCAGCCTGGCACGACTGAAGCTGGGATTTCTCGAGACAATTGTCAGCCAAATGTGCTACACTCGTCGGAGGGACCCCTGACAGATGGGCCGGGGGGGCAGGAATGTGTCTGAGGAAGCTAAAGAGAAAGAGCACCACCACGTATTGTTGACGCGACGAAGCACTTGGTCAGGTCCGGGACACAAGACGGCTGACCATGATGAGGATATCATGCCGGGGTGGAGGGCTGCGGGGGGTTCTCGGAGCCATGGCTGTACGGGTATACTGCAAAAGGCCTTGGTTGAAGCCAAGGGCTGGCTGGTTGTGTGATGCGTGTGATACTGCAGCTAGGTTTTGAGAGAGTTTGGCAACTAGGATGATTAAATGGGAATGATGTTGGCTTGTATGCAATCTCGCCAGGTTGGTTGGTTGGTTGACTGATTGATTAGTTGGTTGTTTGAGTTGAATAGCTGTTGATGATGTTTGAGATGGCACAGTAATACTAAGGTATTCAGAATATGTACCTACAGTACGTAGTCGCAGGCGGCCGGGCCGAGCAAGGGAAAAGGGGGACCCACCCGGCGTCATTGTGCCTCGGCATGTCTTCCCCGCAACGCAGCTTGATGGCCGAGCGAGCGAGTGAGGATGTACCATGGATGGCAGCAGCAGGGATCGTCGCGGAGGAATTGAAGCTCATATATCCATACAGATCAGTCTGTACAGTCTGGACCCTTTTGCACATTGCAGTTCTTTCCAACCCCGACTTGACGTGTTGATAACCCCTTTCCACCGAACCAAACAGCATCACCTCCTTCTTGACACGGCGCGAGTAGCAACGCTGTGTTCTGTAGATTCGCAGCATCATCGCCACACCACAGTAACATTGTCACCTCAGCCGATTCCGTCCATTAACTACCTAGATACCTACCTACCTACGTACCTTGTCTACCACCGCCACCGCCATCGCCACCACCACCACCACAACAACAACAACAACGACAATACTGACGATTTCCATCATGGCCGAGACAGAACTCCACGACTTCCCCTCCCTCTTCTCCCTCAAGGGCAAGGTCGCCGTCGTCACCGGCGGCTCTCGCGGCCTCGGTCTGCACGCAGCCTCGGCGTAAGTGCCCCATCCACAACCTGCTCCCATGAGACCCTCACGGCCTGGGCATGTACAGATACAGATGTATACATATATGCACATCGATACAGATACAGGTATGCTGACAGCAACCAGGCTCCTCCAGGCCGGCGCATCCAAGGTCTTCATCTCGTCGCGCAAGGCGGCCGCGTGCGAGGAGGCGTGCAAGGCTCTCAACGCGCTACCGAACCGGGCGCCCGGGGCCGAGGCGATTGCGGTTCCCGCCGACGCGGCGACGGTCGAGGGCGTCGAGAAGCTGGTCGCCATGGTGCGCAAACACACGGACCGCGTCGACGTGCTCATGGCCAACGCGGGAGCGACCTGGGGCGAGAAGTTTGACTCGCACCCGGACTCGGCCTTTGCCAAGGTCATGGACCTCAACGTCAAGGCCGTCTTCAACACGGTCCGCCTCTTCGCGCCGCTGCTGGAAAAGGGCGCGTCCCGGGCGGACCCGTCGCGCGTCCTCATCACCGCCTCCGTCGCCGGGCTCGGCATCGGCACGCTCGGCGCCCAGGGCACGTACGGCTACTCGGCCAGCAAGGCGGCGGCCATCCATCTCGGCCGCAACCTCGCCATTGAGCTGGGCCCCCGCCACATCACCGTCAACAGCATCTGCCCGGGCTTCTTCCCCAGCAAGATGTCCAACGGCCTGCTCGCCATTGCGGGCGGCGCCGACAAGATGGCCGCGGGGAACCCCATGGGCCGCCTCGGCGTCCCCGAGGACATTGCCGGTGTCGTCGTGTATCTGTCTAGCCGCGCGGGTTCCCACGTCAACGGCGAGGCCATTGCCATCGATGGCGGTGCGCGGTGGGCCAGGGGCGAGTTGTCTGCGGCTGGTGAGGCCACGGCCAAGTTGTAAGAGACAAGAGACAAGAGACAAGAGACAAGACAGAGTCCGAAGGGACGGGTCCCCTTGAGGGTTCAAGTCGAACTAGTATTGGCTGTACGCTTTTTCCAGAGACGATGCAATACAAAGAGGCATCATTATTCAATGCTCTCCAGAATGTCCCCCACCCCCCAGTAGGCCGGCGACTTTTCGTCATGTCATACCACGTCCATATATCCTAACCGTCCCCAACGCCAGGCAGCCCAACCCAACCCAACCCAACCAATGCCCTCTTTTCAAGTCTCATGCTTCCAACGGCTTGCGTGCCACCCACGCGCTCGCCTTGTACGATGTCTGCAACAGGCTTTCCCGGTCGTTGATGTAGGGCGCATCGATGCCCGTCTGTCGCCACTCCACCACGAAGCCCATCTTCTCCAGCAACGCCATGACCTCGTCGTCGCTCAGCTCAAAGCTGCCCGGGTCCGCAATCCCGGACGAGTTGTTGTAGTCGTGCTCGCCGTCGCCGTCGTCGTCGTGCCCGTGGTTTCCGGGAGCATTGTTCTCAAAGTGCCACAGCAGCGGGCCAATGTTGACGAGCACGCCGCCGGGCCGCAGGCAGTGCCGGATCACCTCGAGGTACCGTATCAGGTTCGGCGCCGTGTCGAGGAAGAAGACACTCGCCACGGCGTCGTACTGGCCCTTGTGCGCCTCGTCGGCGTACAGGCACAGGAAGTCGGCCGCGCACATGGACATGGACCCGGCGCTGGACCCCGCCGCCGCCAGCGTGCTCGCCGGGTGCACGTCCGGGATCGTGTAACTGCGCAGGTGGTTCGCCCGCGTGAGGTGGTTGGAGAAGGTGTGGATCCAGGGGAAGATGGTGTGCTGGTTGGCCGTCGTGCAGCCGTTGAGAATGTACGACGACGCGAGCAGCTGGTGGTAGGATATCTCATTGCCCTCAGCCGTGAAGCCGTTTCGGCACAGGTCAAACACCAGCCGACCCAGGCCAGCGCCGGGCACGAGCACGCTCAGGGGCTCCACACCGGCGGGCCGGCGCTGCCGCTCCTTTTCCAGGGCCGTCATCACCGGCCCGTAGCTAGCCGCTCGCTCTGCGGCGCCCGCCTCGGACCAGTCGCGGTAGAACTGGCGTAGGGTGCTCCGGGCCTTGTCGATGTCGGCATGCTTGGCTACGCCAGCCCACTCGGGCGGCATGGTAGGTTCCGTATCGTCCGAGGTTGATGCGAGCTCTCGAAAGGAGTGCAGGCCAAAGTCGGCAATGGCGCGGGCCAGCTTGGCATTGGTGTCAATGGCATCGTCAGTCTTCTCGAGTGTCTCCAAGAAGTTGAAGGGGGGCGCCGCCAGGAGCTGCCAGTGCGACTGCGGAAGGGCGTAGAAGGACTGGCGGCGGAGATGGGTGATGTTGAAGTGAGCAACCTTGGGATATTGGCTGCGAACGCACGTTAGCTTGAAGCCAGCTCAAAGCGGCCCCTTTCTGTTACAAGTCAAATCCATGAGAGCTCTAGATTTGACCCGAGACGTGAAAGAGTTGAAGGACGGGACTCACAAGAAAGAGTCGAGCGCACAGAAGATGACTCGAACTTCCTCCGGGTCGTCGATATTCTCCTCCACTCCGCCCCAGGTATCGTCATCAGCTACAGTCTCTTTCCTTAGGGACAAGCCCTCTTCTCGCTGATCATCTGCCATGCCCTCAGTCCGGCTCTCCACCTCAATGACTCAACTTTCAACCGTCAAATCAGCCAGGCTAGGCAGGGCAGGTGTTGAAATTTTGGCAGAATTGAGAGAGCTGAGCCGGATAGCAACTGGGCAAAGGTTCCAGACAATCGTCAATTCCGCAAATGAACCGTCTTGCGCTTTCTGTATTGCCTAATCAGAGTGAAGTCTTTTGTGGATTGTGACTGAGCATGGAGTCAACTTGCGATGCTCGTTTTGCGGAGTCGCAAATTGCGCCAATGGCAGCCATGGCGATATGGAGAGGTATCTGGGGCAGGCCCCATCATGTGACTCGATTGAGAGAATTCACTTTTGGCATGGCAATCTTGGGCGACACGTGTGCGAGCGGACAAGTCATGACGAGCGAAATTCACTCAAGGCAGCGTTCCCGAGGTGGACTCGAGGCACTCGTTGATCCTCGATCCGGTTGGGAGCCGCAAAGGAATCAATTGGTGTTGCAGATGCTGAGCCAACGGCTTTGGTCGCCTTGCCCAGCCTCGTCTCCACACTTCGACAGGTAACTCGGCGCTTGGAACTCCCCTCTTCTCATCTCCATCAACCCCCCGTCCTCCAAATCCTCTAACCCTTGGCGATATCTTGCTCTTTAAAAATAGCCTCCATCATGGCAAGTGCTGAAAACCAGGCCGTCGAGCTTTCTGTGCCACTCCCACAATCACCAGACACGCGCATCTACCTGCGTTTGTCCACCAAGGCCAAGGCGGTTGTGCTCTTCCTGACGACAGCAACTCCTGATGAGCTTGCAACGGCAACGTCCATGGGCTCCTTTGTCTATGCTCTTCCCAACGTAGGTGTTTTTGAGTCAAGCATTCTCGGTTTGGAGCGTCAGCCCGCTAACGAAGGGGTGCCTGCAGAGATTGAACGAAACCCAGCCTCTGTCAACTACCCTCTTCTCTTCAGAGTCTTCTATAGAGTTCACCACGCGGCTGGCCAAGTTGCTGGCCCGCAAGACCCAGCTCCCCGTTTATGTGACCAGCTCGATGAGCTTCTCCAACGCGGGCATGGGTGGCACCGTGGAAGAGGAGATGGAAGCATTCAAGGCCATCATGGACGTTGTGCTTGTGAGGCTACAGCAAAAGGCTTCTGGTACGGCGTAGCGAGGGTTTCCGTCGTCCTGGCTTGATGCCCGCAGAGCTATTTAGCGACGCCTCTGCTCTGTTTCGGCTCCAGGAAACATCCGAGGGCCTGTGGCTGGATCATTGCCAGGCATACATGTATCCACACGATTCATTATGGAACGATGGCTTGCCCAGACTGCCAGCGCTTTGTCAACCTGACAAATTTGGACGTCACCGCGGTCGATCAGCTGTCAGCGCTGTGTTACTGGCACACGAATGCTCGGTCTGAGAAGGAGAGTGACACAAGGCAGCCGCAGCATGGGCTCTCAACGCCGAGTCTCTATCTACTACCTATCAGGACTCATGGCACTACCTACCTACCTACCTGCCTATCTGCCTACCTATACAATAGGACACACGTCAACTGCCCCGGAAATATGGATCGTGCGGCTGGGCTCGTGCGAATGGCCATGCTGCACCAAAGGGCCACATTCAGAGCCGAAGCTGGCAAAGCTGGCAAAGCTGCGATGAGACAGTGTAATGGCGGGTATGGCAGGGTAACGGTTGGGGAGGAGGATGAAAATGGAGATGATGGTGATGATGATGATAACGATGAAAGCATGGTCAAGCCGTCGTCAGACAAGTTACGTACGTACTGGACTCACTGTACATATCATCCAAGTTAGTGTGCCAGTCTACAGATCCATAAGTACATACTCTGTAGCGAGTGCAGGAATGTCAGTGCCCCTCATACAGTACGGAGTAGTAGTTGGTGGGAAACCGTTGTGGCTGAGCAGGGATGTCTATGTCTATGCATATATAGTTCAACTGGAGCCCTTTACCGGGCTGACCGGGTCTCTTGTCAAGCAAAAGTGAAGCATCGGTGGAGATCAAACAGGAGACGGTCGAGCAGTTTCGGTTTCAATTGTTCCCCCAAGAACGCAGTGGCTACCGATTAGAAACGGCGCCATGAAGGGGAAAAGGAACGAGGACAGAAGAATGAAACGGCGCCAGTTGCCCTGTTTATCGTTATCGCGACCCCGCCATTTGCCAGCACAGGGTTTTTTGGGTGGGCATCATGATGAGGTCTGTACAGTGCATGTGACTGTGAAAAGCGACCTGGAGAACCAGGGGATTCACTGTGTGCATGTCCTTTAGTACTGTGAGTCTGCCAGTTGGGTGGCCCCACGGCGAATACTCCGTACAGTAATGTGTACTCCAAAGAGGTAGAGGCAGAGGCAAATGACCCATGAATCAGCGTGGCTTCCGCTTCCCACTTCCACTCTGGCTCCTGGGTTTGGGAGGGGCAGTCGACAGTTGCCCCCCCCCCCTCCCCCAAACTGCTGCTGCTACCACTTACCTTTCTTTACTGTACGGAGCACCACTGCCACTTTCACTGCCACTGCCACTAATTACTGCTGCCACTGCTGCTGCCACCACTGCTGCTACCTACTACTACTACTACTTACTACTACTACTACTACTACTACTACTACTACTACTACTACTACAACACCACCGCTAATACTTCTCCTCTCCCCATCCTCACCTCCCTCTTCGACCTCTCCAGCACCTCCAATCCGCTCGACCTTCTATCCCAGAAGTCGCTGGGCTTCACCGATGTGGTAGCCTTCTCAGCGCACCCCCCTTCCCCCCCGCCTTCGTCCTCGATTGCGTGCCTCCGACCGCCGCCCCCTCCTCTCACCCGTTCTGCGATCCTGAAAAAAAAAGTTCAACCACCGAAACAGTCGCTGCCATGTCTTCCTGGCAGCCCGCCCAGGAGTCTCTGCAGCAGCTTGCTGCTTGCCTCAAGGACTCACTCAGCGCCTTTGACAAGAATGCACAGAAGCAGGCCGAGCAGGTGAGCTGTCCCCCAGTGTCGCACTCTCCAACCCGCTCCACCCCCGCTAATCGAGCTTGCTTCTCCCATCTAGATGCTTGAGCAGGCCAAGTCGTCGCCTGACATCAACAACTATCTCTCGTACCTCTTTTCCAGCGCGCACCCTCCCGATGGCATCCAATGCTCCCCCGAGGATTACCACCTCGTGCGTTCCGCCGCAGCCATTATGCTCAAGAACAACGTCCGCTCCGAATGGAAGTCGATCCCCGAGTCCAGCCTCCCCCTCATCAAGCTCTCCGTGCCCCACGCCTTGCAGGACAAGAACCCCCAGATTCGGAGCTTTGCCGGCAACATCGCCACAGAGGTCATCCGCCGCGGCGGTCTTATGAGCTGGCCCGAGCTGCTGCCTCAGCTCCTCGACATGATCGGCAACGCCTCTGGCCAGGTCTCCGAGCAAGGCCAGGAAGGCGCCATGTCTGCCATGGCCAAGATTTGCGAGGACAACGACCGTATGTTGACCAAGGAGGTCAATGGCCAGCGCCCTCTCAACTATATCCTGCCCCAGCTCATCGCCGCCACCAAAAGTCCCTTGCCCAAGGTTCGTGCGGGAGCACTGACGGCTATCAACGTCTTCACTTCGCGCCCCTCGCAGGCCATGGTCAACTCCATCGACGACCTTTTGCAGCATCTCTTTACCCTGGCTGGTGACCAAAACACCGACGTCCGCCGACAGGTCTGCCGAGCGTTTGTCCAGCTCGTCGAGACCCGACCCGACAAGCTGCAGCCGCACATTGGCGGCCTTGTCGACTATATCATCACACAGCAAAAATGCGACGACGAGGATCTCGCTTGCGAGGCGGCCGAGTTCTGGCTAGCCGTCGGCGAGCATGACGACCTCTGGATGGCTCTACAGCCCTACCTCAACAAGATCATCCCTGTCCTTCTGGAGTGCATGGTGTACAGTGACGAGGACATTGCTCTCCTGGGAGGTCAGTCGGACGATGAAGACGAGGAGGATCGCGAGCAGGATATCCGCCCCGCGTTTGCCAAGAAGCCGCTGGCCCGGACGACGAACGGGGAGGTGGCCGCCGAGAAGAACGATGAGATGTTCAAGGCCACGTATGCAGCCGTCGAGGACGGCGAAATCGAAGATGACCTCGACGACGGCGACGAGAACCCGGATGAGCGATGGACGATCCGGAAGTGCTCCGCTGCTGCTCTCGATGTCTTTGCTCGAGACTTCAGAAATCCCGTCTTCGAGGCCATCTTTCCGTACCTTTCACAGCACCTCAAGCACAACGAGTGGCCTCACCGAGAGGCGGCTGTACTCGCCCTCGGTGCTGTAGCAGAAGGATGCATGGAAGTTGTCGTCCCTCACCTGCCCGAGCTCATTCCCTACCTCATCTCGCTTCTCGAGGACCAGGAGTCTCTCGTTAGGCAAATCACATGCTGGACTCTGGGCCGATACTCGGCTTGGGCAGCCAACCTGGAGGGGCCGCAAAAGGACCAGTACTTTGTTCCCCTGATGGATGGCATTCTTCAAAAGATGCTTGACAAGAACAAGAAGGTCCAGGAGGCTGCCGCCTCGGCCTTTGCCAATCTTGAGGAGAAGGCAGGCACTGTTCTGGAGCCCTACTGCGGCCCTATTATCCAGCAATACGTTCGTTGCTTCGCCAAGTACAAGGATCGCAACATGTATATCCTCTACGACTGCGTACAGACCCTGGCGGAGCACATTGGGCCCATCCTGGCGAATCCGGAGCTGTCGGACCAGCTGATGCCTGCTCTGATTGACCGATACAACAAGGTCTCTGACCAGTCCCGCGAGCTCTTCCCCATGCTTGAGTGTCTATCCTATGTTGCCATGGCCCTTGGCGATGCGTTCTCTCCCTTTGCGCAGCCCATCTTCATCCGCTGTGTCAACATCGTGCACGTTAACCTGGAGCTCTCTCTGGCTGCAGCCAGCAGTCCGGCAATCGATACCCCCGACAAGGACTTCCTCGTGACTAGTCTCGACCTCCTCAGCGCCATCATCCAAGCTCTGGACGACGCAAAGGTTGCGGAGCTGCTCGGAAGTTCGCAACAATCCTTCTACGAGCTCCTTGGATTCTGCCTCGAGGATCCTGCCGACGAGGTTCGGCAATCGGCATACGCCCTTCTCGGCGACTGTGCCAGATACGCATACCCCCAGCTGCAGCCGCATCTACAGACTCTTTTGCCTATTCTTCTCAAGCAGCTCGACCTTGAGAATATCCTCGACGAGGAAATTGACAACGGATTCGGCCTCATCAACAATGCTTGCTGGGCCGCTGGCGAGATTGCCATGCAGCACGGAAAGAACATGTCGCCTTGGGTCGTGGAACTTCTCCAAAGATTCGTCGAGATTATCACCAACCCCCGCATACCCAAGTCGTTGACCGAGAATGCCGCCATCGCCCTCGGTCGCCTGGGTCTTCACAACTCTGAGCAGTTGGCACCCGCCCTGCCGCAGTTTGCCGAAGACTGGCTCAACAACATTCGCGACGTTGAGCCAACGGAGGAGAAGGCCTCGGCCTTTAAGGGCTTCTCCATGGTCGTTGGCCAGAACCCACAGGCCATGGAGAGCTCGCTGTTGGCCTACTTTTCTCAGATTGCCCAGTATCAGGAGATGAGCCTCAAGAGTCCCATCAAGCAGGAACTCCATGATGTTTTCCAGAACGTATGTACTCCCAAATGACAGTAACAGATTCGACAAGGCAAGTTCAGCAAACTAACCACTTTCTTGTTGCTGCAGGTTATCAACGTCTACAAGCAAATGATCCCCCAATTCTCCGAATTTGTTGGGCGGCTGTCACTCCGAGATCGTCAAGCTTTGCAGAGCACCTATTCGCTATAGGTAGGAGATGGAAAAAGGCACGGCAGAGTAGGGGCGAGGTAATTACATAGGCATAGATAGCATTCATAGTTTTTGTTTTCTTTTGTTTTCGGTCTTTGGCATGGAAAAGGGGACCGGGATGAGGCTGTTTTGGTTGCACGCCGGAGCAAAAGCCATCGAGTTGCTTCATTTGGTTGAATTACCCACTGAGCAGGACAGCGAATGATGCGGCTTCCAGAAGGGAGAGACATTTGGGGGCAACGACTGTATGATGGATGACTCGATGGGACGCAACGCTCTTCCACGAGACGTGACTAGGGGAGGAAAATATACCTGAGAGTGAGCGGGAGGATGGGATGTTTTTGCCATGGGCTAGTAGATAGATACAAACCTCGTCTTGTTGGGCGTCGTTTTCGCAAGTGATGTTGGATGGTTGATAGAGACGAGTTGCCTGACTCGACATAGAAGGGGCGGGGGGGGAGATATGGGAATCAAGGGGTATGGAACCACTGCGCCGATGCTGTCATGTAAACCACAAGTGCCCTTCTATTGCTTGCTGGGAGTGTCGAGAAGCCCCAAGGTCGATTTCCAAGCTGCCTGCTGGCCACACGCGCTCGTGATTTTCAAAGACGCCTCGACCGGGTGACCCTAGTTGAGCGTGGGGGCGAATACGAGGTGGTGACTGGCACACACATTTATGGCCTTTGCGAGCATACATGGACCAAACAAGAGCAGGCTGGTAAGATGACGGGCGAGGCATTTTCCAAAGAAAGGATTCGAATGTGTGTCGTGTATTCCCATGGAGCTGAGCTTGATCGTCCAATGCCAGGGCACACGTCAACGTGCAGGGTACGCAGACTTGGACGGGAACAGCCCCCGGGAGAAGCGGTCTGCTGCGTTATTTTTCTCTTTGGACCAAGGGGCAAGCGAGGGAAGAAGGGGAAACATCAGCTGGCGGGCATGGCCCTGCGGTTGCTGTGTGCTCTAGAAGGTGGTTTGTGTGGATGATGGCCACTTTTGGAACCATGAACGCTCCACGGACACAACAGAATGCTGTGGACAAGGAAACACGGCCATACAAGACACGTGGTGTCTCATCTGAATGGTACTGTAGGACCACTAAGTTATAAAAGGGCTCCAGAAAGGTAGAAAAGTGAGTGTATGCGCGGGTGGCAGAAGAGGCAAATCGGGTTGTCGTCGCGGTTGGACATGTGCCAAACACTATACTTATACTGCTTCGATGCGAAGAGTGCGAAGAAGGAGAAGAAGAAGAAGAAGAAGAAGAAGAAGAAGAAGAAAGAGAAACCACAGCCTGGAACGGGATGGATATCGAAGTTTGTACGAACAATGAGCTTCATCATGGTGGATCCGCCTCGCGAGTCTTCACTCGTATGCCAAAGTGTTGATGACTGCTGCTGGGCCAGTAAACGCTGATGGTGCCCATTTCGCCCCAACGTTTTCAATTCTCACTTCCGCGCAGTATGGCAAGACACCTCCCTCTACCGTGCAGCTTGACATGAATAAATGGAACGCCTGGCAAAGCCTACGATGATGCCACTGCGCTACGTGGATGCCGGGTGCTGGGTTGACGTGAGGTAAAGTACGGAGGAGTGAATGGGCAAACTCGCATTCACATTTAAGGCGGCCTGCGGATGACACGCTGTTTGGACCACCTCCTCTTTTTTCCCATTTAGGTCCCCTGTTTTTTTGTCACTTTCTCTTTCCTTCATCACCTCTTCACCTCTCCACCTCTTCAACTCTCCACCTCTTCAACTCTCCACCTCTCCACCTCGTCTCTGGTCCAAGTCGCCGATGCACCTCGAAGCGACGCGGCGGGAATTGCTTCTTATTTTGGGGAGGGATTGACCTCGCAAGGGTGTCGATCATATGAGGATTGCAGCAAGGCACAGACAGAGAGGGAAGGGAAGGGGGCAAGCAAAGGAAAACCGGGCCGCTGGTTTGGCACCGATGAACCGGACCGCGATCAGCGAACAAAGCCGCCGGCTACAGATGCCATGTGGGTGATCTGCGGCCCATCCTGCCGTCATGGATCTCTCGCGCGTTTCAGCATCAGACATGGCATACCTACCATGTGTCTAGTGTGTACCTGAAGAATGTCCCCGAGGTACGGTACCCAACTTACAGTACTGTACTCCGTACTGCGTACTAGGTATGTACATTGTATGTTGGCGAGGGATGCGCTTGGAGCCAATTCGGCCGAGGTCGAGCTTGGAGCTAACGATTCGGCCGGGGCTGAGTGAGAATGTGCGATTGCCATTGCCATTGCGATTGCAATGGCGGGTGTGAGTGTGAGAATTCTGCATTACTCGCCTGCACTCCTCGGCTGCAATCCTCGCCAATGCTCAAAAGTCGCATTCCACAATTAGCATTCCACAGCCCACCACGTCGTGGGGCTCCGCGATCTTCGGGCCTCGCCTACAGATTGCTGTACAGTAGCTGTACAGATTACAGATTACGGAGTGCTGTAATCTTTACTACTGTACCTTATATAAGGACATGTACAGTACAATCGTACATGCATCTAGAGCCGGCAAGACCACGCTCCATCCAAGCGCTGGCAGCTGGATAAACAAGAGGAGAGAAAAGAAAAGCAAAGAAAAAAAAAGAACCGACACGGACACGGGCGAGAAAGCGTCGGGGAAAAGGGGAAAGAGGCGATTTGCAAGTTGCCGGCCCCCTCGGCGCCTAGACGGGCAAGCGGGGAGTTTGTGCTACTGCATCCGTACATTACATGGTACAGATCATGGAATCCAATTTGTACACTACTGCATGAACCCTCTCGCTTGGCCTCCCTTCCGAGGTCCTTTTGTTTCCCTTGGGAACTGGTGCGTCAAGTGCGTCAAGTGCGTCCTGCCACCCACAGCTATAATTAACCGCTCCGCGCCGGCGCCAAGGAGCAGCGTTTGATCGACTTTAACGCCCACAAGTTCGCCCCTGTCGGCTCGGTGTCCGTCCGGGGAACCACGAACCAAGCAAGGAATGCGGCGGCGGCGGCGTCGGCGGAGGTGTCGGCGGAGGCGGAGGCCGGGACGGCGGCTGGCTGGCTGGCTGGCTGTACGCAGAAGCCAATCGAACGAGGCTTTTTTATCTCTCGCTATCTCGCTCCATCTCTCTCCATTTCTCTCCATTTCTCTCCATCTTTGGATTGCCCCGAGAGCCAGACGCCAGCCAGGGCCTGGACACACTCAATACCCAACTCAGGCGCTTTACAGTGTACAACATGCAGCTCTACACCACACAACCTGGTATGTACTCTGTACCAGCTTAGGCGGATGGGTGCCGACGGAATGAGCCGCTTGACGGGCCAGGACGAGGGCGAGCATGGTGCCTCGCCCCATCTGTGCTTTTCCAGACGTAATCCGCAATATGTACTATCACACTATGTAATCAACAATCAGCGGCATATCAATGGAAGCGGCGCCAAAGCGCGGACGACGGGGGCTCTCGGAGCTTCCAGAACATCTGGGCTCATCTCGGCCCTTGATCTCTCCCCCCCCTCTTCTCTTCCCGTGCCAAGACTAGCGGGCTGGTCTGTATAGTTTCCCCATCGGGCCACACTGCCCTGGCCTGGCCTGGCCTGGCCTGCGATGCCCTCTTCAGTCTCAAGCAGAGTCTGTCATGGCAGCCATCGTCATCGGCCTGACCCGCCGTGTATCAGTTCTGCCGTCTGCCCAACTGCCGAACCACCACCACCACCCTTGACTTGGTTAGGCACTAAGTCAAGTACTACAGTATGTGTGGATGGTTCATTCGCAATCTGTATGTAATCTGTATGCAATCAATATCCTTGGACACGCGCGCTTCGCAGATCGTCCCATGCTCTTTCTGGCCGGTTCCTTCGCGGATCAATCAGCCTCGCCATGCCCTGGGACAAGCGCCGGCCAGTCCCGGTGTGCCTTTGCCGCCGTCAGGTCTTCGCCTCATCTCCGAAAGCACAAACATCCAGCATCACCAGACGCAGAAGCCGAGGCACAGAGGGATCAACCACGCATAGCGCGTACATGCTGTAGTACTGGTAGCCTTGCTAGCCTTGCTAGCCTTGCCCCCGAGTCCCTTGCGTGGCCCCGCCCAATGCCATCCCTTCCCTTCCCAGGCAATGTTCGGCACGCCAGCCAAATCGGGATAACCTTTGCAATCCTTGGGGGACTGTACAGATTATACATATGGACATATGTAGTGATGCACGCACGTAGTGGCGGGAGAGTCAAGGCCCCCTGGGCCGGGGGTTCTGGCTGTGCTTTGTTCTCTCTGCTACATGTACATATACTACGTACAGCAAGGGTCAGCCATTGCATTGCGCTATCTCATCGGTGGGATATCCCATCTTGAAACTGGAACCAACAGACAGAGGGTTCAAGATCAACACGCTGCCCTTGAATCTCTGTCTCGTCAAAATGCACGCCCCCCCCCCCCCCCGGCCGGACAAATGACGCACATCAGCAAAAGACCCCTGATTTGGCGTCAAGCTCAAGCCTTTCATAGTGCATTATGCGTCCCTCTCGATATGTTCTTTGTGCCTAATCCAGCATCCAGCGGCCGGCGCCAGTAACCCCGTCCAGGCCGCTTGTTGAGCCCGGCCCCGAGCAGGTGTCATGGCGGCGCCGGACGACTTCGGCCATGTACATATGTGGTAACTAGGTACATAGTATAGCGCCAAGGGCCCAAGCCAAGTGCACAGATGTATATATGTACAGACTGCAGTAGTGAACAATGTAAGCTTAGGATAATACGGTTCCGTACAGTGTACATGGTAGATCGACCCGGCCGAAACGTTACGTTACCTGCAGACGAGCTCAGCTCAGCGTGGCTCCCGCCTGCCCGCCCGCCCATTCTGTCTGTTCGTATCCCGCTGATTGGATCAGCATGGGACAACGAGGCTAGCTCTCACCAACGCCAAACACCGCCCAGCCACCTGGCCGTCCAAACATCCAGGTCTAGGCGGCATCAGCAAACTACTCATCTGTAGTCTGTAGTCTGTAATGTGCATGTACTCCGTAAGGGGGTCGGCCCATGGTGTTCGCTCTGCACCATGTCAATGGCCCATGTACCGATTACTATCGTATCTAGGTATGTACCACGTTCCATGCGCCTGCTGCTCTATTCTGTAGGTACTGTTCTGTACTGTAGTTACAGATACTGTAGGTAAGATAAGGTGCAGTAGGTAGGCAGGCAGGTACAATAGGTGCCACCAAGGCTGCCGCTTACCAAGACCCGGCTGCCTGGATCAACTACCCTGAAGCCCCGGAGCCTGCTAGTTTGCCATTCGCCCGTCATTGACGTCCGCCTGGCTGGGACACGCTACCGCTCCTGGCCGCAATTCAATCGTTTGGCTGGGTCTCGCCGTCAGCACCAACCACTACGTACATCTGTGTACCCCCTGAGAAGTGCTCGAATACAGTAGCAGCTGAAGGTGTCCTGCTGTAAGCCATACCCAAGGGAACCAGCCAGCTCTCCGTATGCCACGACAACGGTGCACAAGCTCTCCTCACCCCAACAACGCGACGTGGCCGGCCAGCCCGTCGAGAAAGTGCTGAATGCATGGCCAGGTAGCACAGAGTGCATTCCACCTCTGATTCAAGTGTTCTCTCGTAGTGTGCGTCATATGGGTAGCGACATCTGCTTCCAAAAATAAAGACAAGCCCCCCCCCCCCCCCCCAAGGACAGCCGGGTTAGCACCCGATTTAGTCCAGTACTATTGTGACAGGAACCTGTATCTGGAGAAGGCGCCAATACCGATAAGGACGCAAGGACGGTACGTAAAATATTGAACTTACCACTCGGAATAGATCGAGTGCCGAGTCGCCGACATAGCAAATGGCAAATGCACCAAGTCAGTCAAGGCCAAGCACGCTCGGCACTCTTGCCGGCAGGCCCAGAGCCAGGATTCATGGCACTGTGATCGCCGCCCCCGGTCCGCCGTCGGTTGATTTTTCCAGTACAGATTAGATGGGCGTGCAGGGCATGGTACAGTAAGCCCACGTCGTGGCTGTTGTGCACAACTGCGCTCCACCTGACTGGCTGGTGGCGGAATGGCAAAGTGTTCAGGTGCATCTTGATTGGGCCAGTATGTTTCGATGACCGTGGTGCTCTCCGTACTGTATTGTGACGGGGCTACTGGATTTCATCGGCCGGTCCTTCCATGAGGGCCATGTGATACATGTTGCAAATATTTCGTTTTTGACCGCATCTCTCCGCCAGCGCTCGTTGACAACAGGCCTCGCAGTTGGCTGGCCACCTAGTACGTCTAGGTGGGACTAGAGACAAATGGCATGTCTCCATCAAGCTAACGTCCTAGAACGGGACGTGCTATTTTTATCTGGAACATTTGGGTGGTAAGATGTACGCTGCAGCCAATGAGAGTCGAGAGTAGGCTTCGGCCATCTTTTGTATGCCCTTAGTCAGTTCAGGGTGGGCTGGCTCATGGGGCCGAGAGGCCGGTCCTCACTTGTTGAAGCCGACATGACCGCTATCCCAAGCTCGCTGTTTGTGCCGGCCGACGCCCATGTGCCATGTCTGTTCTCTTTTCATTTGGACTCCTATAGATCTGTACGCCAATGCCTCGGGCGTGTGTAACTCCGTTCTTGATTGAGGCTAGGAAGAGCAACTGGGACCAACCAGTGAGGCGAGCCGGCGGATCTAAGCGGGTCGTGGCTCTGTTTCAACAGCATCGTACCGTACATGGTACATAGCATTTAGTAAAGGCATCTACCGCACGATACTGCCGCTGTGCACTACCCCGAGACCCTGCAATTCGTGGATAACTCTGGTGTTGGCTACTGACTCGGGTGTCAGAAATTCTGCATCGTCAACTGGAACTCCATATCTAAGACCTGGACGCAAACAGAGCACTTGTACATATAGTACATACACGGCACTCTAGTTTGAGTTGGCGTATCAGAGCTAGTATTCCCTATTATTGGAACCGCCGGAGTGCCCGTTGCAAAAGGCACTCAAGTGGCAAGCCGTCAACTTGGGGGCGGTTTGTTCCCGCTAATCCAGGTTGCACTGTTTGGTTGTTGCGCAAAAGCCAGCCGTGCGGTCAGGCTCCTAGGGAGCTCTGCCTACCATCTTGTTCAGTTGTTGTGGCGCGCCCTTGTGTATCGCAAAACCCTCTGAATTCATGTTAGCGCAGAGTGGGCTGGAGGCGAGATGGAGGCCAACGATGGGCATACCTTGAAGAAGCAACTGATGGGCAACAACGTGCTTTGGTTTGATCTGAAATGAGCTTGTTCGAGCCAAACGCATCCGTGCGTGCCCATCCCCACTCTCGTGAAAATCTCACGTCTCCGAAACGCTCAAGGTGCGACCCCAATCAGCAAGTCCCGCGGCTCGGGGAGGGAGCGGGGCCGAAAGCTCAGCTCAGCTCAGCTCCACGCTCGCAGGGTTGAGGAGCATGATATCGCCAGCAAGGCGCGTTGCGTAGCGCATTGACAGGCACGGAACAACTGGCGAGACGAGAACATGCAGCGTCCATGTTCAACTGCACAATCCATAGAAATTGCGTATCGGGACATCAGCCAACTTGTTCTATGCCATGTGGCTGGAATATCTCTCAATAGCACGCACACCAGAGGAATGAAACGTTTGGTTTGGGTCGACAGCGGCTCCGGGTGCGTGTAAACAAATCAACCTTTTTGGGACATCACCGTTGCTGTTCCAGGCATGCTAATAAGGTGGCCGCAAGTTGTTCCATGAGATCTATGTAGCCAGAGGGCAGGGGCCCTTGTCAACTATGGTGTAATCACTAGTGCAAGCGTGCCTTTTTGGTACAGTAGAAGCAGACTGAAGGTCGCTTACTGTATGCTGAGACGAAGAGGGGTATCATGAAAGCACTTGGTTCATGTACAGCTCAAAGTGGCCCAACAACAATGCCGCTAGTTCCAACAATTGGCCTGAATGCCAATGCCCAGGGTCAGTCGATGCTTTACTCTTTAAGTCGGCAATTCAAAGCGCGTTGTAGAGTTTGCGCCGTAGCTCCACGCTACTGCCACGCACAAAGTTTGGCAACGGGGACTAGTTGATTTAGGCGGAAGACATGCCCCGTCGAATTTGTCATTCGCCGAGGAGTACCGGATGATGAACGTACTATTAAGTAAGGTATGCAGATGAAAGACATGTCTCGGGCTATTGTTGGTTGTTAAAGAGAGCAGAGCCCTGAAAGATGAGGCAAGTGGGTGGAGTGGAGGGCGTTTATTTTGATCCTGATCCTTGGTCAGAGTCGGAAAGAAACGACCTGTCTGGAGATCAACAATCAAGGCCAGAAGGGCCTTTAGCCCATATTCGAACCTGGAGATTCAATGCCTGTGTCGGATGAGGCTGGCCTCGAATCGTCGAGGGGGATTCGGAAGGCTAAGGAGATATGGAGCCATGATGGCATTTGGCGGCCGACTTTGAAGGCTGGGGCACTGCTGGACTCGCTTGTGAATGGGCCTGCCTAGACCAAAGGCTTGCTTAGCGCCCGATTCGTGGTTGCACTTGACATGCAGAACGACGGTAGAATGACATACCGGGTACCGTTCACCATGCTAATTTGTGGCCGGAAGACACAAATGCATATGGTGAGTCGGTGGACAACCAATCGTGACTCCAAAGGTGAAAGGCCCGCCCACCTAGTCTATGTACTTGGCCATTTCGATCACGCGTCGAGCGAGAGAACAACTGTAAGTCTGTAATTCTAATCAGAGACCAAGTGTTATTCTCGGCATATGCATCTATAGCGAAGATATACTGCAGTTTTGGAGAAGCTCTAGGTCAACGACGAAAGGAACCAGGCTTCACTTAGCCATTGTGAGATGTCGACGACAGAGAAGCAGTCAAAAACCTAGAACCTGGCCGTATGCAGCTGCTTGGAAAGAGATGCATGTTTACTGTTTCCTTTCGCTGAGTGCATGTAGCGTCGCAACCACCGCTGAGCTAGGGTCGGAAGGCGCGAGCGGTGCTGGCGCCTTGCTCCTTGCTCCTTGCTCCTTGCTTCCTGCCTCTTGCCTCTTGCCCCATCAGTTTGCTGCACGCCGAGGCAACGAAATGGAACCGCAACCGGCCGGCGGTTGACAAGTCTTCTCCGCCCATCGGCGCAATTCGCTACAATTGGTGATTGCTGCGATCCCCGGGATATGAAGGGTACGCAAAAGCAAAGCAAAGGAAAATGGGGAGGGGAAGGAGAAGGGGAAGGGGAAGGGATAGGCATAGGGAAAGGGAGAAGGAAAACAGAAGGAGAATGAGATTGAAAACGTGTGAATCAACATTGCATCTACCCGTCCATGAGCATCGACAGACCTTCTAGATCCAATCAAAACAGAGGATGAGACATGGAGAATGAAGAAGAGAGTAATCCTTGCCGACATCATGTCATGACGCCCTACGGGGTTGTTTGTTGGTTGAGGCCTCGCGGAACCGCTCCAGCAGTCTTCCGGACCGCACCGCAACGCACGTCCTAGCGTGACAACGACAGCAATTACAGTAGGACATCATGCCTTATTGGCGGACCGCCAAAGGATAGGTAGGTAGGTACCTTAGGTATCTAGGTGCAACCATGTACCCGATCTGTCGGTAAAGCAAGAGCCCAATAGCATAAGATACCTACAGTAGGTAGGTAAGGTACCTATGAGAACAAGGTGTTGCAGACAGGCACGGATTGGTATAGGCTCCGTTCCTAAATTAAGAAGCGGGATCACACATTCTGCGGTGGCTGGCTGAGTTAGTGGTGACATTCTTCGAATTGAGCCTAGCAGCGATAGGTGAATGCCACATGCAATAACAACGTTACAGAGGCGAAGGAGGCCGTGGACTCCCGCTTTCCCTCGACCCTGGCTTGGAAATGATTGCTTTTGTGCTGGACGGGTTGGGTGAATTGTGCGGCTGGCTTGTGCACAAGCTCGATCCATTCTTCCGGCGTCCACGGGTCCACTACAGGCCACCCCAACCACCAAGACTCCGCCTCCACCACACGCTAATGCTTCTAACAGAGAGGAGCTGGCCAAGCCGGCTCTGGCGTCATGGATGATTGCACCGCACCGTCCATCACTGGTGCGCCTGTGGCAGCAGGAAGCGGATGTGCCATGTGCCGCTAGTCTGTACGGTGTACTGTAATTACTCTAAGCAAAGCACTGATGTAAGTACGCTTGGGCGCGCACATCATGTCATGCCGAGCGCAGAACGCAAAATGCAGAGCGTACTGTAAAGAACACAGGACCGAAGGCGGTAACACGGCGGCTGGGTGGGCGGGCCATTGGCTCCCGTGACCGGATGCACGGCATTTCCGTCACATTACAAAGTAGATACGTGATAACTTGAAGGGTTGCCTGTGATGCAGACCCCTGAGGGACCTTGCGTTCCATGCGGGAGCGGTCAGGATCCCAGCTGTGCTGAAAGGCACGTAGTACGACCGGTGCGGTGGTGGCAGCAGCAGCAGCAGCCAGCTCGCCAACCGCTTAGAACGAGCAGGTGCCTCTGCTACCAATCATGGATCCCCAGCAGGGTACGAATTGCAGAGTAGAGAGAAGGGAAGAGTGGACAAGGAAGACTGGCGACGAAGCCACAACTACGACCTTGTGATAATCAGATCATGGGACCTATAATATGGCATCAACCATCTGACATCTGCCGGCACGTTCACGAGCTTACCACGTACATACAGGATGGACCAGGGGGGGGGCATTAGTTCACTGATTACATATGCGCCGCTACTGAACATACCATTACCATAATACATGGTGCAGCTGGTGCTCGAACTCTCCCCCTGTGCGCATAATAGGGTGTTTTCCGTCTCACATATTCGAGGGACACCATGGAGAGACAGGATGACGCTTAGCGATAAGCATAAGGCACTATATATAGATGTCTACCTAGGTACCTGCCTACCTGCCCAAGGTAAGTACTTACGACCGACATATGATGGCAAAGATCAAGAACACCAAGGCCGGAGAGGATGATGCAGAAAAGACACAATGCGATACTGGTGCTGATGAGTAAAGCGGCAGACGCATGTGCAAATGCTGCAATGGAAGATCAGGTCAGAATCCTCAACAGAGCATTTGCCTGGTAAGCCTGGTCGGATCCCTTTGTGACCCATGTCATGGATGTCATGGATTTCCAGAGGACATGGCAGTGGCACTCCCCAAGGCTTGTTGTAAGCCTCCCTGGCATTTTGCCCTCCCCACATCTAGGCACACAGAAGATGCAAAGGAAGAAATAGAAAGGGGAGGAAAGTACGGGAACGATGACGAGCGAGGTATCTAGCAGCAGACAGGGAATCATGAAACAAACCGGTGCAGTGGGCACGACAAAAGAGCTACTGGAACCATGGAGCCTGAATCCCAGAACCTTGTTGACATGGCAAGGCCCTTACCTGAGGACCGGAGTTCTGGGCCAACAATGGAGCCGACGAGAGCCACAAGGCAAATACTATGTACAGGACGGCCTCCACATGGACGGGAATGGGGATGTGAGCCCTGCTGAAGTATGTGTGTGTCTCCAGTATCATGGCCCGGCCGGACTGGTTTGGCTGGTAACCGGCAACCGTGCGTGGGGAGAATGGAAGCCCAGCCGAGGCACAGCGTCCAGGGCCAGTAATAGTGCCCAGCGCCCGGCGCACGGGCATACAGCATAGCATAGCATAACACACACACACACAACAGCATGGCATGGTAAATGGGCGATGGGCGATGGGCGAAAAGAGGTCGAACGAACGGACGATTGTTGGGCCCCTAAAATCCAGCGCGTGTTGGCGGCTTGGTGGTGCCGGGGGCAATTGAGCACGGATGCTGCAAAGTTATTTTTAATCTTTTACCCGTTACGTACTAGACCGGCCCGACCCCCCAGCTGGCGCTGATTTGGAGCCATGTGCGTCATGCCTGCTCATTCTGACCGTGGTGTCCGTCGGCATCTTTTTTTTTTTTTTGCTTGGTGTGGTGTCGGTCCATTTCTGCGTCAAATGTGTGGCACGGAGGAGGAGGAGGAGGAGGAGGAGGAGAAGGAGGCGAAGAGATAACTTAGTCTACTGTTACATACTGGCAGTAGATGGCTGCCACTCTAGCGACAGAAAGCCCGAGCAGGCTGCCGACCTGCCGATATCCGCTGACGGTTCTGACGGGGTTCAAAGAGCGCCGCTGTGCCCACGCCCCTCGCCTCTGATGCACTGGAGATCCATCTCGGATCCTTTTGAGATTCGGGGTACGTACTGTACCTGCTTCAACGCCAACGGCCAAACGCCAACGGCCACCGCGGCCTCCACTTGAGCCGGCTGGGTGCAAAGTGGAAGTGCCAAAGTGCAATGGCGAAGAAGGAGCTTGGACAGGTACCGTGGATCCAGGCCAGGCTGGAGATGCAGCAGTCTGCTCTGTGTGCAGCAGAATCAAGAGTGCAGAGTGCAGAGTGCAGACGGGGTCAACGGTACATCCATGTCTGGCGTGGGTACCGTCGATATGCCTGCGGCCACCCGCCCTAGCGCCTGGCACTCCGCGGAAGCAGCTGGGTTGTTGCCGCAGACCCGCTGGGCAGCTGGGCAAGAGGCCGGGCAGAGCAAGGTACCGAGGTACCCGATACCTGGTACTACCTTGGGCACCACTAGCACGCCCTTGCATCGCCCGCTGGACGATGGACCGCCAGGCTCACAGCCTACTGCCCACAAGCCCACACTTCACAGCCCATTCCACTTCAAACTGTCCACAATCAAGGCGCCAGAGCTGCCAGGGCGGCTGGCCTTGTCTATGTACTGTACCGTACTCTAGAACGAGCACGAGTATGTACATAGTAGACCATACCTCCTACGACGTAGCTTAGTACAGAGCTGACTCCCCCAAAGAACCCTGGGTAAGGTGGTGGTGCTGCACAGTACTGTTGGCGGCGGTGCGGAGAACAGATTTGCTTGGGCCGGCGTGGGCTTGGGTGTGGGTGCATGCCAAGGTGGTGGTGTGCGGGTGCGGGCATGGGCATGGGCGTGGGCGCGGATGCTGATGCGGGTTGAAAGTGGGAAGAGGGAAATGCGATGTGAGGCCAGAAGAGACGCCAGAGGTTGTTATTACTGGGCAGAGAGGCAAGAGCCTAGTAGAGCAAAAAAGAACAGCGCAGAGCAGGAGGAGCAGGAGGAAAGCGGCAGGTAGAGGGCAAGATGGAAGGGAGGGAAGCGGAAAGCGTGAGATGTGGCACCGCACTGCTGCACTGATGCACCACTGGCTGCACCACTGGCTGCACCACTGGCTGCACCGCCGCACTGGCCGCACCTGGTTGCTCCTTCCCTGCCCTGCCCTGTCCTGCCTGCCTGCCTCTGCCTGCCCTGTTCCCGCCTGCCCTGTCCTGCCCGGTCCTGTCCTGCCTGGTCCTGCCCTGCCTGTCCACCCGTCCACCCGTCCACCTTCCACCCTCCACCCGTCCACCTTCCACACGCACACCCACCCACCCGCCCGCCCGCCTGCTCGCCCGCCTGCTCGCCTGCTCGCTCGCTCTCTCACTGCGCCGTAGAGGAGGTACATACAGTTCAGAGGAGACGAGGTACCTCTAGCTCCAGCTCTAGCTTTGGCCCATTCTTCTCCAACAGCCCCAAGGCCCAGGCCCCTGTATTTAACAATCCCGCCTCCCCCAGCTTCCCCCAACGGTCTTCCTGTGATCCCTCTCGGTCAACTTGCTCACATTGCCATCAAACCCTCACCAAGCTATCCAACCCACGTTCGCTCTCCCCTCAAAACCTCTCTTAGGAAGTCCTCGTTGACTCCTGTCACTCGCTTTGTTTTTGCGTTTTTATCTTTTCTTTACTTTGTCCTCCATCTAATCTACCCGGATTCTTCCAAGCGGCTCAGCTTCTGCTCATCCAACCAGCAAAGACATCCGTCACTGAGATTACTAGACTACTGCAACTGGATCTGCTCCCCGACACCCCATACCATCGTTGCCAAGCTCCTCTTAGCCTCATCTCCATCGCCAATCCATAGAGGCCAAGCCATACTCCTCCAGTCCATCAATCTCACCATCTCATCCCTAAAAAGACGTTCATGTCTCGAATCCGCGCGTAGTCGATTCCTCGTCTTCTGCAAACACTCGCTTGCTTATCGAAAACCCTCAACCTCCTGTTCCATAGCAAGGAAAATCAAAGGAATCGAGATCCAAAATAATCGACCACCATCCGTACCCACGATCGCTACCAACCTACCATTCGCGGAACAAGGATAAACTAGCCGCACATCGGGCAAGCAGATCGAACAAGCAGCTTACCGAATCATACCACCAAGCCAACAAGATCCGGTCGAGAAGCCCCACGACCCACGACTTACTCTGTCAAGCTGCTCAAGCACTGCTCCGCTTATTCTCCATCAAACCATCAACCACCTCTACATTCGCTCTTAGTCAGTAGCCATCTCTCGACACCTGCTGGACTTCCCAAAATCAAAACACCCACTGCTCGCCTCGTGTGTCTCGAAACTCCCAATTTGACTTGAACCAATCAAGTCATACAGAGACCTTTAGCAACTCACCCCAGGGAAATTACTTCCTACCCACGTTCGTTACTTGTCCACAGGCATCGCTTGTTGGACGCTTTCTTGGTATGCTTTCCCGCCAGTTCCTCATGCAAACAGAACCGCAACTGACACCTTCAGAATCTCTTCGGTTCTACCATCAATCTCGAAACAATGGCTGGTCCTGGTGGCGGTCCTCCTCGCCGGAGGTGTGTAGTTTCTCTCCCCATTCTCGGTAACTTGCTCATACTAACTTGCTACTCTAGCCATACCAAGTCTCGCAAGGGCTGTGATACATGGTAATTCTACGCTTGGTGTCTTGGAGCTAGGCTTGAACCCGAAGCTAACTCTTGCATAGCAAACGCCGACATATCCGATGTGACGAGAACTTTCCCCAGTGGTAAGCTTCTAGCCACGTTCTTCTTCACCGTGACCCAAAGCTTGTTAACATGACTACTTTAGCCGCAACTGCACCAAGCACAAGATCCGCTGCCCTTACAACGACGTACAGGTTCCGGATGCTGACCGCTCCACTCCTGACAAGCCCGACCTCATGTGGACGCCTCAGGTTGAGGCTGCGATTGCTGAATGGCAGCATACGGGCATTTTCCCCTTCCCAAGCCTTGGAATCTACCCGGCCCCGATGCCTCATCTCTACTCCATTGAAGATCTCCGCCTGATCTATCATGTCGCCAGCCTGTACTACCAACTGGCCGCTATCGACGCCAACAACTTCACTCTGTGGACCCGCCATATTCCTACGTAAGTCAATTGGCCCTCTTCGACGCCAATCACGGTACACGGTGCTGACTTTATTCTCTCTCAGATTGTTGAGGATTGGTGCTACGAATCCTTATGTGATGCATGCTTTGCTTGCCTTCTCTGCCATGCACATTGCTTTCCTTACCGACTGCCCCCTGGTTGGTAGCATGGCTTATGAGCATCGCGGTATTGCCCTCAAGGGCCTTCAGGAGGCCATCGGCTCGTTCTCTCGAGATACTTCTGATGCCATTTTGGCAGCGTCTCTGGTCCTGTCTTGGCAGGCCACGGATTGGTACGTTTCCATGTCGCTCCTTGCAGATCATCCGAATTAACACTCTTCTAGGCGAAGCTGGACCCAGCTCATGCAGGGAACCTCCTCGGTATGCTTTAATGATTGATCCCGCCCCGACTCTGGTCTCGTATCCTTGCTAACCCTGTGAAGGTAATTGATGCTATGGATCCCTGGAAGCACGAGTCTCAGTTTGGTGACTTCATTGCTGAGAGCAGCACCTTCCCCACTGCACCCCCTTCTCCTGCTCAGGATCATCGCCCCAGTCAGCCCCGACCCGAGGACCTCGAAGCCTTCCAAAACACACTCGAGCAGATTCAGCGAGTCGAGATGCACCTCAAACAGCACAAGGAGGACACTACACAGATCCAGCATTTGGTTGGGTTTCTCCGGGGCGCACGCAAGATCAGCCCGACTCTTTCCATTGCACAGCAATTTGAGCGTCTACAGCCCCTGAGAACCTGGCTCTTCTGGATGCCTGTTGGCTATCTCCAGAATTTCCAGGGTTCGCCAAACTCTCTTGTTGTCATTGCTCATCTCTACACTGTGGCTCTTCTTATGGAGCGTTTGTTCCCGGAGATTGGTGCTGCCTACTTTGGTAGTCTGGCAATCTCGCCCGTTGAGGAGATTGCCCGCCGTCTCATGTCCATCAACGTGTCAACCTGCAGCAAGGGCAGCGAACTTCAAACCCCACTGACCTTGATGGAGTACCCTATTGACACCGTGGGTGAGTTCCGCTCGCGAATGGGATGGATTCATCCGGAGCGGACCCGATCGTTCCCCCAGTTCAACCCGCCCAACTTCCAGGTCCACGAGGAGGTGCCCATGCCCGTCGCGACAGAGTCTTACCTGCCATATGGAAACCCCGCCTTCAGTTACAGCGCCGAAGAGATGCCAATGCTCAATGCCTCTGGTCCCCCGGCAAATTCTATGAGTCCGCTGGTCATCTCGTCATACCCTAGCCAACAGTATCTCAACATTCCGTCGCCCGCCTATACAGGAGGAGCCTACAGCCCGGCATCGTCCACTTTTGAGGGCTCAATCGCGTATAGCGACACGGATGACTATGGATCATATGATGTGAACGGCCTCCCAACTGGTTCACCCGCCATGATGCATGATCTAAACCGCAACTTTGGCGTCGGGTTCGTCACTCCCATCCAGCCCGTGTGGATCTAGGCCTTTTTCCTTGACAGGTGGCCACACCGGCCCTTCGCTCAAGGAACAATAAGGGATTGACCGTTACCACCCAGGATTACCACCACCCCGACATATTTGCCATCCGATGATACAAGCTCTTACATGGCTCCCTACGCGACCACTCCGTCCCCGTTCCTCGCCCCAGAGCCATTAGGCCTGCTGCCGCTGCCCGAGTCCCCTGTTTTCACAACTGCTTCGCACCCCAGTCACCGACAGTCGGCATCAGTGTCTTCAGGCCCTCCTCACCCGCCGTCTCCGCTGGCGCTGGCTGCTGCGGTTCAGGATCCTGAAAACCTTGGCCGACGACGCGCGACCTGACATTCTCCAAGTCGTGATCCAGCGGGACGATATTCTTTGCTTGTTCGACGCTCAGCACCTTGTTTTTTTATCTTTTGTTCGACCACACAGACGCCATGTATAAACACACTCCTTCCACGCTCGCTACCAATACCGGAAGTCTCGACAACTCCAAGTTGCCGGATCCACCACGCTCCTTACCAGCCAAACCACATTCCTTTGACTCACTCGACACATGGGTAACCAACCGACCCAATGTATTTGCGAAATACATCACGCTCCTTACGATACCCATCAGAGAGACAAAACGACGCTCCTTAATCTCATGATACCCCAATAGACACTCCTTTTTTAACGACATAATGACGACATTCGGTATAGATTCACTCCCTACGGATAACCAACAAAAGACCGGCCATGAAAGAGCCGTGCCGGACCTGCATAGCGGCAATCTGTGTTTTGCAATTTTGGGTTTTGTTTTGTTTTCGTTTTTGGATGGATACCAACCAAAAGCACGGCGTTTGCTGGTTGTGTTGCTGGAAGCATCTCTTTGGCGTTTAAGCGCACGTTTTTTGCGTATCACCATGTTCCTGGGGAACATGCGGATTTTGTCACATCGTCTCTTGAGAGTAAGAACGATGAGTGAGGGAATTATTGCGAAATGACGCTGTATCTGGTTTAATTCTTCGTCTCCTAAACGAGAAGGGACCTGTATGATGCACTGGGATTTGTTTAGACTATTTAGTGTGTGCATTGGTGCCGCATTTGCTGGTCTGGGCTTGAGGCTTGATCACGCTCAAGGAGCACCTTTGCCTGAAGATTAATCTGATAATCGACTAAATGCACTTCTGCCACGTTTCTCCAAGCTATCTGTGATGCGATGTGTTTGGCTATACTTGACATGTTAACTCATTGACCATAGTACATATGCTTGAATATGTAACAAGGTTGAGTACACTGAGAGCTGGATGCTTGCAGAACCTCCAATTTTGACTAGCTTTTGGCGGGAAGTTGGGCTAGGTGCAAGGTAAGGGCCGCGGGTGATATCCCATGGCTCTTAGGTTGCCGTTTCTGTGACGAGTTCAAACCCTCCCAGGATGATGTATACAGAAGAAGTGACTATGCCACTGAAATACAGTGTTTGCGTGACGGTTACAATCGCGACGTAGTCATGGTGCGCGATCTGGGTCGACAAAGTATTCAGACGATGGAATAGTATAACGATGCAAATCATTGAGTCACGATCAAGTTGCTTGTAGCCGGGCTACTCAATACCATCCCTCGGCGCATCGGCTCCAACATCTACTAGATGACCCAGCCCCAACGTGAAGGTGGGCAGGGTCCTACTCTTCCCCCCCCCCCCCTCCCCCGCGGCGCCGCCGTCGCAGCTCGGGGGAAGACATTGCCTGCCGCCGCAGTCAACTTCCAATGGCTTATAGGGAATTGTTGATGGCAAATGTGACAGCCGTCGTGCATGTGGCAACGGTCTCGCGTACTCTTTCGAGTCCGTGTTGAACACTTTGTCTCGCTCAAACTATGAGGACCAGTTGGTTTGAGAGTAGCCGGCGGACAGATGGCAGGTTGGGCTCCGAGCAGTATGCAGATTGGCGGAATCGCATGTTGCTCACCGAGTTCCCCCCGTATAGGCAAGTACGATGAACCGGAGGCGACCGAAATGCTGACTCAACAGAGATCTTGCCGTGAAAGACGCAACACAATGCACAGGCGTGGGAGGGGAAAAGGGCGTAGACATGACATGAAATGAATGTAAGCCGTCAGGCTGGTGGTATCACGGTTCCCGCCCTTCTTCACCGAGCTAATCTAACCCAATCCCGATTTAAACAGCTCCTCCTCCCCTCCCCCCCCCCCCACCCCCCCCCCCACAACGNNCCCCCCCCCCCCCCCAAAAAGTCTAGAACAAGCCAGGCCAGGGCCCTGCGTCAATGAACGCCAGGAGCCTCCATGTGCGCTTGTGCTGCTTATGCCGTAGTTTAAACTCCAAGGCGCCGATGCGGAGATGAAGGAACAAGGGAAAAAAATCAAGAGAAGACATGAATCGCGTATTGTACGTGGGTGGTGTGGTCCCTGGGCCGAGGGCATCGTGGGTGGTTCACGAGGCCATGCCTCGTGTTCTGCCGTATATGAGTTTGTTCATCCGAGAGTGCCCTAGACGCGCAAACGTCTGACGTCTACGACGGGGGGGGGTCGCGAACCTGCGCCGGCACATATGCCATACGAGGATGATGGAGCATGGAGTACATAAAAGGCTCAACGGGACCCCCGGGAGTGGCGCGACGGCGCGCTGATGCTCCTGTCTCGACCAGCGCCTTGTCGAATGGCGTCACTGTAGCTGGGTACTGGCGGATGGTCGCTACGGTTTGAATTCTGATTCAGCCTTGAAGGTACCACTGTGGCCTCCGAGTTGCCTCGACTGCGGTTGAGGACTCGGATCAAGGGCGTATCGTCATCGTCGCTGTCGGAGCCGCTTTGTTCATGGCCGTCATCCGACTGAGGCGGGCTCACATACTCTGGCGGGGGATTCGTCGCATCCTCTAGATGTAGATGGAGTGGGTTCCCGTTGTGCGTCTCTTGTTGAGCGGTCGCTGTGCTGCTGCTACCTTCGCCGCTTTCCTCTTCCGGCACAAATCGAGTCAATGAGATGTCGGTCGGGCTTCTAACCGGGCCTGGGCTCGTTGGAGGGAGGACACGGAAGTTGCCACTACGAGAACGTCCGTGGTGGGCATTCGAGTGTGTCTGGTCCCGTGTTTGATATGATCCGGCCGTCATGGAGTAGCTGTGGGAGTGGCCTGGGGTGTAGGAGGTGCCGTCCTTGGTACCACTCTCCAAGAGAATACTACCCTGCTCGGAGCCGTACGGTGGCGGAGGAGCCAGACTGCCAGTGACGGGAGCCAATCCCCACTTCTTGACATTGGCCTCAATGAAGACGAAGCCGGCCTGACCAAAGTTGACATGGACAATGGCTGGGCCGATGGCGCCGATGGCAGGGAAGAAGTTTTGGGCCTTGAGGCCGTGGCAGACCTCCTCCAGCTTCTTGCCGTTTCGGGTGAAGAAGATGGCGCCTGTGCGAGGGCGGTAGCCAACTCCAATAACATCTCCCTGCACTAGCTGAGGACCGTAGGGAGTCGCTGAGAAGGGTTGATTGAAGCGACGGACACCGGTAGATACGTAGCCCACAGAGTACTTGTGGAAGCCTGCAATCGTATATTAGGACTAGGCTCCTCGAACGACGGAAAGCACAGAGAGAGAGAGAGAGAGAGAGCAGCAGCATACCAGGCAATCGGAATAGAGGGTAAGGCTTTGTTCCCATGCCGATACTGAGCAGGGTGGTTTCGGGCTTTTCGTAAATCTTGGCCTCCCAGTAATAGACATCGTTCTGCTTCGGGACGGGAAGATTGCTCATGACGGTGCATTCGGAGTCAAAGAATTCAATTTCCGTTCGGCCCTCGACAAAACAGTTTGCGATTTCCAGCTCGGGTTCAAACTCCCAGGCTGAAACGCCCTTTTCCTGAATGGCAAGATACTGGGAGAGGGAGATGTCTGTTTGAAGCGACTCGGGCGGATTTGCGGTAACGAAGGCTGTGATGGGAGATGGGTCAGTTATGGCTCAAGGCCAATGGGAATCGTATCGAGGGATGCATACCCTTTGCTCTTAGGTATTCCTGGCGGTTCATGTCGTCCATGACCTCGAGAGCCTCGGCCTCCTCCCGCGCAAAGGCTTGCTCATCGTCATATTGGCCGGGACGGCCGAAGCGGTCGAGGATAATGCGGCCGGTGCTGGCGCAGCCCGAGACCCAGAAGATGAAGACGACGATGGCGATGAGGATGATGGAGCCGAAGGAGGAGACAAGGCCAATGACGACGCCGGTAAAGGCCGGCGAAGGCGAAGAAGAAAGACCCATGGTAATGGTGGCGGCGAGTTTGTTGCGTGCTCTTGGTGTGTTTATCAATGCGAAACGGGGAAGAGAGACGAGGCGGACGTGAGCATACGGATCGATCGGGCGGGGACGGGCGAAGCGGACGGCGTCGACCGCCGCGGTTGGAGCATCCGAGGATTCGAAGTCGATGGCGAGAACAGAAGCAAATCAGGCAGGCTAAGGCGTCAAGGGTTGGCGGACGAGAGCTGGCGGTGGGAGGATGGGGAGAGGGAGGGAGAGGGAGGAGAAGGACGCGAGCTGGAGAGGGTTTGGTGGAAAGATGAGTGATGAGTGATGAGTGGTGAGTGGTGAGTGGTGAGTGGTGAGATGGAGATGGAGATGGAGATGGCGGAGGAGAGAACGAGTTCGCGCTGGTGGTTGGTCAGTCGGTCGCTTGGCCAGTGGGTTGGTGGGTTGCCACAAGTATACCAGAGCGCCAAAGGACAGCGGGCGGGTACTTTTGGCCTTCTGGAGGGCCTAATCTGTACCGACAGTACAGTAAGGTAGGTAGGTACTATGTGCTGTACTCTGTAATCTGTAGACTTCGCCACACTACCTGAGTTTGTTGCTAGCCTGACAAGACCAAGGGAGACGGCAGGACCGCAAAAGGCAAAAGGCGAGGCCCAAGGGGCAGGGAGGAAGACGCAGAAAGGAAAGCACGATCAAGGGAGAGGAAGGGAAGGGCTACAGTAGGGGAAAAAAAGAAGGGAAAAACAAAAAGAAGAAAAAGCCAAAGCTGTGAAGACTAGATGGGGGAAAACGTAAAACGTGGTGTGCCGCGCCGCGACAATGCGGAGGAGAAGGAAGACCAAGAGCAGGAGGAATAAGTTTTGCTGGCATCCAGTGTCTGCTGTAGGTAGTACCTCGTAAAGTATGCCTTGGGTACCATCTAGGCAAGGTACCTAGATACCTAGGTAGGCAGGCAGGTCGGGTCGGGTACCTAGGGATCCAGATACAGGGCGCCAGGGGGGGCTTAGGAGGCCTAGGAGGCCGCAGATTCCGGCACGGAAGCGCCCTGTGCTGTGGCTCCCAGTGGGCCATGCACTATGCTTACAGCGGGCAGCAGCCTGCAGGCACCCTCTGGTGAGGTACATGCCCACCCCAATAGGTACCTGGGTTACACTCGGGCCCTGCCAGGACAGTGCCCGGGGCACCGGAAGCAGCGAGTATGTACATGGGCGCTGTTAGTCGCCCCGCGCGCGGAATGTCCAATGTGTCGCTAAGA
Organism: Pseudonectria foliicola; assembly: GCA_003693505.1. Taxonomy (NCBI): domain Eukaryota; kingdom Fungi; phylum Ascomycota; class Sordariomycetes; order Hypocreales; family Nectriaceae; genus Pseudonectria; species Pseudonectria foliicola. The sequence continues at coordinate 61,319 of QUZD01000025.1, read as the reverse complement.
CACTTGGAGGGGCAGCAAAGTACCTACTTTGCGCAGCCGTCCAGAAGGGTGAGTCCCGTCGAGGTACCTTTGCTTAGGTACCTACCTAGGCACCTACCTAGGTACCCACCTTATCTAAGGTACTGTGGTTCTGACCCTCGGCCGATGATGACGAAGAGCAGGCTGGGCGGTGACGTCGATGTTGGTCAGGGTAAATGCATAGGTACCTAGGTACCTACCTACCTAGGTACCTAAGTGGTGAGAGAGGAAGACGGCTGCCAATTGCCAATATCAGCACATTCATGCTGCACACTGCCATTACCTGGTGATTCCCCCCCCTTTGCGCACCCGTGCGTCGACACGCCCCCCTCTATTTGCATGGTACGTAATCTACAGTACTCCTCGTTCCCCGTAGGCTGCTCCTTGCGCTGCGTTTGCAATCTGCATTTGCAATCTGCATTTGTCCAGCTTGCCGAGATCTTGTTTCACAGCGGGCTGGGCTGGACTGGATCGGGGCTGGCCTGCTGAGTCGCGGCGACCTTGCCAAGACCGGCCGAGAGTGTACATGAGTACATGCAGTAATCTGTACAGTACCTTACAGTACAGGACAGTAGATGGATCCAGGGCTTTTGCCAATCACCGGCCGTGTTTCTACTGTTTCTATTTTCGCTTCACTTGTACAGACAGTACTTACGTACAGCAATGACCCTCACCAGTCAGTCACTACCTAGGTACCTAGGTACCGTCATCAGTCACCAGTCACCAGTCACCAGTCACCACACTGCCTTTGGCTGTCCTTGCGCGCGCGCCTCACCCGGCGCCAACCCACCATTGTGTCTCTGCATGCCCCTTTCTCATGCACAGGCAGAATCGAGTCGAGGATGATGTTTACATACATCACAGATGCCACCTGGAGGTTTAGTGGAGGACGGCCAGCATCTCCTAGGTCCAAGTAGCCTTGCAAAGTACCGCGCTTGAACCAATTGCAGCAACTGCTGTACATACGCCGGTGCTGCCGCTTCCATCTCTACATACCATGTAAGTTACCTACAGTACCCAGGTTATATAGTTCTATCTAAGGCATGTTGCACTATAACTTCATCTTCTAGTCGTTGTCTAGAGGTCTAGTCAGGGTCGCGACCCGTGAAGCTGGATCCGCCCCCGCACGTGGGGTTGGCTCAGAACCTCTTTCCAGCTCCATGGGTGGAATGCTGGGTTTTGCAATCTGCATACTTGCACCGTCTTCGTTTGCATCCATCCTCCCCTCAAGACATCGTCTTCGCGCCCACATCCAAACTGCGACACACTGCTGTAGCCAAGCGCCATCCTCCTCTTCGTCCTTTACTTGTGCGTCTTCAGTCATCTCGCTTGCGGGTGAACCGTCCTTCCTCATCTGCCTCGTATTCCCCGTGCGATCCCTGGATGCCGCCGTATTTGACTACTTGTCCGCCACGCGTCAGTCAATCAATCAGTCAGTCCAACTATTGGCTCTGGACCCTTGTCTTGGTTGAAAGAGTCTCATTCATTCTGCGTACGCATTGTGTTGCTCTGTCATATCTAACCTACATACATACATACATACATACATACATGAAAACGTATCCGTCCATAAACTAGCAGCAATCTGCCGTGTCCATCAAAGCCAGGATCCCAGACGCAATAGAGAAAAACATGCCCGCAGCATTCCATGATGCTTGCTACTACCATCTGCCACACGCATCCTCGAAAGCATCAAGCCATTCCTCAACCGTCATAGTCCTCCCCGCGGCCTCGGCGATATCCGCCCCTCCGCGCCCGCCGATCCTCCCGCGCCTTGGCCCGTTCCTGTCGCTCCCGGTCTCGTTCCCGCTCCCGCTCCTGCTCGAGCTCCCGCAGCTCAGGCATCGGGTGGTGGTAGCTCTTGGTACCCAGGTCGCTGCTGCTGTGGTGGCTCTCGAGTAGGCTCTCGCTGACGGCGCTCTCGTCGCCGCGTTGGAAGCTAAAGTCGCGGCGCGCCGGCCGGCTGCGCTCCCGCTGTCGTCGCGCCTCGGTCCGCGCGCGCTCCGCCTCCCGCTCCGCCTCGCGTTCCGCCCGTCGGTCGGCCACCGAGTACACCTTGCGGATTCCGGCCCTGTCCCGGCTTGATGTCGCCGTCGCCGCCGACTGCCGGTCCGATGACACGTTGGACTCGGTTGGGTTCGTTGACCCGTCCCACTGCGAGCCCTCGGATTCTTTGTTGAGGCCACCCACGCGCGCCGCCTTTTCGTGTCGGTACTTGCGCAGCTCCTTCTTGGCCTGCGTTTCCGCCTCGGGATCCTCGACGCCCTCGTCTCCAACGTGACGCCGACTGCTGCGGCCCTTGCCTGCCGCCTCGCGCCTCGCCTTGTCCCGCTCCCGCTTCTCCTGCTTGCGCTTACGCTTCTCCCGGGCGTCAATGTCGCTCGCTCCCGCCGTGATGCCGCTCAGTGCTGTGCTCTCCGTCACCACCGTCGTCGTGTCATCTTCGTCGACGTCCTTGTACACGCTGCCGCCTCCTAGCCGAGTCGTCTTGGTCGCTCCGGATAGGATAGTACCGTTGGGGCCCGTTCGTCGCAGCACCGTCGATTTGTAGTCGTCCCAATCGTTCTCCTGGAACTGGAAGCCACCATTCTTGGCCCAGAAGAAGAACCAGATGCCGCCAATGACAAAGGCAACGCCAATCAGGGCAAACAGCACGAAGAAGCCGACATTGTTGATGTTGTGGGGGTCGAGCACGCCGGCTGCAGGGTCCACGGTTGGCCTAACTCGGTCCTTGTTGTCGTTTCGAGTCGCAAGCAGGTTGATACTGTCGGTGGCAGTGGTGCGAGGAATGATGCCACGGATGGCGCCAAGGAGCGTTGGAGCCATGGCTGGAATGCGGGAACCAACGTGTCTGCCTTGTCTTTCCAAGGGAGATGCGATTGCCAAGGTGCTGGTTCCCAGCCAGACTCGAGAGATGAACTAGCAGTATCGAGAGGAAGAAGGCGATTGCAAAGGAGAGACCTGCTTGGATAGTGGCGGGTTGTCCTCGTCGAGCTTGCAGAGTGAAATTGTCCAGATCCAGATGAAGAAGTGGTGTGAGAGAGAGTGCAGAGAGGAAACGAGTGCTGCAGGCACCGACGGCGTTGTGCCCAATGCTGTTCCCACAGAAACGACGGAAGGGAAAAAAGTGCCGGGGCTGGGAGGAGGGTGGGGAGTACGTCAGCGCCTACCTACTGTAGGTAGGTAGGTACAGATTAGGTAGGCTTAACTTACATTGTAAGCTTAGTGCACTTATCAGGAACAGGTTCTGAGATCGAGAAATCGTCCGCCCGTGCTGTTCCTGGGCTTCACCATCTTTCAACTCTACGCCGATCTGCTCCTTGCTCCTATTTCCTTGCAATACTGGTGGCTGTTCAGTAAGTCGTCAAGCTCAGCAGTCGACAGCTGGATGCACTCTGAAGCAAAACTGCCGGCGATGCCAGCCTCTCCCATAATCGTCGAATGACGGTTCAAAGTAAACAACGGATCGCTGGCGGGGCAACAAGCAGCCACCTCTGGTGAACCAATCACGATCCCCCACGATGGCTCATCTTGAGGCACGCCCCCTCACGCCCCCCTCACCATCACCCTCGCTCAACTACAGTATACAGTACTTTCAATCCATCGCAGAGTAGCATCCAAATCCACATCCGATTTCACACTCCCCCTCAGTGGATCGCTTCCCGCTGCCTCCACGTCCACTACCGCCGATCTGCCCCGCCCCGCCCAACGCTCCAACCCAGAGACTCCCGCGAAGCGAGAGCACACTCTCTCTACTCTACTGGGCGCTAGAACTTCGACGACGGCGACGAAATGAGGCCTCGAAGCGCCCCCCTCACTATTCCACCACCCTCGAGACCAATGATGTGATACGAAACAGCCCTCTTCTCCACGGCGGACAACTCTTCCCATTGGCTGCCCTGCCCTATCCTGCTTTGCTTCGCTGGCTTGATCTAGGCCGCTCCATCCCCCCGCAGCTGCCGCTGCCCGAGATGCGTCAGATACGACAATGGCGGCATTCCCAGCAACACACTTGAGCGTCGGTGAGCATCTTCAAGGTACTGTAGTCAAACCCCAGCATAAAGTCGTCCCAGGCTAGCACAAATCCATGTTCGTGCATCTGTCTGTGTCTGCACCAAGTCAATACAGCAAGAGAACAAAGACACGCGTAATAGCGACGTCTGCCTGCCTGCTAAGTCAATAGCGGATCAGGTTCACCATCTACATCATTGTGTAAGGCGCAGTACCATCCATCCGTCCATCCGTCCATCCATCCCTCGCACATGACACACTCCAGACTGCCAAGGAAGAAAGGGGAGAAATCACGGCAGACAATAAGACACGGCAAGGCAGTAGATAAGACGTAAATAGTCTGTCAGTCATAACATGATTAGGTACTCTCTGCAGGACAACTCAAAGAAGGCGTGAACCTCCATTGCCTATGCAATCTATCGCTTTGCCCAACATGCCTGTGGAACCCAGGCCAACTTTGTCCACCATCAAACTCCTTTCATGCCATGCTCAGCAGTGCTATCCGAGCTGCAATCCGCACGAGCAAAGGCCCCAAGTCGAGGGCAATGGGATCCAAAAAAGAGATTTCAAAACAAAGTCTTGAGCTCCAATCTATTCTGCACCCATGCCTCCAGGCACAAAGCAGGCATAGCCCTGTGTCAAGCCTTTCACAAGATTGGTGGATAGCCTCTAATGATAACATTTCATCCCCTCCGCTGATGAGTCTGCTTGAACCCCCATCAACATCGTGTCCAGCACCTGCTGTGTGCCAGTTCCTGGCAAATCAACGTCCATGTAATGTCTGGCCAAACCGCAAGATGGGAAGAGCGAGACCGAGACCAGCATTGTGCCAATTCCCGCCATCGCTATTCCAAGGGTATCAACTTCTTTTTCCTTTGGCGTCAAGCCAATAGCCGGATCTCGATACATCAGACGAAGCAAAGGGATACAAGGCTAGGCAAGGGGGGGAGGATGACGAAAAGAATAGAAATGGAAGAAAAAAAAAGAGAAAGAGAAAGCAAAAAGTAAGACCAGGAGTATCAACAGAATCCAAGAAGAAATTTGTGAAATTTAAGCATGATAAATAGTCCTCTCAAGCACCTTCGTCTTCCAGATAGTAAAGTTGCCGCAAGAGAAGGGCTACAATACTCAGACGAGGAAAAAGGGCCCACAACGGTGAAGGGAAAATAGCACGCCGTACGCTAATCATTACTGTCATCATTGTTCATAAAGAGACGTTCGTCGAAAGTAGTCATCGGGGGCGAGACTGGGGTCGTAAGGAGCGTGAGCTGGGGCATACATCCGACTTTGGCTTTGCAAGTCGGACTGGCTCATTCCTCGAATCCGATGGGGAAGTGCCTTGCGCTCCATGCGGTTCCTCCCATCTTCCAGTTGGTAGACGGTGCTGGCGCGGTCACTGGCTCTATCGCTGGCGCGGTCGCTGCCCGTACGGGTGGCTCCCGAGGGTCGGCTGCTGAAGGTGATTTCGCCTCCATCGCCGCACTCAATCTCTGCCCCGGGGACCCGGACAACGGCCGAGCCAGAGACTTTGATGGTGAGGTTGTCATTATCGCTTGAAGTTGAGCGGGTGAGGCCAGTCGTGTGGCTGTTTCTGTACTCGCTTTCATCGTGGCTCTCGCTGCTCCGTGTAGAGCGGTTACTGCCACCTCCACCCCGTGTGCTTGCCTTGCGCAATGCATCTACGGTGAGTGGTACTCCAGAGCTACCATTCACATCGTCTTGATATTGCATTGCGCTCAGGTACTTGTCTTCTTCCTCGAGACTCCCGCCGCCGCCGCCGCCGCCGCCAAAGGCACGTTCGCTGTAAAAGGAGTTGGTTCTGCCGTGTCGACGAGCTGGCACAATTTCCACCCCTTGCTGTTCATAACTGACAGAGCCTCGCCGAGCTCGAGTAAGAGCCTTGCTGCGGCGATCATAAGTAGGCTCGGGGGAATCATTAAAGAGGCCATCGTCAAGGTCCTCGTCTTCGAACCCGCGCTGATCAGCAAACCCAACACCCCTGCGCTGAGCGGTCGGTGGCCGAGATCTCTGTCGGGGAGCGGGACTCTGTTGGCTGGGAGGCAAAGGAGGTCGGTAGGGTGCGCCAGCTGGCAGAGCTGACATGGGTCGGGGCGGAGGGATGACATCGGGAGGAGGCATACGCTTCCTGTCCTCGTCGCTCCGCTTCTTGGCACGTGAGGAGGGGCGTCTCACCATTTGTTGCTCGTCTTCGTCTGGGAACCCCTCGGGAGGGTAGTGGAACGAGGTGGGGGGTGTTTGACGAAAACCCATGGCGGACGCCGGCCTCTCGAAACGATTTCTCAGGTGTGCACTTTGCTGCTGTGCATTCATGGCATGGTCGAAGAAAGAAGAAGCGGTGCCAGCTGGCGAGTGCGGGATCCCGCTTAAAGACGGTGAACCAGGGCCGTACATTGGCGGAGGAGGTGGAAAGGAACCCTGAGTGAAGGAACCTTGAGAGAAAGAACCCGGTGGCTGCGGATATTGGCTGTGATGCCAGCCAGCATGGGAGATGGGAGGCGTGGGGTACTGCTGTCCGTGGTAGGTACTACCAGAACGACCCCGACCGGGGCGAATAGGAATGGCGGGTTGCTGGGCAGAGTAGGCGGAGGGGTCTTCGACATGACCGCGTCGGTATTGAAGGGAGGAATCCGTCTTGGTATGGGTAAGAGGTGCTGGGCGAGTCTTTCTCATGGGCTTAGGCTCTCGTTCTCTGACGTCGCGGGCGTTGCGGGCGTCGCGGGCATCACGGGCGTCACGGGCGTCTCTAGCATCTCGAGCAGCCCTGGCTTCGGCCTTGGCTTTCCTTTGAGCCAGCTCGGCCGCCTCGTTCTGTTTCTTTTCCTTTCGGCGTCGCTCCCTCTGCTGCTCACGATCATGCTGCTCATACTCTCTCATGGCGGCTTCGTGCTCGCGCCTTGAAGCGCGACGCAGTGTGTCAGAGTCCGTGTTTCCGGACGAGGAGTCGCCTCTGCGATTGGTAGGGCGTTTGTCGCCACGAGATCTGCCTGTGTTGGGTCGCTCTTTGTACGTTGGTGCCTCAGAGACGGCGTAGCGGCGGGTGGCCTTGATGCCTTCGACGGAACTGCCTGTGTCGTCCTCGGCGTCTTCAACATAGGTTATATGCTTCTGGGACATGCTGAGCTGCGCAGGGAGTGGCGCGGTCAAGGTTTGGATCGCTCGTTGCAGCGTTTCTGCGATTGGAGTAGGAGCTTGTCAGCCTCCAACGGCCGCGCTAGGGCGGGGAGCAGCCGCAAGTCTAAAATCAGGTGGGTTCGGTGGAGGACAAGGCGGTGAGGATGAAGTGCGAGGGTTGCCGATAGCTGAGATGGCAGTGCTCTTGAGGATAGTGATGCTGCTGGGTGTCGGGAATGGCGCAGACGGTCATTCGGTGTCGCTTTTGTTCGAGTCAGGTAGCAAGGAGGAACGGCGGCAGTCTGTGGGCGGGGCGAAGAAGTAGGTGAGAAGGTTGATGGCCGTCATGAACTGAGGTCGAAGTGGCTTGAATCAATATGATCCAGTGGAGGCGTTTTGAGGATGAAGAAGATGAAAGCAAAGAGTTGAAGCCAGCGCAGCAGGACGAGGGAAGGAAGAGAAAAAAAAATGTCGGGATGGGAAACAGCGGGTGGGTAGCTGGAGGGGAGGGAAGAGGGGAAGGAGCCGGAGGCGTGGACGGGTTGGGGTGGCCTATTCTAATAAAACGAGCTGCACACACCTGGAGTGGGAAAGAGCATGCCCAGATGCTGCAAATCGAATGGAGAGGGGGTCCCCGGGGCTTGTATGTAGCTAGCGGCAGCAGCCAGCCCACTGGAGCCCAGGGCTTGGGCTGAGTCTACAGTAGGTAACTCCAGTACCTACCTTGGCGGTATACCTAGCCTGGTAAGGTAGGTACCTACAGTATCTGTGTAGAGCCCAGAGAGCCTAGAGCCCAAGTACCTAGGGCCAAAAGCCTGCCCGAGCTGTACAGTAGGTCGGTAGCCCCCGCCACTACTAGAGCCCAGCGGCCCAGCTCAGCAGAACACAGCAAGCTGACGGTATGCGGACATGAGTGGCCCGTGATGGTCCCGCCTGCAGCTTAGCCGGGCACTCAGCGCAAGCCAGCGTCTGTTTGCGCATGTATGAAATGCATGGGCACTTGCTTCTACAGTGCAGTATTGATTCTGTTTCTGTTTCTGCGATGGTGCTGCTGCTGCTGGGGATGATGATGATGATGCTGGTGCTGCCACTGCTGCTGCTGTGCTGTGAGCCCAAGCAAGTCCAGCTGCATGGGCGCTACTGCGAGTACCTACCTACTGAGGTCCAATTTACGGAGGACTCTCCAGCCACACGCCCCATCCACTCTGTGGCCCCACTCTGCAGTTGCAGTTGCAGTTGCAGTATACACAAGTTATCCTAGGTAGGTAGGTAGGTACATACAACTATCTAACTCAAGACTGGAAGGGGACCATTTCTCCATACAAATGCTGAAATACACATCAAACTGCCCATCTACGCACCAATATCAGGTTGCCGCATGTTCTGCTGCCTCATGCCAGAGAACACCTCGAGAGCAACACACCGCGATCATGAGAAAAGGATTCGTAATGTAGACTGAGGGGGATGGGTGCTGGGATGGCGCGACCAGGGAGGGTGTGTGCCTAGTGGGTCTCAACTCCATCAACATCCATCGCCAGACGCCAACACATCCCCATCTCATCCTCACCCTTGCGCCGTTCTCTGTCTCTCCCCCTCTCGCCCTCCAGCCATGTACCTACAGTACTCGCCCAGTCACTCAAATCCCTTGTCGCCTGTATTCCACAGATCAATGCCACATACACCTTGCCGCTGATGACGCCGGCGGCGGTGCAGACTGACTGGCTTCCTCGTGCCCCAGCCCTGGTTGCTCCGTCTGGAGTCGCAGATCAGCCTGTGCACGAACCAGGGTGCCTCTCCAGATGCCACTTTAGACACTCAGGACTGTCCCTCTTGGCTTTTTGCTGCTGTGACGGCCCACTGCATGACAGCACCGCCGCCAGCGGCACCAGACCTGGCCTAGACTGCGAGCTCTGCAGCCTCTTCCTCTTTCCAAGGTAGAAGCGGGCTCTACGATTCTGAGGTTTGATCCGTCTACTTATTGCTCTCGCCTACTGTCTGCGCGCACCACCATCACAAAGTCCACTCCGATTGTGTCGTACCGTGTAGCCAGGTGCGGTCCCAAACAAGTGGGTGAGTTGGCAAAACAAGCAACGGCATGAGTCCTCAACGGCGAGACTACAGTATGGCTTCGGTTCAACGGCTGGACCAGAACATGAGAAAGGGACTGGATGAGGGTTTGAGCATCCACAGAAACACTCGAGCGCCAATGCCAGGCCACATTTCTATGGGCGATGGTCCACCATGGTTGCCTCTTGCCCTTCCTTCGCCGACTGTACAGTATATCTGCCTATCTACGTTGGGTATTGCGATAGCAATCAGACTACGGGTCAAGGCCATGCTTATTAGCGCTTCATCGCCGCACTCTTTCTGGCACCAGCCCACCTCCAGTCGCAGCTACAGTACAAGCTGTGCGTACTATAAGCCACAGCACCCACAAACGACGCCGTGGTGCTAGCGCCCATTGCAGGTCACATCAGCTCGAGTGAGGCGGCCAGTCTTGTCGACTACCGGCTGGTCCAGGGCTCATTGCATGTACTGTATCATAGGTACCCTAGCAGAAAGTCAGGCTACCCGCGAAAACCACGCGGCCGAGAATGGATCTGATCTGTCGGCGCAACCCCAGATGGACCACCATGGCCCGCTTCTAGTGACAGAGAATCCCACAAGCAAGAGCCGCTCTGGTTTGGCACTCGTTTGGCTTGCTCAAGAAGCACGCAGGCCCAATTGTGGGTCTGACTCCGTCGACCCGCCTCGTCCAAACGTCTTTTCTCTGCCACCCTCACCTTACCAGCTCTCTCGTCCCTCCCGCTCCTCTCGTCATCTCCCATCGCATTTCCAGCTCTGTCTGTTGACCGCGATCCGTCGATTTCCGGCTTAGCCACCGATGCTTCAATATGTTGCGCTGCTGTAACCCTCCCTCAGGCCCTACAGCTGCGCGTATTGTTGCTGAGGGTTGATGACTGATACGGAACACAGCCATCACCTTGGTTCTCCGTTTTAGGTTGTTGACGGCCCACAATCAGACCGGCAAGCTGCTTGGAGCAAGGACGATCAGGCTGGAAACACAAGGCCCGAGCACCAATGGCACGTACCAGACGGGCTCTAGAAGCATCTCAAGAAGATGTACCCGCTCAACCATGGCGTCTGTCTACATAGTACGCCAACACATGGCAACGACGGTCGTTGTAGGAAGAAGAGGAGCGTTTCATGTTGCCGCCTTTCTATTAGCAGAAAATTTCCCCCCTTCCCAGGCCTCAGACCGGCACACAGCTTTCCAAGCCACGTCCATCCGCCTTGGGCAGAGATGGGATGGGACGAACAAGACGGCCAGACGGCCAGACGGCCAGATGGCCAGACAGCGTACAACCAGGCCGGGGGGCAAAGGCATGATGATGGATACTTCATGCATGCCGTGGTACCCAAAGCAGTGCTAGGTACGGATACCTAAGAAGGCTTGAGATGCATTGGATGGGAATGCAGGCGTGTGGGTTGCCTTGGTGTTTGGGTATCGACCATGCGGGCTAAGGCGCCAATGCCGCTGGCCAAGATGCCCTAGTGCGAAGGGGGGGCGTGTCTCGAACGCCTTCGCCTTCGCCTTCGCCTTCTGAAGGCCGAGCCAAATCCCTTCCCTATCGAAGACTTACAGTACTCTACGATAATTTCGAATGCACCACGTACGTACGTACGCACGTACGCACGTATGCAAGTAAGTTGATTCTGTTTCTGCCCTTCCTGGGCTGACGTGCCAAGACCGGACACTTGGCCCCAGAATCAAACTCGATCAAGCTCAAGGAGGACTGGCGAGTGTCCAAACGAAGAAGGAGGCTCAATACATACTATGTACAGCCTTCCAACGTCATCTCGTCTACTCACCTGGCTCTATCGTTGAATCAGTGCCGACACGGTCGACATTGCAGATGACCATGTCTCAACACTCAACAAGTTTATGTCTGCACACACACTGCAAGCTATGTATAGTTTGGATGAACTGTGCTCTTCTTATTGTTTCCTTGATTATCTTGCATCATTGTCTGAACTGGTGCCGTTCTGTCAGTGTCGGGATGTCAAGATACTCTCATGGTTAGTAAGACTCAGTACGCAAAACTGGCATCTTTCTCCAGCAACGCCTATCACTATCACCAGTATCGTCACCAACCTCACCTTCACAACGGCTTCAGAATTGGAAACATTGCGTCGCCGTATGCTCACTCGCACATGATGCTGGCAGGCCCAAAACAAAGGCCACAGCGCCAGCTCATCTCGTCGGCCGCTACAACAGCGCAACACCAATCGCTGCGGATGCCTCAATGCACGTCTGCTGTCCGACTACCGCCGCGCCCCTGCACGCTGACCCTTTCTGGGCTTACAGCGTCTCAACCATTGCTCGTAGGGCTTAACCTGCAGCCGAGGCCCGGATTCTTCACAGCCGAGGACGCAGCTCCTGGGCGCTGTTGCGTCACTGTCGTACGGCTCGCGATCCGGGCGGGTTGTTCTTCGTCTCCGGCATCACAGTGCGGACGTTATGAAGCCTTTTTCTTGCTCGACGGCGCAGAGGTGTCCCAGCCCCCTTCCGCCGACAGTCTCTCCACACTCTCGCCCCGAGCATCTAGAGCCCGGGGGCTGCCTCCGCAATCTCTCCACTCCGCCAGGCGGTGACCCTCAGGGCTTAATGCCGGGTCTCGAGGCCAAGCCTCCGTCCTGTCACGGAACAGATTTCCGGCCTCGACACTTAGTTGCGTGTGTACGAATCAGTCGCCACATGTGACTTGGTGTTGCTGCTTGAACATGTTCGCCTGCGCGCGCACGTACGTATCACCTACGCACACTGCTCCTTTTGGTGCTGTCCACCGTCTACGGAGGAGCGGCAGCCGTGGCAACGCCTCACTCAAACTCCGAAATTTGCAGCTGGCCAACCATCATCTTCCACACTTGCTCACTTCATGCACGCCCGTCAAACACAGTAGCCCCCAACTGTCTTATTGTCAACTGAGAGAGCCGTGTTGACTCTGCATCTTCTCAGACAGCCTTACCACATCCGTCGATTTGTTCATGCAGAAAGACGCCTTCTTTTAACACCACCACCACCACCACCACCACCACCCATCACCACCATCGCAACACAGCTGTTATGGTTGCCAGGTAGGCGCCTTCGTTGTCTCCGATGCACTGGCTCGATTGGCAATGATCAAGCTGGTAGGTGGCGTCGTGAAGCCGGCTCAATGCCTCCTGCCAAATCCCACCTTCACTCGGCAAGATCGGTGAATCGATGCTGGCCCATTGGTCTCAAACATTGCGGACGCCAATTGGCCCTCAAGGTGACTTATCAGCTGCCATGGTGCTTTTTTCCCCAGTGAGCCCGCGACATGATACAGCAGAGACGATCGGGCGGTATCAGATTATAGACGATGGCGACTCGTCACTGACAAGGGCATCCCTGTTCAATTCGCTCTATTGGTTTGCGGCAAGCTGAATCATCGAAGGCGTGGAGTTCTCAACCCGCATGCAAGGCATGGAGATACCCGACTACAGTACCCTAGAGCACCGGATCAATGTGGGTAATTATTTAGCGGCAATGATCTTCCTGATAGAGGTATCCGCCTTGCTCTTCTGCTTCCGGCCCCATCGCCGTCATGCCTCTCTTGCTTGGCTACAGCGCAGGTGCTATTGGGTCAGTGGCCAGTATGGCGATCTTCACACAATCTCATTACTCTCCATACAAATCGGGCGTTGCCAGCTTCTCCCCACTAGCTTCAATAGCATGTGAGCAACTAGTAACGCTCCTCACAGCTGCTCCTCAGCTGCTCCTCACAGCTCGCACTAATGCTGGGGAAAGCATCCGGCAAGCAATATCTCCACAGAGGGATTAGGAATGCACAGCATTACGAGTGCATGCCACGGTCCGTAGATCTCAGCACCTGCGACGCTGCGCCATGTCATGCTGCCGGTACTCAGTATCTTGCTCAGTATTGCAGTGTGCTCTAGGCTCGTGCTCGATAGAGAAGTCGAGACCAGAAGACGGCATGCCGTTCGTTAGCCTTCAGCCTCCACCCCTACTGGTATCCTACCCTGCCACTGCTCACTTGCCTGCTCACCGCTCTTTCAATGCTCCTGTACTAGAGCCCCACCCATAGGTGGTCTTCGCAGAGTGCATACATTTTGTCGTCCATGCATTATCAGAGTTCTCAATGCTAGTGGCGCACGTTATGGTCAGCCTCCCACCGATACGGTGTCTTGCCTTGTAGTTGATCGTGTCTCTGGTGTGGCTGACTAGACATTTGGACCACCACGCGAAGAAGATGGGTGTAACTATGTAGCAAAGGTGCATTGCTTATGGACAACCCAATAAATAGGATCCAACACTGCCACCCATCAACTCGAGGCGAGATAGGGCGAGCCTTGTGATCCAAGTCATTATCGTGTACATGATGACAACACTTGACCCGATTTGTCAAGACTCGCGCGTCTCCATTGACTGTGCTATCGAACATGTAGGTAGATTGTGCTCGAAGAAGGTACGTTGCCTCGCGCTCAAATCGGACATGACTGCCAATTGTATTAATGACAACTGTTGTCACGCTTCATCCTGATTCGCAGTCACATACTGCAGCTCTCATCGCCTCACGGCGTCGCCACCTATCCTTCGTAATCAATTGGCGACTGGTAAACATGTACCTCGGTTAGAACGCACCGGATCGTCAAATGACGGCATGCAGTCTGTATACAGGTTGAGCTCGTCCATTCAGCTTGCGCCTCAGTCGATGATGGTTTCATCATTGTACATCCCATCCTTCCAATCACTTACCGCCGCAGACTGGGCAGGTTTAGGCGTCCAAGGGCTGTGACGCAGGCTATGCAGACATGGAATCATCTATCCAGTACGAATGTGCAGGTCAGAAACCACAGGTCTGTGATCCGATACACGAATATTGTCATCAAAACTATTGGCCAGCACTCCAAACGTGTTCACCCGAGCCGTCCGTGGCTCTTGGATGAAGAGGAAATCGAGTCGCTTCGGTTCCTCCCTGGGCTCCCCGAAGCTGGTGTAAGTGATGTGGTTCCCGTAATGCTTGCTTTCCGGCACCAGCTCAGATATGTCCGACATGCCCGAGCCCGGCGCGGTAATCTCTTTGTACGCCCCATCATCGGGAGGGCTATTAAAGTCGCCGCCGATGAGAACGACGGACGGTGGGCGGCCAAACCCGGCGTCGCTCCATTCTCGCGCGAACCGGATGAGCAGACGTGCGCTTTGGATGCGTGCCTCTGCGCCTCGGTGGTCGAAATGGGTACTCATGACGATGACGCGCGTGCCGGTGACGACGTGCTCGAACTCGCCCATGGTGACGATGCGGTTCAGCGCGGCGTCCCAGCCTCGCGAGGGGCGGTCGGGCGTCTTGCTGAGCCAGCGCGTCTCGTGGCGCACGAGGTCCCAGGAGGTCTTGCGGTAGAAGATGGGCGAGAACTCGCCGTCGTTGGGCTTGTCGCCGCGGCCGCGGCCGATGAAGGCCCAGTTGGGGGCGAGGCGAGACTGGATGTCTTCAATCTGCGAGTGCAGACACTCCTGCAGGCAGATGAAGGCGCTCTCGTGGCCGGCGGTGATGAAGTTGAGCTGGTTGGTGAGCTTGGGGCAGCGGATGGGCCAGAGGTGCTCGCCGGCGACGGGCTGGGTGGTGGCGTATCGGACGTTGTAGGTGATTATGCGGAGAGGTATGACGGGAGTGGGACGGCTCAGCTCCATGTCCAGGGACGCGTCTTGAGGAATGACGGTCTCGTCATTTAGGACTCTCGTCATGGTGGAAGAATGTATGGCTCTGCAATACCTCGACAGTAATGGCAAGAAATGCTAAAGGACGAAGATGAAGGTAGCACTAGAAAGCAGCAAGCAACCGCACCCAAATGGCCTAGTGAATTGTCAGAGCCTTGATTCCGGTGATAGAGCAAAGAAATATCGTATATCGTCAAGATGCCTCATACTATCAGATGCCTGCTCGTGGGGAGTACGTAGTCAAGTCGGTGACGTCACGTGTTTCCCCGGATCCCCCGTGCTCTGCGGGAACCCCGCGGTTGGTTGAGCAGGGCAGGAACAATGAAAGAGTGGGCCTGGACCAGGACTGTGTCTAGGGTAGCTCTGGAGGAATGAAATATACAGATGGGCGGGCCGAACGGTTCTTATAAACAGAAAAATGACTAGATTCATACTATGCATCGGGTTACATGGATGGGATCATGGTGTGTTGAGTCGCTTGGTTTCAGGCTGTTCTGCGTCTTTGATTTCGTGCAACATACCTACTATATGCAAAATCGCTCCAAAACACATTGCGTCTCAATCCTGTATGTAACTCCACCTGTTTCAGAGCTTAGACGATGTGATACATTCTCGGAGGTCAAGAACAACGTTTGTTTTAGATGGTTGAGTAGGCTAAATGAAAGCTTCCTTCTTTCTGATAGACTATGCAGCGTGGCTCGAGAACCGACACTCATTGCTCTGTGGTCCGAAGATGTCATCTCTGGGTTGTGGGCGACAAGAAGATGAACATCAGGCAGGATGGTGTAATTATGAGCCTTTTAGTCAGAACTAGGTACGTGTAACATGCATACGGGCGCATGCACTTCTTTCAAGTAACCAATGTTTTGGGGTCCTGCATGATGAACGCAGAGCTGGCTACACAAGCAACCCGAAGGTTGACTAAAGAGAATGGAAGAGAGCCAGATCATAGAAGAGTGGATATCACAGTTCAGATGATTGTTGCAAAAGACAAAGTCTCATAAGTGCTACGTTTGAGTCAAGCTTCTATAGGATCAGACGAAGAGAGACTGACAGGCAAAGTCTGCTAATGCAGCAAATATACTATGTATTAGTGACCGACACCAAGGACAATACAGCTACACAAGGTTAGTCACTAGAACCTGGGTCGATTGGATACCGTACGCAGAAAGACCTTGGAGATGGATGATGAAGCTCGTTACGCTGTTGGGCATGCTCTTGAGATGCGTCAGTATCATTCTGCCTGTTGTTCAGCCCGTCCTTGTAAAATTAAGAGGGAGGAAAGCCATTGAGCTCCAGTTCATGTAAGGCCTAGGTCAATATCAGGGTTCGACTCATTTCTCGTGTTGCCATGGTTGTGATAGTAACTGAGACAGTTGAAGATGGGGACCGATGTGTTCTGTGATTTAATGAATCTAGACTACCTGGTAATCGCAAGAGTGTCAGTGTATAAGCAAATTGACCGTTTAGTTTTGTGTGTATCATAGGAGGCTATCAATGTGGGAGCAACCCGTATGTTTGGAGAACCATGGCCAAGAATTTGCGCATGTGTGTGTCGATGTGTCGGGTGAGGATGGGACCATACCGAATTGCGTCAGTGAAGCAGATAATGGCGTCCGGGGGAGGACCACAACACATTTCAGAGCGAGGCTGTTCCAGAGCAGAGGCTTTTCATGCCATGTCCGCCATGTCTTGACAGACTTGCCCAGTTGGGTATCGGACTCGACCGGCCGGGCAGCCAGCCCCACAGCTCCGCTCGGCTGTCCCGCAGCTCCGGAACGGGATTGAGGCGGGGGATTTTCAGACTTTTGTGGCGTCACGGCTCGCGTCGCTTTTTAGAGTTCCACAAGGCACATGGGGAAAACGGGCCAGTCCGTCTCACCGGGTGGGTTTTAGGTCTCGTCACCCGACTTGCTGCGATGCCTACTGTAGCACACAAGCTTAAGCGCCCCGAAAACTCATTCCTAAATGGACCACCAAGTTGTACACGAGAAGAGGGAAGATTTGACCATCGCGCGCTGTCCATGTCCACGGGCTGGAGGAATTAATTGTCATTGTTATCTCACCGTGCGGGTTCCTCAAGGGCAGAAGGGTCACTCTGCCACCCTCGGCCGCTCATGTCCTGCCTATCGTCTTCCCCATCCGGCCCTCCATTGTGGACGAAGCTGCGCCTTGCCTGTTGCGGCACCAGGCTGCCCAACGAGGGGCCACACAGAGGCACCATCAGCTTGATCATGCGAACCATCCCTTTCGCGAGCTAGTGATGCTGGTCTTGGATCTAGCAGCTCACTTCCATTCCTGCCACATCCGCACGCTGGTTCGTTGGTCCATGGCGAACCCGAGCCACGGCGACGTACGAATCTCTCTTTGTCGTCGCCTAGCGGGGCGCACGAAGGGTCCTTTCGTCCCGGAGGTTGCACTCGCCCTGCGTCGACGGTAGATGGGTGTTGATACTGTGGTCAGACAAGTCCAGCTCGCGCTTCCGTCAGCAACGAGCTCCGGCACTCGACTCGAGGCAATCACCGTGTCCGAACTCCGTTGATGACCGACGTTAGTCTCTTCAACGCTCACGTCATAAACCTGTTTTCGCTGGTTGATTCGTGATCTCGTGGCAGCCCAACGACGACTAATACCAGCCTTCCCATATCTGTGACTCCGTCTGGCTCTTGGCCGTCCATCTTGGTGGAGATATCCCACACAGCGTCTAGTCACGACTTGACGGGTTGAAACACGACTGCAAGGGACCTGATGCAAAGCTATCGATTTCCTCCCGATTTCCCGATCCAAGAGCACCATTCTATCCTGCAGCTAGCATTCTGCATGACCTTCCGTGGGTCTTTCCACGACGAAGATGCCAGGGCAGGCAGGGCAAGGGTTTGAACATGCTGATAGAAGCCGCTGGGCGGCTAGTTTTGAGCACAGTCAGATGCCCACCACATGTGGGAGATGGTGTTGTTAATGTCTCAGAGGCCGCCCCCCGCCCGTGCTTTTGCTCTTCCGGGCACTTGACTTGGCTTATCGCAGGCCCGAGTATGGATGGAAATACCGAGCGGGTAGGTAGACTTTTGCAATCCACAGATTAAACAGGCGGCTCCCGCGTTCCACCACCAACCCGATCTAGACCGGGCCCAGCTCCCAACCCGCCAGCCGTGAGCGCCCAAACAGAGACAAAACCCAGCTCTTGTACAGAGTAAAGCCTGGAGCCTTGTTCTAGTCTCTCCAACGCGCGGCGAGGACCGGGCCCCGCGCCCTGTCACCCCAAACCGGGAACGCGTGGCGTTGCCGTAGGCTGCTCATAGGCTCATATGGTCATGCTTCACGTGCGGCGAGCGCGCAAGGCTGGAGTGGAACACCCCGCTTTGGGCTGGGCCGATGACCACCATCTCCGTACTGCCTTGGAGGGAACTTGGTGGTTTCCTGGGCCAAGAATAGCGTGTGATTGCGTGTGATGGTTTTCACAGCCGTAAATGTGTGGGTGGGCGCACGGGTGTGTGGGCTACGCCTCTTGACTTGGTGTGGCATTTCAGTGCGTTCCGCCATGTCCGACTGACAGTCGACGCCCTCAGTTGACATCTATATAACACGCGTGTCCCATGTTCTTCTGCCTGGTCCTGTGGCAAACATCTGCCTCTCTCTCTTAGTACGTAGGACTCGGGGGATGAGTCAATAAAGGCCGCCGGACATCGCCAAAGTCCTAGCACTCATCCATTCATTGCCTACCTAGTTATCTACCTATCTGAAATCCTCGTCTGCCTAAGGCGCTTTGCCAGACTTATAAGAACACGTCTGCGAGGCTGTTGGCCACGACACACTCGAAACTCAACACACTTTCGTTCCCCTTTGAGCATCCAGTTCCGACATCATGCCAACCGATTCAGAGAAGAGGTCCCGCCGAGACTCCTGGCCGCCAACCCAGCTTTACCTCAAGCCAACCGTATCTACCAAGGACAACCCTCTACCTTCACTTGAGGAAATCGACGTTGACCCTCTAACCTACTTCCTGACACCTGCGCCAGTCATTGACGACGAGGACATGGACGATGTGATGATGGACTTGGACGCCGGTATCGAAGACACGAACCGGCCACGGGAAATCGTACGCAGTGTCAGTCCATCCACCCTCGACGGACTTCGCAAGCCCGGAGTCCGGCGTTCCATCTCCCCGGATACGGCTTCCGACGCCAGCATGCCCGATGACGACGACGAAGACTACATTCGCTTCAGCCCTGGCAACAAAGGTGCTCTTTCGCTCAAGGACTTTGCCTCGAGCAGTGGCCAGATCCGCCCCAAGAGTCCCCTGTTCGGCCGCCCTACAGACTCGCACCTCACCCCGTCGTCTTCGTTTCCAACCCCCCAGATGCGCGGACGTGCCCACGGGCTTGGACACGCCGGGTCCACGAGAAGCCAGGCTGCGCGGCGACGAACCGAGCAACTATGGAGGGAGCCCAGCCCGGACGTCTGGTCGATTGAAGAGGAGACGGAGGACCAGGTATCGAGTGTGAAGGCGGACGGCGGCCTCGGCGACGCCCAAGGCCATAGCCGCAAAGGCGCACTCTCAAAGGGCAAGTCTGGCAAGCCCAAGAAGAAGGTCCGCTTTCTGCTGCCCTCTGGGGAATAGGACTGAATAGGGCACAAGGCACGCGATGGCAGGGTTGGCATTTGCATAGAGTTACTGGTGTCTTGATCGGATTCGGGATCTGGGCTTTCTTTACTGCACTTCCAGGTGGCGAAGTGTCACATCATTGCATGGCGGAGTTGAAGGAGTCTTGCCTTATTCTGATTTGGGCTAATCTACCGCACAGATCGATGGGTAGTAACAGGGCCATCGTCGGGGTTGTTTGCATTGTTTTACATGATGGTTGTTTGGGGGTGGTCAGAATGATTACATCTGCCTGGAGCAATCCGACCTTTTAGCATGCTCTGTTCCGACTGGGGTCAGAGCTTGGGTTTGGCTATTTTCTTAGTACTAAATTGTCATAACTATTACATCCCGTACCATTACCAACATGGTAGCTGAGTGATATGTGTGCCTCTCGCTGACAGTCTGACAAGCTGATGTAACCGGCTTGTCGATGTTGGGCTAGTCGTCTTCTGATAGTCGAGAATAGAGAGACATTTGCTACAACCGGGCCCTTCTGCATACCTAGCTTACATAGCTGCTTGAGCCATGATATCACGGTGGTACTTGCTTGGCAGTGTCGTCAACAAAGCTCCCCCCGGCATGGATGGTTGGGCTGAAGTCTAAATGCAAAGACCATCCCTGCAATAGCGTATAACATGCACATACCTTACTTACTTACCTACCGTGCCTTACTGTATTTACGCTTCGTATGTACTAGCGCCCAACGCGTCTTGCATGTAGTCCAAGTTACAGTACAGTACATTGCTCATTTCATCGACGATCGGACTCGATCCAGGATAGCCCAGCCGTTGAAACTGCACCACCCGGACGAATCAGATGGAGGCTTGGGCCAGGCTTGGGCCAGGCTTGGGCCAGGCTTGGGCCGGGCTTGACGCGTTGCTGTCCGGATCGTGCGTGCCCAGTCCCAGTGTGTCAATCGGCGTGACAAGACGAAAGGGCATGGTTATCAGCTCTTGTTTTGATCCTCAATCGCTGACGACGCTGCCAAGTCACGCATCCAGGATGTACACGGACCGTCGGCACATAGGGAACGCTAGCGGCGGCAGAGAGAGAAAGGGGCGGGCATCCATGTCGAGGCCGTCTCCCAACAATGGAGACGACGGGGATGGAGGAGTTGGTTGATGCTGGGATGGAAATGGAAACATGCTTTGGAGGTATTGTAAGTTAAGTTAGGCGACCCGACTTGTCTCGTCTCACCTTGGGGCTGGGCCCTGGGCCGATGCTGTCTACTAACCTAAGGTACCTTACCCACGCATGCATATTCGCTCCCGTCCCGCCCTGCAGAGATGCTTTGGGGGGGATCAAGGCTCTGATTGATCGTTGATGCTGCTGCCCGGGAGCACAAGGGCCTTTCGAGCCCCAGACGCACGCCACTCGTCGATCATGTTAATCTCCATCCAGCTCACCTGAGTAGGTAGGTACATACCTATCTATGTAAGAGTGGGCGGCAGTCAGGTACGGAGTAATCTCCATGGACGTAGCCCGTAATCTGTACTCGTGCGCTGTATTCGATGCTGCTACAGGGCCCGACCCCCTGTAAATTGGGGCCCAGCTGCCTGTGCTCCCAGCGTACCCCTCCCTGTGGCTTGCCTGTCCTGCCTGCCTACCTTATGTACTATATTATATGTACAGTAGCTGGAGGTCCTTGTCCATGTCTTGCCTGCACTTACAGAACAGGGCTGTACAGTAGCTGGTGGTGGGGGGAGTGGACCAGGAGCCCACCTCATTCATTGTTTACCTACAGATTACTGTACTGTAATCTGTACTCGGAGCTCTCCTCGTGGGGGAGCCTCATTGGCTGCCGCCCGTGTCCAGCAGCAACCAGATGGGTGGGCAAGGTGGGCAAAGGTGGGCAGCCCGTCGCAGCCGGCAGCAGGTGCAGGCATTAAGTCAATGCACAGCTGAACACAGCTGCCCGGTTTTCCCACCTTGTGCGCTTCCCTCCCTTGTTGCAGCCCGAGAGGCTTCGCATCTTCATCTTCATCTTCATCTTCATCTTCATCTTCGTAATCCGCTGTGCAGAATATCCTCTCTTCTGCAATTTTCTTCCATCTCAATCTTGGTTCTGGCCGTGTCGAGGAGGGGGTCGAGTCGCTCGCTGCCGCTTGCTGTTCCTGCTGTCTGTCTGTGCTTACGCTCGGTGCCTCGCTCTCTAATCATCTGTACTCTACCGCCCCTTTCGTTTCCCCGCCAAAAACCCGCCATTGTTTTGTTCCAACAACACCAAGTCTTGAGCTCGCGAGAGCGGCACGGCCTGCTCATCTGAATGCCAGCCAGCCTCAGCCACCCCGCGCAGCCGCACAGCATGTTGCGCAGTCTCAGGTATGTCCCGACTTTCATTCTACTGTACAACTGGCCACGGATCGACATGGCCGCCATTGCTGGAATGCTCGTCATCTCCTCGGCGCCTCTCTGCATCTCTCCATCATGGACAGCACACCTAACGTGTATAGCCGAGACCATGTCGTCACCAAAGCCACCAACTCCCGAAGATAAGGCGCCGTCAGAGTCGACGGCAGCTTCTGCTCCCACGACTCCGCACAAGGCCTCAGCCTCCAGCAAGAGTAGCGATGCTGACCCGACCACCGCCAAGTCGGCCTCTGGCTCTGGGGCCACGCCGGCCACGCCCAAGTCGGCCCCGGCGGCCGCAAAACCTCGCCCCAGACCGCATGCGAAAAAGACGGAGCCCACGTTACTTGCCGACTTTCTCAAGGGCCGGCCGTCATCGGCCCGCGTTACCGCGGAACGCCAACGAAGGATGAGTCTTGAGGCTGTCAAAGCTGAGCTGCGCCAGGAGATGAGGCAGAACAACGTGCGCCGCGTGCAGCCTCCCGGCGGCGTCAAGGACCGTGTCAAGAAATGGCAAAAGGCCAATGCTGCAGTCATTCTGGACGCCGGTGTGCCGGACGAAGCAGCCACTGAGCCGACAGAGGTGGCATTCCAGGACGAGGACTTTCAAAGCGTCACCGAGGAGGACCGCGTACGAATAAAGATGAAGCAAAAAGTGAGGAAACCACCCAAGTCACCAAAGGTGTGGCCAGTGGAAGAGCAGAAGAAAGAGGCGGAAGCAACACCGACGAAACCGCCACCCAAGAAGAGGGTCGTTAGCGACGAACATTGGCGCAAGAATCGCAATTCAGGTATACGAAAAAACTCCAAAAACGGCCGCACGCCTGGGCCGATGCCAATTCCCAAGGATTTTGTTTTTCGCACCGCGGCCAACCCGCGGGTTTCTACCAAAATCAAGGCATGGGCCGCTCAGGTCGAGATCCCCGACAAACCACCGCCCCGAGGGTACACTTCAAGATCACGATCATTAGGCGCAGGAACACATACGGACGATGACGACGACAGCGAGTTTTATAGTGAAACGGAAACCCAAGTGACAACAAGTCAGGCGACCAGCAGCAAAGTCACCGCTCATCGAGCATCCAAGTCCGTATCCGCACTTGACGATGGAATTCGGGTCCGGCCAATCAAGGAGCAGAAGCTCGACGACGACGGAATTAGAGTACGCCCCTTGGGCAACCCGTCATCTCAAGCAGAATCGTCAAGGCCCAAATCTGACGTGACTGCGAGATGGCGAAACAGGAAAACGTCAAACTCGCGCCGCGAAGCCAAATCACCTCGACCGTCCGAGCCTAAAGATGCGTCAAAGACTCAGGCAGCTGAGGACAAATCCGATTTATCCAAGATCGAGGTCATAGAGGATCAGTCTGAGCTTTCGAAGATCGAGGTGACAGAGGAGACCTCTGAACTGTCCAAGAGCGAGGCCACCGAGGAGGGGCCTTGCGTCATCGAAGTCATGGAAGACGAAGACTCAATACTAACAACTCCTCCGAAACGCCCTGAAGCCAAACGAAGAACATCAAGATCCAGAGGCCATCGCAACGATAGCCGCAAACGCCATGGTAAAGAGGCTTTCGTATCAGAGGAGGAGTCTACTGTGGATCAATCCTATCTTGATGCGTCCGATCTCTCGTCCAGTATCTTGGCCAAATCAATAGCAGATATCCCCGGGGATATTCCCTTCGGCAATTCGGCCTTTACCGAGCTGGACTTGCCTCTTCGTGGCCCCCCTCGCAGCCGACCCAAGCGAACCAAAGTCGACAGGAACACGAGTTTCAAGGGCATGCCCAAGGTCTTTAAAAAGGTGATGGAAGAGGGCAAAAAGATCATACACGAGATCAACGAGCCTCCGAGAACAGCCGCCCCGAACAACCCACCTAGTATCGAGAAGTGGCTCAACAATACCGTTGATCCCTTTGTTGAAGAGCGAAAGAACACTTCCGAAGCATCTACCGTAACAAGGGACGAGGCTGCCGAGGCTGCCGAGGCTGAAAAGAATGACGAGAAGACCATCCCTCAGTCTACAGCGCCAGATAGTGACAACGAGAAACCACTGCGCTCCAGTCCCGAGGCGGACAAAATTGATGTGGATAGACCCAAGACCCCCAAGAAGGAGTCGGAACCCGATCACGAATCTGGCTCTGAACACGACAAGACACCTGTGCCGTCGCCTCAATCCCAACCCAAAGCCGAGACGAAGCGGGTATCCGAGTCGACCTCCAGATCTACTTCGAACGAAAGCAAGGGGCGCACCAGGTCGTCTAATTCTGGAGGATCCAGTGGACTGAGAAGAAGTCGAGCAACTAGGAGCCAGTCCTCACCCATCAAATCAACGAGCAAAATCCCATTCTTTGGAATGCTCAAAGAAGCATTTCAAGGCGAATCTGGCGAATTTCACCTGCCAAAACCAAAGACCTATCAGAGCCAGGAGGAACGAAAGTTTGAGGAGCCCGATTATGAATACGACGACGAAGATGATCAAGAGTACTGGGACGAAGATGAACCGAGCCAGCTCAGTTATATGACTTCAAGATCGCCCTCACCCGAGACTGAGAGGGACGAGCGCAGCGACGTAACTCCCACGCATGATGAACGAAGAGAGCCGGGTCCATCGAGGATAATTGGACCTCGACTCCGCCCCCCCACTAATGGGCACCATGAGCTGTCAACAATCCTGTCAGAAGAGAGTTCTAGCGCTCTTGATTCCAACCTCAGCTCAGATTATACACAATCGACTTTGACGCAGTCAACACTTCTTTCCAACGAGAGCGAGTTTTCTCAATCTCAGACTAGAGGCCAGGGCACAGGCCTAAAGAGGCGACTGACTCGACACTCGGACCTCGTCTCAGTACTTTCGATGCCCGACGATCGAAATATACCCAACGCCATCAAGAGCAACAGATCACGTCCCAGCATTCGCAAGGCACGCGGAAGGCATTCCGATGTCACGAATGACGATTTGCTTCGAGAATTCGCAGAGGATGAAGACCTCTACCTCAGAGAACTCAAGACACTCGTTGACGGCGTGATTCCGGTACTTTTGTCTCAAGTCGTCAACTGTGACAACCCTGCCGACTTCTTCGGCCATGGATCATTCCCTGGCAAAGCAGACACTGTATCGAAATCTGTCCTCCACATGGGAGTCGCTTTAGAGAAGCTCAGAATGGCCCACTTGAAAGCGCCACTGTCAGAGTTGCGACGGCTGGCCAGCTGGGCGCACGGAGTCGTACCCATTTACCACAAGTATCTGGATGTATGGCGTTTAGGGTTCCAGGATCTTGTTGTCAATCTGGCTCCAGCAGCTAACTCTCCTGACGACAACGACTCGCTCCTGAATGCGATGCCCAGGAATGCAGATGGCGACATTGTAGATGCTGCAGGCGAGCGAGTCGATGTAGCTCATCTTCTGAAACGTCCACTGTTGAGACTCAAGCAGATGACCAAGTTTATCAAATGTGTCGACTCAATCATTTCCACCAACGACACATTGGACCTTCTCAACGATTTTGAAGACCTCCAGGAGAAAGCTCGACGCCGATATCGAGAAGAAAGTGCCAGGTTGGTCGACGAAGATGCCGTAAACACCGACACCACCCGATCGAGGGATCTGCGAACCCTCGCGCCGATGGGGTCTGTCTATATCGATCCCTCCCTTCCGGTCAACGCGAAAGATTTCTTTTCCCTTGACCTAGCTCACTCGAATGGCCAGCGACTCGAATGCCAGGTCGAGCTGGTCCACAGAGATAACCCGCGTCAACCTGACGATAGTGGTGATATGCTGATCCGCGAATCTGGCGATGGACGTAGATCGTACCTCTTACTCCCGCCTATTCCCGTGGAACTCATCTCTGCGCGAACGGGCGAAAGCGACTTTGACATGGTCATCATGATCAGAGGGACGCACAACGATAGACCATGGCACGAACTAATCACTCTTACGGCCGACAACGAAGATCAGATCCTTGACTGGCTAGATATTCTTCCCATATCTCCAGTGCCACCACGAGAGCCTGAACCAAGCGTGGTAGGCCACCTCGATGACGAGCCAACGATGAAGCCCGACGTGCCGGTGGGCGCACAGAGTCACCGTCAACCTTCGCAATCATCCCGATCGTCTCGGTCACCACGCGCGTCCCGGACACTATCTGGCGAGTATGCTCCGGCCGCGCCACTTTCGCGCAGTATGCCAAGTCGTTATCGCCCTCGCAGTCTCATGACCTCTACACCGCCGCGAGAAGATATCCCAGAGGACGAAGAGGACTTACAGAAGACACCCACGCAAGAGAACTTCCAGCCGGACTGGGATAATCAAGACCTTCACACTTCGCGACAAATGCGATCGGCTTCCTCGAGCTCGAAGAAGAGCGCCAATACTACGCCATACCGAGGAGATGGAGCACCACCTCCCCCAGTGCACCGTACTTTCAGCCCGACCCCTCAGTCAAAGTCCAAATCATCGGCCCTCAACCCCCCCGTGGAGCTGAAAAGTAGCAGAGCTGTGAAGCGCCGAACGTCTTCACCTCTCAAGCACGAGTACTTGCCTTCCGATGGCTCCTCGGTGTCCGGCGCCTCTTTGACCGAGGGTACTGAAGTAACAGACGAACTATCGGACATTGGATCAGAATCGTCTGATGACGAGATTGAAAGCGTTGATCTTCCCGAAACAGAGCTGGGATTCAGTATCAAGGAAGACCTACCTGAAGACCTGCGACGATCCTCTCCCATTTACGAGGACCTCCTCCCACCCCCTCTCGCCTTGGAGTCAGTTCTCGCTGCATCCGAGTGCAGCCTAACCCCTTCAAACTCGGCCTCCCAAGCCGGTCTTCACGGCCGCAAGGTGGCAAAAGAAGACAACTCCACAGGCTACCTAGCGACGCTGTCCAGATGGTCCGACAAAGGCACATGGCAGGATCTCTCGCTACAAACATGCTCCATCATTGTTACTCCAGGCAAAATTGAGGCCTACCCACCCCGCCGTGGTGGTCGGGCCGATGGCAATGATAGTCCCATCCTTTCTCTAGACCTCACACCGCTCGTATTGATCCGACAGAGCACTGCCGTTGACCTCGAGATTCGATCCTCTGTCCGGCCAAACTGCCAGCTTGCGGCAACCTATGGTGGAGGAAACTTCCGCTTTAGATGTTTCAATGGTCCTGACTGCTACAACCTCTACATGTCCGTCCATCATGCTCGCCTCAACAACCAAAAGTTCATTGAACTAGAAAACGAGGCCAGATTCAAGAGTTTCGGAGAACGCAAGGTATCCGGTGATAATGATGACACAAGCAGTCGGCGACGGAGCTGGTTTGGTAGGAAGAACAGCTACAGAAGCTCAGTGCGCGCGCCCTCCCAATCCCATGATGGCGCCAGCACGACACCGTCGTCGAGTCTCTCTGCCACGAGCTTCTTGAAACGTCTCACGGGTGGCGGGAACCTGCCATTCAACCTCGCCCGCTCATCTGTCAACAGACACAGCCGACCCGGCAGCCGTGCCAACAGCCTCTACGGAACTTCTTCCGGTAACACCTCTCCTCGGTCCCCATCCATCAGCGTCGAGAACAGTGAGAGCCACTCGTCAAGCTTTGGCACCGAAAACATTCGCATCCGACTGCACCTACTTGCTTCCGCTGCCAAATGGGAAGACTTTGGTAACTGCAGCTTGCAGATTCGAAAACCACCACCTGGATGGCGCCAGGCTCTCCGTGCCAACCACGGTCTAGAAAAGCGAGTGACGGTGACGACAATCCCCCGAAAAGACTCTGAAAAGCCATCCATTGTCCTCGATGCTGTTCTGGGCAGTGGATGCTTTACGCCCATGGGCAGCAGGGGTATTGTTTGCGGTGTTTGGGAGGAGATGAAAGACGACAACGGCGTCGTTGGCGCAGCACCAGCGACTGGCGCCGCCAACGGAAACGTCAAGAAATGGTGCTTCCAGTGCGCGAGCGTCGCCGAGGCGAGTTGGGTGCTTCGCCTGGTTCACCAAGAAGTGCTCAGAGCGTGAAGCACTAGATCTCTTTGGTTCACACTATTCTCTATTATACCCATCCCCTATGCTTGGCATTTTATGTTTCACGTACCCCTTGCACATCCCATTTTCACAGTTACGGCACTTGTCATCATGCAGCTTTCTTTTCTTCATTTGATTTTGTTATTTCATGCCGTCTGTATCATTCACCCTGAGTCATGATATCCCGCCTGGTGCCACCTTGATACCAGCTGTCCTTTTCTGCTATAATCCACGCGGGGCCTTCTCATTATGCCTTTTGCTTTCAAATGTATCGTATATAACTGCATGTCCGCGCCGGGAGGGGTTCAAATTTTATATCTTTGTATGTATTGGGCACTGTTATGTAGACGGGCAACACGTTGGCGTCAGGTTGCGTGGCTGGAGGTGTCTGCTCGCTTGGCAGTGGAGGGAAGCATTAATGAGCAATGCAGCTTTGGGCGACTGCTGCCATGCATTTGTTTCTATAGATGGAGGAATATGGCAAAGAATATAGCCGCGTTATGACGTATCTGTTTGCCTCTATTCGATTATACGTTGGAACTGACCCTGCGTTCAAGACCCCGTACTCTGTCGCTGATACCAGTCGGATGAAGAAGATGGCGTGCAATGGAGTTGCGAGTGAGCCACTTATGACGGGGTAAATCAGTATATTCATAACGCACGAGTCGCCTCTTATGTACTGGATCAATTTGAAAACTCCCACATATACATACAGTGAAGAAGTTGGGGTAAAAAAAAGAAGAACGAAAATTCGTATCATGATACTCATCACTTCCCAATACTATCAATCCATAAAGGCACATCGAGACCCCCCTCTTCTATGGCCACGCGAGTCCCTTCACGCCATGAACCCATATCATACAAGCAAATCACAAAATCAAATATCCATAACCCTGGGCAGAATACACTCAGCCATGCTTCCTCGTTTCAAGCCGGTGCGACCAGTCAAGGGAGGAAAAAAGACCCCAGCCTTGGTCAATACGGAGCAACTGGCTCCATACCTGATATCATTACCTCTAGCCCAGAACATGTAATCAAGAGGTGACACCCAAACGGGTGCCAGGCAGGGCAACTGAGGGGAAAAGTCCATGTGATGAAAAGACAAAGTCGAAGGGTTAGGCTGGGGTCGAATAGATGAGGGATATGGCGTTCGAGATCGATGCCGAGTGGTTGTCAGAACCGTTTACGACTTGGGAGGAGGGGCTTTGGCTGCACCACCATCGACAATAATTTGTTCGTCGATGTGAGCAGCAGTATCGCCGTACTCAAGCCGTTTCCATGTGGTGATGCGCGCTTCGTTGGTATCAATCTCAAACAGTCTCAACCGACGGTGGTAGTCTCCGTATCCAGCGTAGCCACCAAAGCCAGCACCACCACCGTAGCACATCCACATAGCTGGTGTCTGCTGCTCCCCCTCGCCCCTCATGGACAAAGAGCAATAGTCATTGCAGTGGTCATGTCCCGCACTGACCATGAGGATGTTCTCGTCAATGAGGGCCTGGTGGAATCCCGAGTTGAACGATGGGGCAGTCACACCCTCCTTCCAGTCACCGAGGCGCTGAAGTTTGACATTGCGGTATTCGGGAAGGGGAATATGAATGAAAGCAATGTCCATATGGCGGTGGGTATAGGCATCGTGAGCCTTCTTCAGCCCGGATGCCGTCTTGCGGAACCATTCGACCTGGTTGGGTTTGATCCAATCGTAACCCGGAAAGTTACGCTCATCGGGAGAGTAGGCGTGCGAGTCCAGGAGATAGATGGTAAGCGCTGAGTGATCTGACGTGCCGCGCGCCAAGATCTCGACATGATAGTTGCCGACGCCATCGATGTCAGCGGGACCGGCGGTTGACATAGAATAGGGGAGAGACTCCATGATGGTCATCTGAGCTTCGCGAGACATGGTTTTTTCGTCATCATGATTACCAAAAATGGCGGCATAGGGAATCTTGCGCTCAATGAGCAGAGAAGCGATTTTGAAAATGGCCTAGGAGGAGGTGTCAGTCAAGAAACGCAACGATCGAATACGCAACTTACCGTTGGGGCATCGGGCGCAGTGTCTCCGTTGACTTGGTCACCACTCAGGACGACGAAGTCGGGTTTCTCGTCATCGAGTACCTTGGTGACGAAATCGAGGGTCCTGGGATCAGCCTCGCATGGGCCTCCGTTGTAGACGTTGGGAACAGCATCGCGACACACGCCGACACCTGTGCTTAGATGGAGATCGGCAATTTGCATAATCTTGAAGCGGCCATTGTCCTTGATTCTGGGCTTGGGCTTCTTGACCTCGTGAACATGTCCGCGTTGCACGGTCAGCAAAGCGCTGTGCAGCGCGCCACCGGTGTTGAGAAGCAAAGGCGTGCCCGTGATGGCCCATCCAGCTCTTGCTTCGACGGCATCGTCGCCGTAGAGCACATCGAGGTCCTTGACTGCCTGTGCAGAATCGCTCGACTGCTTGTTGGCCGAGCGCTTGATCCACAAGCCGGAAGGACGAGATTCCCATTGAGGGTCTGATTCGCCTTTTGATTCCGGTTGGAGCCTGCCAACCGTGACATCGATGACAACGCTATCTTGATCGGTGAGCTCCTCCTCGCGCTTGCGCTCAACGAAGAGGTAGGCACTGGTGGTCCAGGCCCGGCCGAGATACAGATCCTTATTAATCCGGTGCCATTTGCGAGGATCGAGGTGGCATGAGGAGAGGATATTGAGGCTGGAACATTTCGAGATGGTAACGTCGGTGACGACAAGGCCAGGATGATGGGTCGGCATGTAGCCATGGATTGAGTTGGGAAGGACGCGATAGTTGCGATCGAGGAGGAAGATGACGAGGATGGTAAAGGCAGCAGCAGCCGCGAGCTGGGCCACGGTCCGTACCTAGAGGAACAGGGTAAGATTTCGAAAATGGTAAATAGCAAAGGACAACCTACGATGCGTCGTGCCATGGTGGCGAGGAGAAAATGAAAGTGTGGGGGTTCAGAGTGGATAGAAAGGAGATAAAGGAGAGTCGCAGGAGGCCTGGTCAAGCAGTAGGAGCCAAAGAACGGCTTCTAGTTGGACCATTCGGGGGTTATGTCCAATGTCGCACGATTCGCATCTTCTGGAGGGTTTATGAGGATGCGACGACTATCGCATGGTGGAGCTGGTGATCTCAGGATTAGGAAAAGAGGAGGGAGGAGGGCGAAGAAACGGCGGGCGCAAACTCTCGGGCAGAAGGTTGAAACAAGCCCGAGCCTGTGAGCGCAAATGAGGCAAAGAGGAGGCAAGGGATTATAAAAAGAAGAGAAGAGAAGAGAAGAAGAAGAAGAAAAGGCGTTGAGGAGACAGTGGGCGGAAGCGGAGGCGGAGGTTCCAGGTCGAGACGAGGACAGAGACAAAGACAGAAGGAACAGGGGCAGAAAGGAAGGAGCCAGAGGGACGAAGCTCAAGTGGAGCCGCCACCGGGTCGCCGGGAGCCGGCGGATCAGAAATTAGATCTGGGGAAAAAAGGTAAATCACCGTAGCTGCGCACCTACTGTAGGTGCTACCTTCAACTGCTACCCTTCGATCTGGCGCAACTCCGTACTATGCTACATAGGTAGGTATATATACAGAAGCAATCGTCTGATGTTGCGGAGAGCCCAAGGGGGGAGGGGAAAGCGATGCGATGCGGAAAGACGATAACTGCGCCTCTCTCGCTCACATTCCCTCACGTAAATACCCTACCTACCATCAAAAGCCCTCTTCGGTGCAGCTGTGCGGACACAGTCCCAAGGCTACAGCCGAGAGAAAGTACCTGTTAGGTGAGTCTGACATGTGGCTGACTCCGATAGGCACTCGCGTGGAATCTCTACTGCAAGCAACCTTGATTCAAAGCACGTGAGAAACATCCGATTCCCCTCTTCCAGCACTTCTGCCAGGATGCACAAAGGTAGCGCAACACCTCCAAGCTGGTAGGAGTCCTAGCTCTTGTCTACTTGAATTTTGCTTTAATTTCCAAGCAGAACGATGGAAGTGTCTGGCAGACCCTTGTGCTATACCCAGAGGCACTCGTCGATCGACGGAGGCTTACCACCAATCCCCAGCTGCATACTCGAAGGCATCGATGCCAGAACAGCCAATGCTTTGGCCGAGAAAGATGGCCGAGGAAAGATGCTGTATTCTTAGGCTACCTGATAATGACCATTGATGATAGAATCATCGTCTATCCGCCCTGGATTCTGTCCTTTGGGCTGCTGGACGACGGCTGTTAAGAGTACTGGAGGCTCGCACGCTAGATACCTACTGTTACGGGCAGCCAGCAGCCACCTACTGTAGGTAGGTACCTAAGGTAGGTAGGTGGCTACAGTAGCAGCTAGAGTACAGAATACTCCCCACTCTGTAGCAGCTCACCTCACAAGGCAGCTTCGTCCGCATGGTCCGTGCGTATTGTCCTGAGAACAGAGAGACAACAAATCCCAAGCCACCAGGCGCGTCCCACTGAAATCCTGAGCCGGCGTCATCCTCCAGCTTCGCATTTCTCTCCCTCGCATCCTCCGCTCTCCTCCATCCTCCATCACCATCCCGACGCGCCTCCTGAATATCGCCAACGTCCATCCAGCTACGTCAAACCGCTCACTACCACCCTTACCCCATATTCTATCCTTCGCGCCGTGCTAGCTGTCATCGCAATGGCCGAGTATTCGTCGCTCAAGGTGCCCGAGCTGAAGAAGCTTCTCGCCGAGAAGGGCTTGTCCCAGACTGGAAACAAGGCCGACCTCATTGCACGCCTGCAGGAGAACGACAGCAAGGCTGATGCGCCCAAGGAGCAGCCCGGTATGTGCCTTGTCATTTCTTCCACCAGATGTTGGCAAGCGCAGGGACTGGCCGCGCGTTGTTGTTTGACGACGGCAGCGCCACTCCGCCGCACAGAGGTTGAAAGCTAACAATTCTCTGCAGCAGAGAATAAGGAAGACGAGATCAGCTACAGCGACGATGAGGCGCCTGTCACCACCGCTCCCCCTGCCGCTGCCGCCCCCCCTGCTGCCGAATCGACCGCCGACGTCGCGGCAACCGAGGCTCCAGTAACAGAGACCGCCCCTGCTGCGACCGAGACTGCTACGGAGACTACTGAGGAGGCCAAGCCGGCCGCTGAGGAAGCCCCCGCTGCCGAGCCTGCCACGTCCTACGCCATGGGATTGGCTTCAACATCTGTTGACGCCGAAACCAAGCGCCGCGCCGACCGTGCAAAGCGATTCGGCATTGAGGAGGACGAGGACGCAAAGAAGCGTGCTGAGCGCGCCTCGCGATTCGGAATCGATGAAAAGGAGCTTGCTTCCAGCCTTGACGCCGCCCTGCCCGAAAGAACGCTCAAGCGCGGCCGAGCTCGCGGCGACGGCGCCGACAATGGCGAGGGTAACCGACCCGGAAAGCGACAGAGCCTCGACAGGAGGAACGGTCCTGGCGGTCGCCAGCGTGGTGGACGTGGCGGCCGTGGAGGTCGCGGCGGTCAATCTGGCCGAGAGGGCAACGCGCCAGGCAAGAGCAGCCTCTTGGACGACCCCGTGGAGAGGGCCAAAGCAGAGAAGCGAGCGGCTAGGTTCGCATCGAACTAGACGACACATGGGGAGAAAAATTGAGAGGCGTATGCAACGCTCAGATTGTCCCCCATGGACGACGGCCAAACACTGGAATAAGGGAGGACTGGGCTAGACACGCCAGGGCAACAAACGAATTCTTACCATGTAAACCAACTTTTTTCTTTTAACGTATTTTCCACCAAGGCGCGGCAGACGAGGGAACCGAGACCAATAGAAACCGGCGTTGCGGAGCTCAACTCATCGATCATGTCCACGTTTGTCTATTTGCCCTTGCAGTGATGGCCCAATAGCTCAGGCTACCTACCATATGCTGAGCGTGGCACAGATCAATCAGGTTTTCTACGACTGGTGGTCCTCTCATCCTTATTACGACATGACACATGCATATCGATTGGAGGAAAGCAGCCTGCAAGTTGCGCAACGAAGAGGGGCTCAGACCTTCGAGGAAAGAGAAAAGATGCGAATGACCAGAGATTCCGTGGACTCTGACTTGAATGCTGCTACAAACAACCATACAGTATGGTCTGTCGGCTACAGGCCAACCCTGCCTGTCGATCTATTCCCGTTGAGCTCAGGGTGTGCGCTGTGGTTGGCTTGAGAGAAGCCCCGTGACCGAATCTAGATGCATCCTGTCGTTTCCCAGCTACTAACCGAGCCGCAACCAAGCATGGGACCAACATCCAACAGTCGACTATATCTGGATATGGGCACTTTAGCTCCACCGCCGTGCCGTGCCCTAGCGCCCGCCGGTGATATGCTGGGGGGGCAGTGACGGAACGAGAGGGGGAGATGGGCTCGGGTGAGCGGTTGGAGCCGTTATCCAACCATGAGACGAACCGGGCATGTGGAGTTTTGGAAGTGTCAAGTTGGTGGAGAACTGATGGCGAATGGATCTGCTAGCCAACAAGGCGGTCCATGGATGACACGATGGTGAGCTTTCTTTATGAAGATGGGCGACTGTTCATTTAGCTTCCCGCCTTAGGGGTGTGATGGCAGACAATGTGGAACTTGGTGGGCTTCATTCGTCCAAGGAGCACTTGGAGAGGCGCTTTTTTGAGAAGCTGAACCGGCTTCAGCCGTCCCAACGAGCGCCATGTAAGAGACTACATCTACGGCTCAGATCTCTCAAGCGTGATCCAGCCTATTGTCGAAGGCAAGATGGTCTCGGTCTCGTATGGGAAAATGACGAAGGAAGGCGACCACCACTCAGAGGCTCGAAAAGATGCACATCTCGACCTGGAATATGCAGACGTTTGACCAACCACCACACACGCGGCTCCCCTGCATGGCTTGTCGACGCCAGGCAGGATGCTGATGGTGCCCTGAGTGCCTGTCCGCGCGCCAATTCCTTACGTCCTGGGAAAAGTTTGTTTCAAGGGCGCGTAAGCCACCGAGCTCGCTCCCAGGGTTTTCCATTAACGTCTCACTCGATGGAAGGGGTCGTCGTTGGTGACCGGGGGACCCTGCTCGCCGAGGCTTGACATGACACCCAATGGCCGGCCGTAAACCCCGGCCGGTTTCAAGTGGGACCCCCGGCGGCTAATGGGTACTGGAGGGGGGCAGTGGGTGCTCAACGCGCGCTCTCACACCTCTCGAGGGACTTCGGGCAACTCGCTCTCCGTGCTCGCCGACTAAAAGATTGTTGTCTTGATCATGGATGGGTGACTCTGTATCATGGTCCCGCTCAAGCTGGCTTAGTGTGTACGATGACCGAGTCAGAGACGATTACCAGGGTTGAGAGCCACTGGTATGGGCATATATTGCAGACTTGAGCATGCCAGCAGCGGTCTTTGCTAAAAGGATCGCTCTGCCAATCAGTTGTCTCCAGGTACATGCCCGGAAACCAATTGACACACTCAGTGACTGACATACTGAACGTAGAGTGAGATGAAGACGACGGAAGTCTGGTTGATCCTGGAGCTCCTCCTATGTCAGACCCTTAGTTTCCTATCGCGCCGTGGCAAGGGGCCGTTTTAGCAGGTGGAGTAGCCAAGCCAGCCGGCTCGAGCCGTGTGATGGAAGTTGAGCATAATTTCACGACAACAACAAGTCCAGCAGTCGAAAAGCCGCTAGGGTGTCTGGGTGTGTTCCTGTCTGTGATTCAAGGTACGCAAAACTTGGTATCATTACGTCTTTGCTCATGATACTTCGATACTTTGGGGATGGATGGCATGGCCTCGTGGCGTATACACACCCCCGAAGACTACAATAGATTCATGCTCGATCCACATCCCTAGCAAGACACGCGCTGTGTCGTTTCTGCCTGCACTTGTCAGCCCGAGCCAGAAGAAAACCTACTGCAGATTTGAAGAGTTCTTCCGCACCTGGAACCACTGTGCATAGAAGTGATGTCAGTTGGCGGCCATCAGAGGATCTGCGGTTCGGCCTTGAGAGGCAATCCCAATCCCCACATTCAGGGTCCAGGCGGCCGGGAAGCCCAGCCGCGCGGGGCATGCCACGTCAATCAGCCACCACAAGCCTCACTCACAATCTACTGTGGCGGAGCAGCCTTTGGATGCCTCTCAGTTCAAGGCCATTCTCACTCTCACTCTTCCTCTCTTCTCGCGTAGCAATTCGAAATCCGACACCGGCCGCGGGCCAGCGCATCAACATCGCCACTGTCGAGCTGCACGGTCCAGCACGCCGAGGTCTTCTGGTGGTTCTTGACTGCTGGCGGGCCACGATCGGGTCACATGGGTGAGACTAGGGCTCCCGGCTTCACCCTCACCGAGTCGATGGTGAACCCTCGTGACAGCCAACGGCCGTGAGTAGGATGACGTCGAGAGATTGGGATCCTTGATCCGAGTTGGCCTCCAGTCGCCGTTGATAGGGGTTTCCGGGTGCATTATCTGATACTGTCGTAGCTGGAATATGCAGGCTCGCAGGCGATGTCCGTGATGACCGTCGTTGGTCACATGAGCGGCTGCCTGAGACCCCGGTAATCCGGCTGTTGGGGAGCGCCTCGCAAAGTGTTTGGGCCTCTCTGCCTTTCTGCCTTGCTATGTATGTATGTGTCTAGGTGCCTTGTTGATCACATTAGCTTCGAGAATGGCGCATTAGACGCTCACGATGCTGAGGTCTCGAATCCCACCAAGCTGCAGCTCTATCCA
The DNA here is from genome assembly GCA_003693505.1 of Pseudonectria foliicola. Classification (NCBI taxonomy): domain Eukaryota; kingdom Fungi; phylum Ascomycota; class Sordariomycetes; order Hypocreales; family Nectriaceae; genus Pseudonectria; species Pseudonectria foliicola. The sequence continues at coordinate 24,736 of QUZD01000025.1, read as the reverse complement.
CCCAGGTCTGACTAAGAATCAAGGGGCCGCCTGCTTCCTTTTCCCCTGAGTGGCATCCGAGTCTCCCCTATGAGGCAGTATTCGCGTCCGTGATCGACTGGCGTGCATGGCGCCGAGCAGCGGACGCCGCGTAGAGGAGAATCGGGACGAGAGGATTGGCGAACAGGTTCACCCCCCGCACGACCTGAGCAGCGGCTACTGGATGGGTAACCACCTCCTGGGCCGAATAATAAGAGATGCATATATAGGGAGCGGCAAGCCGCCATGGCCAGGCGAAGGATGGGACGAAGCGAAAGGGTCGGCGTGCGATTGGCAGAGAGTGCTGGCGCAGCGGCCAATGAGGAATCGCAGGTGTCAGTGCGGCATCGACGTCGCTTGACGAATGGGAGCCGCCTGGAAGGGCGCCTGTAGACTTCAAGCAGAATGGTTTTTTCCCCCTCCTTCTTCCTTTCCCGGTAAATTCCTTGTACAGAGCTCTGCTTTGTTGTAGCGGTGAGGCCGTGAGAATGCCTGGCGCGGGAGCTTGGGCTGCTGAGGTTGAGTCGAGGCTGATAATAGCCATCAGCTATCATGAAGCCAGCAGGCATGTTGAACGGCCTCCCAGGCTAAGAGAGACACACCCAAGTCAGCGAGGACCAAGGCATGCTGCGCATTTTGCAAGGAGCGGCTGCATCTACTATGTGCACGCATTGATACATAGTACAGGGGACATATGTAGGTCCCGCCTCCATCACGCGAGCTGCAGCTACTGTAGCATAGTGGGGCAACGATATCCTGGAATCCGTGTGTATTTCTGTGGTGGATAGGTCCATTCGACACAACGCATAATAGCAGCTGCGACGGCGTGGGAGACGGCGCCGGGGAACGTTGGGAGGTAGCGGACGACGCCACCCAGCCTAGGTACCAAGGCTTTCCCGACGGGGTTCCAATAGGATGGGACGGGACGGGGAGTCTTTTGACAAGCAGTCGGTGCCTGCTCTGCTAAAATTGCTGCTAAACTTGCCAAGTTAACGAATGGGCCCATCCGAGAAGGAGGACGAGGAGGAGGAAGTGTCGGCACAGGCGCCGCAGCGGTACAGATTGAAGCTTACCAACAGGGAGGGTGGGCACGTGTGGTGAATGGATGCTAGGCGACGAATGGCAGAGAGGGCGACGGAGTCCGGGCCAAAAGAGAGACACGCAGGCCAGATCGGTCCTCTGGGCGCGTGGAGAGTGAGACATTTGGTGATCAGGGCCAAGACATGCAGATGAGGGGGGAGGGGGCCGCCGAGACGACATGTGCAAGATGTGTTGTATTGTGTTATGAAAGGCGATGGGAAGTCTGGATCTGGGGGGCTCAACTCGGCCGTCGTTGGTTCGATCTGTGCAGTACAGCGACAGCGACAGCGACAGTCGGATAGACAGCATGGGTGAGGATGATAGTGTTGATTGATGATGGGTGATGTGACGGGACAAAATCGCCTCTTCGAGGCCTGTTGCCTGTTGCAGGGATGATCCCAGCTGGGATAAGCCTGGCCGTCTGTCGGGTTGTCGGATTTGCCATGGCGGCGTTGTGGCATCTCATCCAGTCTTTCTGCTCCCCTCTTCTGTCCTCTCCTCTCGTTTCGTCTCGTGTGTTGCAAGTGAAAACTGTCACCCAACTGCTACGGCATTGTGTGTTACTTGGCTTGGGTAGTATGGTGGTATGCTCCCTCATAGGTATCTTGACTACCTACCCACCATTGGAAGACGAGTTGCCCCATCCCCATGCCTGGGCCCCCTGTAGGCGCATGAAGCCCTGATCAGTCATGTTCTTGGCACGTAGATGCCATCCGTTCGACATGAAGCTGTCAGCCATGTCTCCAGTGTGTTTTCTTCGCCCAGCTCTTCATCTGCAACGGCCGTGTCCTAGGCCACATCCAATCTAGGCCAATGCGCTTTGAGCACCCCAGGGCCATACATACATACAACACTCCCTCCATCTGTCTGTGCATGTTCGATACGGAGACTCTCGGCGCCCCACAGCTTCAAGAGAATGAGAGAGCCAGCCTTGAGAGCGAAGAGGACCGACGCCCCCAAAGGTGCCGACGGCGGGCAGACGAACCGGGGTGCGGTGCCCAATCGTAGCCCTGAAGCCGTCCGGCCTCACTGCACTCCCCCCCCCTCTCTCCCTGTCAATGTCAACCCGACCTATGTTGTATGTATGTATGTATGTATGTATGTATTTATGTACAGATCCGTACATGTTTACCTACCTACCTAGTAACTTAGGTGTCCATCCATCCGCCATTTCCACACTTGCATATGCAGCCCCAGCCCCAGCCCAGAGCGCGGCGCAGCCTTTCTCTACATGGTACTGTACTATACATGCCTGTAGTAGCCAAGTTACATGGGTGGGCGTAGTTGGCTCCCGCAGTGACTCAAGGTGGGAATGGCAATGGGACGTTGGCGATCGCCTCGACAAATGCATGGATGGGAAGCCATGGACGGCGCCAGGGATCAAGCGCCACAGCCTGGCCGTCGCCTTTTATTTTCGTCGTCCACTCACCTCACGCCTTGCTGCTTGCTGTACATTACATGTTGCATGCCGGCTCTCCACAGTACTGTACTGTACCTAACGTACTAGAGAGAGTAATCTGTTACCGGACCCTGCCTGGCCTGGGGCAATACGGATACATATCAGCAAGTCGTCGTCCTCGTCCAGCTTCGCCGCTGTGGCCATATCACCCGTCTCCTCCCTCCTCTGCCCTCTCGCCGCTTCCTCGATCCTTTCTTCCCTCGTCTCTGCTATTGTCCTCCTCCGCCATATTCCGCCTTCTGTTTTCCGTGTCTTCATCCCCGCGCCACAGAACGTCTCTACCATCTTACACATCTGCCGGCCTCCAGAGTGAACCGTTCCGCCTCCATCTAATCCTGACATTCCATTCAAGCACCCACCCTCCTCGCTCTCACTCTCACTCTCGTCCTCGCCCTCCCCCTCACACTCCCCCTCACACTCACACTCACACTCACACTCACACTCACACTCGCCCTCAACCATTTCCATCACCCTCACATTCGCCCTCACACTAGTCGTCTTCTCCCTAGCCGCCCTGTCCCTGCTCTTGTCCTTGACAGCCGCCGCCCGTCTCAGCACCCCACCACACTAGGTTTTTCTTATCCCACTAGGGCCCGCTCGTCACATCTCTAGTCCAGCATCTGCTTGCTCGTATAAGTCATCCACTGCAACCTACCGACACGCCGCTGGCCAGGAATAGCTTCACCTCTTGTCTTTTCGAGGTAGCCATCTTCCACCTCGATTTCTTTCGCCTGGTGCATATCAAGTTCGCCCACTGATAGCCACATCCGCACAGAGAGCAGAGCGCGCGACTCCTCCCATATCATGAACGCCGGCGCATCATCATAACTGGAATGAAAAGGTGGGATCAGAATGGCTACTTTCAAGTCGGGGTTTGGTCTCCCTGCGAGGCCATCTGATGGACCTCGAACTACGAGAACAGCCGATCGCGGCTCCTTCTCAGGCATTCCGCGATCCCTCAGGCCTGGTCTCCAACCAACAGAGGCGCCGTCGCAACCCAAGCCCTCATCGCAACCGCGACAACTGAGCAGGATGCCTCAGCCATCACAAAAACGCCCTTTGCTTTCCCAACAGCCTGCTCGGCCCAATCTGACCATGAGCCACTCGTGGGCTTCCTCTACAGTCTCTCCGGCCTCCAGCTCAAACCAGCCCACCATCAACCGTGGTGCATCTGGATCATTCTCGTCTGGCAGGCCAATCGAAAACGAAACCTCGTCCAGGCAGGCTCCCAGCAAGCTGAGAAGAAAGAAGTCTTCCATCTCGGGGCATCTTTCCAACCCACGAGACGGTTCTCTGCGTACCGATTCGTCTTCGTCTCAGCCCTCTTCAACAACAGCGACAACAACAGCCTCGCATGACCCAGCCCATGGACTCTACTTCGACCGCAGCATCACTGCCAGTCCGGTCGAGATCCATGTCGCCGAGGCTATCTCGGTCAGAAAGGCCGTGCAGCCTCCCGTCATCTATCCTGAACTCGACCGATATCGAAACATTCGTCAACCATCCAACTCGAGTATCGAGGTCCCCTTCCGGTTGATGACCCACGATCTGCCACCTCCCACACCCGCCAGTCTGCTTTTCTCGGGGACCAGCGGCAGTCCTTCTACGCGATTCTCCGAATCTCCAGGCCCCGGTCCCTACAGTCGCGACACCACTCCCACTTCAATTTGCTCTCAGTCCCCCGGTTGTGTGGTCTCATCACGCGGTAGCTTCAGCAAGGCTCGACTGCAAAGTCCCCCTCAGGTCCGCCCGTCCATTTCACGAAGGCAGGCCGGTAGCTTTTCAAATGATGTCGATGCTGCTACCGCCGACCTGCATGGTCTCCCCTCGGTCAGGGAGTCGACAACTTCCTCCTCGTCCAGCTCCACCGTCCGCGGAGTTGAGAGAGTCATCAACAGGGACAAGCCCTCCACAAAACACATTCCCCCTCCACTGCCCAGTCCGCCACCCAGAAAATCATCCCAGAACTTTGGCGATCGGCCAAAAGAGGCACCCTCTTTCAACAAGCCATCCAAGGCAGCCAAGCCTCTTGTGCCCCTCACGCCCTCCATACCTGCTCCCATGCCAGAACCAGCCAAAGCAGCTTCATCTCCTCAGATAGGCAGTCCACCCTCGCGACCGAGCAGAGATGGGGCTCACAATATCCAGTCTCAACTCTATGGGCCTATACCCGTCATCCACAGCAACCTTTCTTCTCAATCATTGCCTTTCGAGAGGCGAGGAAGCGAATCTGGCCTCCCTCGCCCCAGCATTGAGTCCCACAGAAACGCATCCATGTCACGGATTCCCACAGGAAACGGATCATCAAACTCGATTGATAAGTCCGCCTTGGATACAAAGCATGCATCATCCAAGACGGAGACGCCCCGCGTGATCCGTACCCCGAGCCCGCAAGTCGGAAGTACTTTCAACACCCGGTTTCCCTTCTTCAGCAGAAAGAAAGCATCGTCTGATAGCACTCGGGTAGATGCAAAGGAAAAGGAGCGGAAGAAAGTGACGCGCAAGGGGCCAGCCGCCGGTACTGGTCATGAGGGCTATGGCAGACTCGGTCACAATCGGAGACGCAGTAGCATCGCGAAGCGCTCGCCGGACATCTTGTCTTCTCAAGAGAGTCTTGCAAGCAGTGATTCCTTTCTTGCGGAGCGCATGAACCCAGTCATCATTGCCGGAGGAGAGGTTGTTGAAAATCGCAACGCGAGTTCTGATATGAGCCGGACTGACAGCAACGTGAGCATCTCCCGCGATGTACCAAGACTGAGCTCAGATACGTCTTTGAACTCTCGCACTGCTTTGCGCAGCACCCTCGGACCATCGCCAATGTCCCGCACACCACATGCGGCCCTTGGTGCGCGTCGACCGTCCGATAGTAGCGATTCAGAAGGCATCACAATGAAGCGAACCATTGCATTTCGACGCTCAGTCCAACGCCTCGGGCCCTCTTCAGGAGACCAATTGAGGCTACCGCTGCCGATCAATACCTCTGGGTACGCCTCTTCACCAATGGCAAGCCTTGATGCCAGCATCATGTCGGACGAGTCCCACCATGACCTCAAGAAAGAGGTATCTCGGAAAGAAGACGCAGCGCATCCCGCACCCAAGAAGCTTACCAAGCGAGCGCGGTCTCCTCGAAGATGGAACTTGTTCGGTCGATCGCAACGCCAGCCCGATTCGAACAAGAGTGATCAGGTCGCTGTTTCCGTCAAAGTAGTGGAGAAGAAGCCTGTTGCCTTCTACACCATCATGGATTCCCCGGAGCAAGAGGACAGCGAGCCGATGGATATTCAGGAAGTTCTCAAACACGCAGAAGTCTACGAACGGTCTCCAAGAGCTAGCCAAGAAACTGGAAGAAGAGACTGGGAGGATGACGTGCCCGTAGTACTACCGCTATTCTACGACACGCAGCCAAACCCTATCCAGTCACCTCCAGAGACGGAAGCGAGCGACACGACTCTGAATCCGTTGCCTACGATCAAGCGCAGCAGGCTACCACAGGTCGGCAGGATCCCTAAAGTCGTCAGCCGTCGTCCCCAGCAGGCGCCTCCCACGAGTTTCTCCCGTCCTTTCCGGGCGAGCATTTGTTCGCCGCCACAGCCTACATCAGTCCCAGAAGTCATTTCGATTACCAAGGAGACCAGTCCTCCAAACTCTTCTACACCTGTGCCAGATCTGTCAATGGAGGGCTCGACACTGGGAAGTGCAACAAACATGAGCTCAGCACGTGAATCCGTCATTGGGGCGTCTCCCGATTTGGGGCTTTCTCAGAAAGAATTCATTGCTTTCTCGCCCCGAAAGAACTCCGATGTCACCATCTTTACATCGAGCTCCAGCTGTTCCGGAGTCAACTCTATAGCCGAGTCAACGGCCGTCATTCCTAAACCTAACGACCCGCCTGCAGAGGATGAGGTCTGGGACGAGTATAATGATTTTCTTGGAGAAGACCACCCCAAGCGTCAGATCTCGACCACATCTTCAAGAGGGGTTCCCTTTCACCTGGAAACGTATCAGTCCAAATTGGTCAGGGAAAAGCCTCTGGAGTCGCCAACCATTATTCTGGACAACCGGAAGCTATCAACGCACTCCAAAGTAACATCGATTTCGAGCAGTTGCAGCGCCGACATGACTGAGCGGCTAAGGCTTGCCTTTCAACCACACCCAAGCCCCGTTGCCAGTGTCGGGATCACCGTGTCTGATAAGGGTCATGTCGGTTCGTGCCGAAGCAGCCGGTCGTCTCGGAAGGAAAGGATGTCAAACGTTAGCTCAAGCTCGTCTGAGAACGGATCGCCTTTGGCGCAGGTCAATCTTCGTGTTGGATCCATGACAGTTAGTAAGTGGCTGACGTTTGGACATGTCTTGTTCAGCGACGTGAGGCATGAACTCGTTCCGGTCGAAGGCTCCCTGAAGCGGCACTCGATTCTTGTCATTGACGGCCTTGGAAACGACGATTGGTCGTTCTACGCCGCCGAAACATATCCGGCTGCCTCGTTCTTCAACCTGTCCCCGCGCGCGCCCTTGCCCACCGACTTACAAAGCTCTCCTTCGGGGTACCCGCTAAGCCCACCAAATCACCATCAGATCCAATACGCATCGCATCAGGAAAAGTTCCCATTTGCACCCCAGAGCTTCACCGCAGTAGTCTATCGCTTCCCAGTCGCCGCTCCAGAGTCGCATTATCGCAACATCCTCACCGAGGCGCGCCGTGTACTCAAGCCCGATGGCTACATTGAGTTATCGATTCTGGATGTCGATCTTAACAACATGGGCAACCGTGGCCGTCGTACGGTTCGCAGACTCAAGGAGCGAATTCACGAGAAGAGCCCGGAAACGAATGTGGCCTCTACGGCAGACCTCATTGTTCGCCTGCTAGGCAAGACTGGCTTCTCCCAGATCAAGGCCGCGCGAGTCGGTGTGCCTGCGGCGAGCTCCATCACCTGCTCGTCTAGCCGTCGGTTAGCGAGTAAGGAAGGCCCTGGAGGCAAAGATGTGAAGAAAGAGCAGCCTAGCCTGGCGGAGATGATGAATGACAACAGCCCGATGGCCGATGAAGGCATCACCAAAATGGTCAGCCGCGTTGGTCGATGGTGGTATACCCGCTGCTACGAGAGTGCTACCGAGAACCCTTCGGGCAAGTCCATGTGGAGCGACAAAGCCCTGCTCTCGGAGAGTGAGATGCTTGGAACCAGCTTGAAGCTCATGGTCTGCTGTGCTCGTGCTCCAGATCGCGTCACCAGTCTCTAGGCCAGCTGGTACGGGTCCTTATCGCTTCGCAGTCCTTTTGACATGTCTCATCTTTTTTTTTCTTCTTCTTTTTCTTTTTCCCTTTATTCCTTTCAACCTTCCCTGTTTATCATCATTGCCTTGCTGTCTGCTCTTCGGTTGGGACACGAAAGCGCAGACCGCATTCAAGATTGCAGAACATTACAAGGCGCGAGCCGAATACTGAGCCATATATACGACACTTGATCCGCCCGATCTAATGGGCCGCAGATCTCAGCATAATTTTTGTTTATTTTCTTTGCCGCTGGTCGGAGGAACCAGCCACTCTTGGTTTGGTATTGGACGTCGATATTTCGCCGTTGCCGTTATTGGGGATATCTAATGGGAGACCCGTCTGGTACCTCCCTGGAGGGGCGAGTCTAGGAGATGGGCAGGAAGCTTTTCATGATGACATGTTTGTATGGCGAGATGAACACGCCGGAACGATTGATATGATGTCCTTTTCAGTACATAAGCATGAGATACCCACCAGTCTTTTTTTAGACAGCATCAACGACGGTGAAAGCAGCAATGTAATTGTTATCTCAGATACGAAGACTGTTGTGCTCGGGCATATGTAAATTGTTTGATCTGGGTCTCGTTTTGGCAAAGGAAGACTTCTCGAGGATTGCTGTTGATACATGATAGTTTACAATGTACATCTAGTTCTGATTTTACATGTCTCGAATGGTCCAGATTTTTAAGGCGATGAGGTCTTATCCAGCGATGAGTCGATGGAGGAAGGATCGTCATTTTGAACGGTATCCTCGGGGCTGGTCTCAGCCGGGTCGACAGCTTGGCTTTCGACCTCTGCTTCGGGCTGTTGTGTTGGCGACTCTTCGACTTCGTTTTCAAGTTCGCCTGTAAGAGGGTCGGCAGCTTGGCTCGCATCCTCGCCCTCTGGCTTCTGCTGCTTCGGCACCCACCGTCGCAGAACGGCGACGAAGCCTCCGCCGGCGATGCGCTCGCCCACTCTGGGCCGCATCACCTGGACCATCTGGCCTTGGCCCTGATCGTCCTTAGGCGTGACCATCTTGACATCCCACTCGCGGCCGCCGCCCGTGTCCCGAACGCCATCGGCGGTCGTCGAGACGGCCAGCTCAATGACGCGCTCGAGGCGGAGGGGCTGGCCGGTGCGCAGCATCCAGGCCTGAAAGTCGGCGATCTGGCTGATGGAGGGCTTGAAGAGGACAAGCAGACCGTCCGGGTGCAGGGCTTGGATGACGCTGGAGGCGTTGTCGTGGGCAGAGGGGAGGTCGAGGATGGCGTGGGACAGGAAGGGTGCGCCGTCCGTGGCAGCGAGGCGGGCTGAGATGTACTCGTCGACGGAGCCGATGTGGAAGTCGATGGTGGGAAGGTAGAGCGCGCGACGGAACTGGCGGATGAGCTTGTGCGCGGCACGTGTGTGCTTGGCGTTTCGATCGAGGGTGTGCAGTACGGCGCGACGAGAGGATAGGTAGTCGTCGTAGGCCGCCTGGTCTTCGGGGGCAAGGTCGAGACCAAGGTCCGAGGGCTGGTATTTGGCCTCACAGAGGGCCCTACGAAGGGAGGGCGAAACCGCCGGGTTGGCGGCATGGAGTGCGCGAGCGATATGGAGTGTCAGGCTGCCCATGCCTGTCCCTGCCTCAAAGATCTCAAAGGGTGGTGCGTTGGTGTCTTCGTCTTCCTCGCCGGGGCGCGATAGGTTCAGGTCGAGCAGCGAGACGATTGTGTTTGCGTCGTGAGGATAGATCTAGAGGTAGATGATCAGCACCTTGCGACACCGGTCACTGTGCGAAGCATCGAGCCTTACCGGCGTGGCATACCGAGCACTGTTGATAATGTACGTGCCCATGGAGGGGCGGTGCAGAACCACGTCGCGGCCGGAATCGTCGCGGACCGAGTCGAGGACGCTGCGCCCGATGAGGTCGGAGCCCTTGACGGAGGCGCCGTAGGACAGCTTCACTCGGGCATCGGAGCGGAGCGGAGCCGTAAGATGCCACCGCGGGGCTTTGGCGCCGTGTTGCCGGAGAAAGAGGACATCGTGCTCTCGAAGAGGTGTGAGCTCAGAGCAGAGGAAGGTTTGGATTGGTTTGGATTTTTGTGATGGAAAACGGGCCGTCACGGTCGGTTGTTACCTTTGATTAGGCGGGAGGAGGAGTAGGTGCGGCAGTTGGAGAGGCCTGAGACCCGATGGCACGTTGAAGGTCTCATGATGGTTGGGGATTATGGCAGAGGAAGGATGTAGGTTCGGGATGTATTAGTGTGTGGTTGAGAGGTTTGCGCCGGCGATATCTCGGATAATGACATTTCTTCGGCTCTAGCATCAACCAACACTACCACCACCACCATCACCGCCGCCAGGAGAAAGAACCGATGATTGGGGGCAATTGAGGAACAAATCTCTAGTTCAAAGGTTGATAAAGGTTGAGTGCGATGACCAACTGTTGCATCGTCGTGTGAGACTTGTCTAGGTAGGTAGGTAGGTAGGTAGGTAGGTATGATGTTCTTCCACCAGCTGGCTGGCTGACAGACAGGTGGCTGCCAGCTGCGCTGCTTCCATTCCCTCGCCCTTCCCCTTGGGTATAGCCACCATCTCTGTCCTTGTTGCCATTTTCCCTTCCCATGATTCACTCCGCTCCAACACCGCCAACCACGATTCTTCCGCATCTTGCTCCGGCATATTGTTCCCAGTCTTGCCTCTCTGCAACATATGCTTCGTCTGGTCCTGATTAATACTTCCCGCCATTGTCCCTCAACGCTGCCGCGAAAAGAATATAAACTATTGTACACGGATGCCATTGCATCCTACTAAAAGCAATCCCACAACACTCCTAAACGCCCACCCGTGACACCAGAGCAGACATCGTCGACGCAAAGCGCGTTCGTGTCGTCGCGGAATATACAAATGATGAGAGAAACCGTGCTCGTTGCATATGTAAGCCAGTCATAACGTCGTCCTCGCGTTCAATTGGGTTCGGTTTCTATAGTCTAATGGCGTGATCCAGAGTCCTGCTCAGATGAATCCCCATTTCGACTGTGACATGTGCTGTTGCATCGCCGCTGCCCACGAGTCCTGCGCTGCGGGAGCAGTCTCTGGAACATGTTCGGTTGTGTGGAAGTCTTCTTCAAAGTACGGAAGGATCTGGATTCCGCAATACTGTTCCATGAAATGCACCCCGGAATCGTATTGCCGCCGACACCGCTTTGTCCACGGATCAACCTTGACAGGACTGTGGTAACAGTAAACGTTCGGACGTGCATCACGCACTGGGAATACAATGCCCATATCCCGGACATGGTTCCAGAGGTTGATCGCGGCTTGCTTTGTGCCTTCAGAATTTGGACTTGCCGAGTACATGAGCTGGACGCTGGTATATCGCAGGATCAGCACGTCAGCGCTGCTGAGCCCATGCCGTTGCTCCATCTGGCGCTGGATGAGCTGCAACTCGGTAATCAGCTTGTCGAGTCGCTCCGGATTAGCGTGGTTGTGGAAGACGGCCAGGTCGATCCACGATCGAGCGACATATGGATGACGCCGTCCGTAAATGGCTTCCAACTCCTCAGCAATCGTGGGGATACTGCCCCAGAGAAGATCTGATAACGTTGCTGATCCGTGCTTCTGTTGGACTTCGTAAAGACAGGTGAAAATTTGTCGAAGAGGATGCGATCGTTCAAAATTGGTGGTCGAATACGCCGCCAGGTACTTGCACAATGCCGTCATCATACCAGGGTCGCGGTGGACCATACCAAGAAGCAACTCCTGTATGCCTTGCGGGGAGAGCTTCTTCAAGTCCATCTCGAGTTGCTTGAAGGCTCGCATTAGGAAATGGCCGCCCTGGTCTGCATCTCTCATTTCGAAGTAGTGATTTGCCTCCAGGAGAAGATCGCTCGATCCAGCGCCCCACACCATGACTGTTGACCATCCAATCTGGGCGTTGATTTCCACCTCAAATTGTCGACACTGAAGAAAGGCCTTTCGCATGTTCCCGATGACTGTTTCCTGAGCCCGAATGAGATCGGGCGACTGGAGATAGCCTGGCGCGGGTGGAGGCGTTGGTGTTCGGCATCGGATATGCGCCGGGAGATCCGCCGGTGTCTCGAAATCGACCAAGTCGTACTCTGTCACTCCTTTTCGCTTCAAATAAGTGCCCAGATTCACCACTTTACCGTTGCGAACAAATTCAGATACTTTGCCTTCGGCATCTCGTTGGAACTTCATGGATAACAGTCGTTTGACCTCGTCCTCGGTGTTGTTTTTAACAAATCCCCACTGGGAGAAGCGAGTCTTGTACATCTTGGGCCTACCGAATATTAGCCCAGTGTTTTCACGCCCTGATGCAAAAGACTTACGTGGCTTGAAAACCGTACTCTTCGGCCATGATTGACATGACTTCCTTGAGCGGTTTTCTCTCTTCAAGATACAAAGTTCGAATGGTTGTCTTGAATGACTCCCAAGCCTCAGCAGGAACCTGCTCCCGTGACGGTCTGGTGCCTACTTGAGAGCGGAGAGACATCGAGTTACGCCGATCAGCCTGGAACTCACGCTATTAGAATTGTCACGACAACGCAACAGGACGGTTGGGGGATAACAAACCGGTACAGGCGTTGACGCGGATGGGTGTTGTGGATCAAAAGGCCTCTGGGGCGGCTGAGTCGGCGAAGGACTAAAAGTTGGGGGCGGTGGTACCGGAAACTGATGACTTGAGGGTTCTCGCTTCACTTGTTTCGATGGCGGCCTTGCAGCGGTCTTGCCCCTAGCCTTGGGAGTCGAGTTGAAGTCGAGAACGAGCTGGCTTCCTGCATTCATGACAGGCTTGGGAGTGGAGGGCACTGGCGGTTTGAAGTAACCACCGCTGTTTTGGAGGTTGTCGGCGCCTTGGGATTGACCCATGGTAGGTTTCGCCATCATCGATACAGGCGGTCGCCATATGGAGAAGCCCGGAGTGCCCGGTATACCTGGAGCTGTTGATACCGGGGAAGTAACCATAGGACTGCCTGTCCTCTGGCCCGTCATGAAATCGTCCATGCTGGAGTATGTTCCTGATGACGGGCCGGCGATTGGACTGGCCACACGAGGCACATGCTGGAACGACTCAAAGGACATGGGCGGGGAGCTGAGTAAAGGACTTGCGATGTGCGATGCCATGTGATCATAGCTATGGCTATGTTGCGACGGACTACCGAGATGATTCGAAGCATCGTGATCGACCACGCCGAAGCTGTCAAAGGGTGGCGAGACGGGCGGCGGGCTAGGGCTGGCAGGGCTTGCGACGAGGTTCGAAGGGCGCGGAGGGAGTGGCGGCGCAAAGCTCTTGTTCTCAAAGTGCGCAACCAACCGACCAACACCGCCAGCGCTGTGTGAAGGGCTCATCTGGTCGAGTTCCACATGGTCCTGGTGGCTGCTTTGATGGTTCGAGAAGCGAGGCTGAAAGGTCGTTGTACTCGAGGTCCAATCCATGCCCATGGAAGAGTCAAAGGCTCGGCCGGCTATGTGCGAAGGCTGCGATGAGCCAGTTGTCGGGTGCGTGACTGCACTGGGCCATGACGGGTCGGTGAAGCCGTACTGCAAGTCCCCATTGGCGTTGGAGTTGGAAGTACGATTGAACATGGCGCCAGGGCGCCCAGGCCGACTGGGAGAGACCCAGTCCGCTGGCTGAAGAACAGTCAGTAACGGACTCGGGCAAGTCGTGTGAGGTGCTCAATCAGCAATGCGTAAAACCATCACTCGTCGAGGTGGCGAGCGGCAGAGCTCAGGCTCAAGCGAAAGGTAGCAAGGGAAAGAATGAACAGACGGGCAAAGCTGCCCATGATCATTGGAACGGATATTAAGAGAGGAGAAGAGGCCGCACGCACCGGCGGGCTGGCTAAAGATGCAGCACCAATCGTCGAGTACTACGCAATTGCCAGGGCCAGCTATCGCTATTATCGCTATCGTCGCCGTCACTCCCCCAGACGGTAACAACAGCTCAGGATACGGGGGGGGGGGGCAAGCAAGGTATCGATAGGGCAGTAGACACAACGAGGTTTGGACGGTCCAGACGCTTTGGCGGGCGGGCAGCGAGCGCCAAGCGATGCGCGTGAGAGCGGGCGAGCAAAAGTTCCCTCGCCTAAGTTTCCCGGAAGGGCAAGCCAATCTGCACCTCTCGAAGGGGCCAGGCCAGGTCGCGGGGTGTCTAGGGGAAGATAAGAGGAGCCAAGCTGCGCAGGTCGGCTGAAGGAGAATGGGGGTGATGTCGGTTGGGACAGGGACGATATGGATATGGAATGGTATGGTATGGTATGGTATGGTATGGTATGGTATGGTATGGGGGGGGGGCCGTTTACATCTACTCAAGGTGATGGCAGGATTCTCTTGCCATCCGTCCACTGCCACCACAAGGCGCAAGGACCCTTCGGCAGGCTCCTCGGTATGCCTTTGAGCCATCCAGCGGCCGTCATCAGGGGTGGGCAATGTGGGAGCATGCGACCATGTTGCCCGAAAGAGAAGGTGGAAAGCCCCGGGACCACCAGGACAAGGTCGGGCCGCCAATCACGAAGAGCCGATATACTCGCGGATGCTGGTTTTGCTGGTGTCGCGGGTGTCGCTGGACGAAAGGACTTGACGGTCTAGCAACAGCCTAGCAAATTGGGAGTGGGCATTTGTGCCGAGGATGTCCATTCCAGCAAAGGCCAAAGCGATTCCAGAAGAGTTCCGCCCGTTGGCCGTCGCGCCAAAGAGTCAAAGTCGGCAACGCCACTGACCTGCGAGCGGCCTCAGTTGTTCTCAGCGTCCGCCCAAGACCCGGACGCCTCGCTCGTCATTGGGGGAGACTGGGCTGTCTGTTTCTGGAACAAGCCGCGAGAAGAAAAAAATAGACACTCAAGGCATGCGCAACAGAGACAGGGCAAGGCCCCTTCGCGCCTCGCTCCCTCAGACTCGGACTTAGCTGAAGCGCGTTGGCGGCGAACTCTGTTCCAACTTCGCTCCCCCGCGGCGTCGACATCTCGGCCGTGGCGGCGCCATAGCGCGCTCCTCCGTATCTTGGTGCCTTGTACGGAATAGGTACCGTTCTTGTACTCCTTGGTCAGCCATGAAAGTTGCGGGGGCGGGCCTCGCTTGTCAGCCAGATGTGAGATGTTCTCTGTCATTCCTTCAGTCTGTCCGGTCGGGTGCCGTGTTTTCCCCATCCTCCAACACTGGCGAGGACAAATACGAGGTACGAGGTAGTGGCCCTGCGAGCAATTATTACAGATACAAGCCAGAAGCGACAATGAAGAAGGGTTCGAGTGAACTAGACATACCATGTGGGGATGCAGAACCTAGCATCCCCGCCATGCCCGACATTAGAGATCGGTCATCGCCGACTTCCCCCAGACCAGATCAGCCACTGGGACCTGGTTTACCAACGGGGGGGGGATTTGGAGCGCTGATAACGAGATGGATTACTTATTGACAATATGCACCGCCCTTCTCGCCTCTGTATCATGTTGCATCCGAATGTCGTCAGTTCTGTTCCTTTTCTTACTCCTCACTTCTCATCTCCTGCACACCAAATCTCTCTCGTCGCCCACACTCGGGAGCGATGTCACCAGATGACACAAGCGAGCGTAGCCGAACCTCGATGTCCATGGATTCCGAGATATAGCAAGATGTGATCCCGCGTATACCGGATCGCATGCAGAACAATGGGGTTGGAATCCTACCAAGTCGCAATGCTTTCCAAGGGGGGCACCGAGTACACTCGGCCGAGAAACTTCCTTCAGCTAAACCGAGACTCACGTGGGTAGGCAACATATCGCTCTGCGCTATCCATGTACCTTAATCCGTACGTACCGTAGGTTGAGATCGCGCCAGCTGGACGAACGAAACGGTACCGCCTTATTCCCTGGATGACAGCCTGTCGATCATCATCATGTCCGTCCACTCAGAAATCGACCAATGATTCGACTGCGTCTGTACATTGATTTTACCTGCGGCCATCTACAGCCTTAGTACAAGGGCCGAGACATGATAGCCTTGCGGGTAGGACAATTCTACATACGAAGCCCCATGCTGTATCCAATGACGCCTTGAGCGCTCCATCTCCTTCGCCATTGCCCCCCATGTCAGCACTTCATCGACGTATTTTATGTACTCAAGAAGTACTGTAACTGCATTGAATCGCCGTGTGGGTATGGCAATGAAACGGGTCGGGAGAATGATTTGCGTCGGGTTCAAAGCAGATCAGTCAACGGTGGTGCTCGCCATTTGTCAGTTTCCCCAAGGTGGTCCAACTCGGAAGACGCACGGTATATAATAAGCCCCGGAAAGGGACCGATGGCGAGAAGAACAAGAGACTTTTTCCTTGACAAGTCGGTGTATGCGAGACACCACGATCGGCCGCAACGCTCTGCTACAAGAGACCGCCTGGGCCACCGCTGCGGCGAAGCGACATGTAAGCCCCGTTGCCATTGACAATAATCGAGCTCGCTGCGTCAACACACCTCCTATTGGCCCTCAGCAGTGCCGTGCTCTCCCAACAACGAGTTGACGGGCGCATAAGATGAAGCCTCTGCGTGCCATTCCTACCCGCCTCTCAAGACAACAGTTGGTCAGCTCTCTTGAGGTCATCCCCAGCTTATGGCGTCACTCGCTCGCCCAAGACACCAGCTACACGCTTTTAGCGGAGTCACCTCGAGGCTGCTGCAACTACGACCTCGTGCTGTGGCAGGTATACTCACCACGACCTCAACGCATGGCTGCTACCCACACTTTTCCTGCATGGCCCTGATCCCGCACACGGGGCGACACAGTAACGGATCCAAGACCAACCCGCTGACAAAGAATAACACCGTTTCTATCCATTTGGTATATCTTTCTACCCAAGAATTATGCGCGACAGCGAATGACAAGGCCTCGGCCGTGCGACAAACAAAAGAGGACGAGTGAAGACCAAAAAAAAAGAGAACTAGGGGATCGTAGCAGAGACCATGGTGGCAGCAGCGAACGACTACAAAGAACTACACGTAAACACGACAGTTGACCCCTAAGCCCTTTCCTGGCATATAACAATACATCCTGGGCCGCTTCCATTGCCATCTTTCGTTTCTGTTCTTTTCTTTTTTTTTTTAATGTGTGTTTCCTCCACTCGGCATGAGTGGACTTGTTCTGTTTGAGGGTGCCGTTGCGTGCCGTTGCGTGTCAGGACAGCATCGCCGTCCTGTAATCTGCATGCGAAGTTGCGCAACGATTCTCCAGGAACCGGGCCTGACGCCTTGCTGAGGCGATTTCGGTTCAAATTCAAGAGCAACACTGGAAGCAGATAAGAGTCAAGAAGAGGGGAAAGAGAAAGAGGGCAAAAAGGCATTAGCAGGGAGACAAGACAAGCAGTGGGATGGACAGGCTCCAGCACCGCAGCAAAGACAAGGAGAAAAAACGACCGTTGCTTTCTGGGCCGTCACCCGCTTGGTCATAAAACCTCCTCGCCGTCCTTCTCCTCCCGGAACCGCAAGCCGCCTTGGACGTTGATGGCGTCACGCACCCAGGTCGTGTTGGCCACCTTCTCAACACTCCAGCGACTTCTTGCGCGCTTGAGGAGGCCTTCGGTGATTTCCATGGCACCTTCAAGTCCCTTCTCTTTGAACTTGGCTTCGCTGCCATCATGGTCTGTATCGTCACCGGCATATTCAACCCAGCGCCACTCAACCCGCGCAATGCGGTGGCTGGTGCGGCTTCGCATACGATGCGCATCGCTCATGCCCGGGTGGGGATCGAATGGCAGCCGAGCTTCGAGGAGGGCGTAAAGCAAGACTCCCAGGGACCAAGCATCCGTGGCGCGGCCATCATATGGTTGGCCCATGATGACTTCCGGCGCGGCGTAGTCGTCCGACCCACAGCGGGTTTCGAGCTTCTCATCATCTGCAATGCGGCGGGAAAGTCCCAGGTCGGTAAGAGTGGTAACAGAGTAGGGGTAGGTGGACCAATCGATCGAAGAGTCACCCAACTCCGAAGCCGTGAGATTAACAAGAACGTCTGTAAATAGAGGGTTAGACGAAATTCAATAGTCGCGTGGAAACGAAGCGTGCTTACTCTCGAGCTTAACGTCACGGTGGACGATCCGCCTCTCGTGCAGATAACTGATCGCACCAACTACCTCGGCAAAGATTCTTCTCAGCAAATGCGGGCTCAGCACTGATCGATGCGTTGTCGCCACATCAAAGAGGTCGCCTCCCGCGCAGTGAGACAAAACGAGAATGGCTCGTGTGGGCTCGATATTCCAGGCCTTCAAGTCCACCAACGAGGGATGGTGAATGGTTTGCATGATCTCGAGCTCGCGCTTCAAGCTCATTTCAACACGCTCCTCACTGGCACCGCCTCGGGGGCCCTGTTCGCACACCTTGACAGCAACCAACGTCTTGCGGTCCAAATTTTGCTCCGGAATGCCGGACTGGGCACCGGAAGGATCTTCCTCGGGCTCCATCTGGCTCGTGGCCAACATGACTCGACTAAAGGTGCCTTGTCCCAGCATGCGAACAGATCGCCATCTGCGGCGTTTTCTGTCTCGTCGTCCAACCGCTTCGAAATATTCATATGATGGATCTCGGGGTCTACTCGATACATCTGCCGAGTCTCTGGATGACTCGCTCGGAGGTGGTGTCGGGGGCTTTGTAACTGTGGGCGTCATGCCGCGGGATTGTGCAAAATTCAACTCTCTCCGGATGTGAGGCTCTTCGGGGACGGCATTAATCTTGGGACGAGGTCCAGAAACCGTGACCTGCCTTTTGGGAATTCCCATTGGGTCTGGAATATACTCGCTGTTGCTTCGGTTGCGGTTGTGACGAGCAGACTGGTTTCCAGGGGCAATTGCAGGCGGTGGAGGTGCCTCGCCGGGTTCGAGTGACGAGTAAATCTTGCGCTTCGGGCCATAGGTCATGGCGGCATCGATGGACTCGCCTGAAGCTGTTACCAAGACAGAGTCTTGCCCAATACCTCGGCGACAAGCTTGGGGAGGTGACGTTGAGCCAGCGTTCAGCCTTCTCCACGGCCCAGGAGAGTCACCAGACATGATAGGACTTGGTAGCGGGGTCACGTCGCCCATGGCAGTGATGATGG
The DNA here is from genome assembly GCA_003693505.1 of Pseudonectria foliicola. Taxonomy (NCBI): domain Eukaryota; kingdom Fungi; phylum Ascomycota; class Sordariomycetes; order Hypocreales; family Nectriaceae; genus Pseudonectria; species Pseudonectria foliicola. The sequence goes on along the minus strand of QUZD01000025.1, from coordinate 5,873 downwards.
GGCTAGGATAGCCACTACTAGTGCCACTGGAGCCAAAGCTGTTGGTCAAGGCAGCTTTGAGGCTCGGGGTACGGGAAATGGGCTTCAAACTACCCGCAGAGGTCCTGTGAGCCAGTGACATAGCGGGACGAGACGAGGACAGGCCGTTGTTATTAAAGGATTCCCGACGGCCGGAGTTGGAGGGGGAGCCGGCAGAATCAATGGAAAGTCGCAAGGAGCTCGGAATGTAGAATTCTCGCTGGAGCGAGGAGGAAAGAGGTTCTGGAGAAAGCGAGGCATCAGGCAAGGTAGGGAATTTGTCGCTGTGGCTTGGAGGAGGAGACGGCGCTATCGTGGTGGTTCGAAACGGGATAGGGGGAGTAGAGGTCGTGCCATCGCTGAGCGTCGGGTACGGATCGAGGGCGCGGGAGCCAGAACTTGATTCAATGGCCGAGGGTCGAGGCCGGAAGCCAAAGGATTGATTTTGGTCGTGGTTCATGTCGCGGTGGGACTCGTCAAAGGGAAGAGCCGGGGGCGCCCTGGGGATACGAGGAGCAGACATGACTGTAGGCGGACGGAATGGACGCTCAAGGCTGTTGTTGGTGGTTGAATCGCCTCGGGTTTGGCGTCCAATGCAGCAGTGGTTCCACGTCGAGGCAAGTCGGCAAGTGGCTACCTTTTGTATTGTAGAGTCGCACGACAACCTGGAGATGGGCAGTCAGCCACCGGATACAAGTTGCGACAAGCATTATGGACCTTGGGAGGCACACAAGCCGCACATGTGGTTCTGGGGGCTCGACATGGCACATCAAAGGATGGATGACGCACCTTGATGCAAGGCTTCCCACCAGTAAGCAGGGCGGTCGTTGTGGGTAGCAGAAGACGACCAAGAGAGGGTTGAAAACGACAAAAGATGCAGGAGTTGAGGAAGAGGTGGAAAGGAAGGCAGGGGTGGCCAAGGGAGAGGAGAGAGACGGGGAAAGGGGGAGACGGAGATGGTGGCGTCCTATAACGCGAACATTGAGGCTGGTGTCTCGTCGAGTTGAAGAATGGAGATGCGTAGTTATGCGATCGGAGCGGATTGTTGGGCTCGTGGCTGGATGAATTGGATTGGACTGGATTGCTGGGAAGCGGTCGCTAGGTCGGGGGGAAAGGGAGGTGTAGGCGTGAGTAGGTGCAGCTGCAGGCGAAGAAGCAAATGGAGGCCTTGTCGTCGCTGTCGTCGTTGTCGTCGTTCGCGACGAACAAGGCGCGTGGGAGAGGAGAGAAGAGAAGAGAGCAAGCGGGCGATATCGTCGAGGAGTTGCTTTCGTTCCGATGCGTCGTTGCAGTAGTGAGCGGCGGGCAGAAAAACCGGGGCGGCCGAGGGCGCTTGCTAATCTGGTTTAATGGGAGCGAGCGAGCGAGCGATCGAGAGCAACGAGCTGGAGCAAGGGAGGGGCGAGAGGGGGGGAGAGAGAGAGAGGAACAAAGAGGAGCAGTGCAGTGAGCAGTGCAGTGAGCAGTGCAGTAACCAAGTGCAGTAAGTAGGTGACAATAACTCGGGTAGCCAAAAGTCAATCAATCCAACCAACGCCAGTCAGGGCTCGATCGAGTCACAAGAGACTCTGGCTGCTTTTTCGGGGTGGGCCTTGGGTTCGGAGGTGGGTTTTGGGGGGGGGCTTGGGGGCCCAGTTAGTGAGAGGGGCGGGTGGAGCTTTCAGGCTTGTGATGGATGGAGATGGAGATGGAGATGGAGATTGGAGATGGGGATGGGGCGCATGGGCCTGGTGGTGAGTGTTGGTGGATATTGGCGAATGCTGGTGATGTTGGTGTTGAGGATGGAAATGGTAACCTGGTGGTGTTGTTGTTATTGCAGCTTGAGAGGGCGGATGATTGATTGAATCGTCCACGCAGCCAGTGACTGAATCACTGAATCACCGAACCACTGTACAGTATCCGGTCGCGGCCAGCACAGTCTGCTTCGCCTCATGTCGCCTCATGTCGTCTCGTCTCGTCCAGTCTGTGGCGTGGTGGTTTCAGAGCCAAAGCACAGGCACAAGCACAAGCGTGCTCCCCTTCCTTTCGTCCATTATCCCATTGCCCATTGCCCATTGCCCATTGTGAGTGGTATATTGCCAGCCGGGTTGACTTGTATCCACGGTAGGTCGTCCATGTAACGTTTTGCTGCTCCATGGGCCCTTTGATCCGCCCCATCCCCGTCGTTGAGTTGCACTGCATCCATGTGTATGTTATGTACTGTACTGTACATGCTTCATGCTTATGCTTTATCTTTACACGCCCGGGCACACATGTAATCTGTATGCAGACGAAGCAAGGCCTGAGCCAGGGAATGCAAATGCAGGATTAACCACGCACGACTCGTTGCTCTGTACAGGTTACTCTGTACTGTACTTTAGAATTTAGAACTGTGTTGCCGGGGCCACCCCTGCGCCCTCGTTGATAGCCTTTTCGAAATGGATCTCATTCCACCTCGTCCCAGTGTCGTCCCATCCCAATCCCCATCATGACAAGTTTCCTGGGCCTCCCTCCGTCGCAGACAACGGGTGATCAAGGGGCATCCATCTCTTGTTTCAGTCGATTTCATTCCCTCAGTTCATGCCAAGCCTCAAGCTTCAAGCCTCAAGGCGATGTGGTCCGCCCCGTCCAGGCCCATCCACGGACCAGGTTGCTCAAGTTACTGAGTACAGCCAGGCTGCCAGGTCAGTATCTAGCCTAGCCTAGCTCCGGCCAGGGATCTGGGCCATCTCCACAGCTACAGCTTGTCGCGTCGCCCTTGGCCCAGCCCTACGGCCCAGGCCTTACAGGGCTCTCTCTCTCTACTGTACAGGTGCAGGCCTCCCTTCCCCAAGGTACCTCACCTACCTACTGTAAGGTAGCTATGAGCTGAGGATTGGCCTCACTAAATTAAAGCCTTCGACGCGCTCTTGGCCCTCTTCCATTGCTTTGGGTTTTTGACTCGGCCTCTTCCGGGTCCGGTGCACAACCATCCGCCGCTTCCGCTTCCTGCTTCCGCCGCCGCCGAAGATGAAGCTGTTCTTTCTTCCGGATCCGGGCATTTTCAACACCTGTCCAGATACAGATTGAGCAGGACTGTATGCGCATCGCATCGTAGATCACCGCCCCGTGCTGCAATCTGTGTCATCCATGACGAAAAATGACTCGATCACCATTTTCCCTCTCCTCCTCTTTCTTGTCCTCCTCCTCCTCCTTCTTTCCCCTTCCAGCCATGCCATGGCGGCCTCTGTGAAACTCACTTGAACGACGTGGGGATCCATCATGGCCTCTACCACAGCCACATGCGCCATTGACGCTCTCCATTGGCCAGCAATCTAATGCGCCAGTGACCCTCCTGCAATGATGGCCCGTGTCTTGCAATCAACTCTTGTCATGTGCCTTGTCTCACAATGCCTGTTCACAACCGACTGGTTGACTAGCAAGACTGGTTGACTAGCAAGACTGGCTTGGCTCGTCCGAGGCGATCGGTTTGCCGTCGCCACCACTCCTTCCTCTATAACGTATCTACCTACAGTCATGATGACCTCCGAGTTATCATGATGCGCTTCCATCACCTCCATCGCCTTGCTCCCCACAGCCTACGTCTCACCCAGCAATCTTTGTACTCTCAAGCCCGTCGGCTCGAATGCTGCAATCAAACCACGCGAAGAGCCATTTCAGGCGAATAGACCATGATACCAATGATGCAAAGGAAGCCATTCCAACGTCGTCATGCGACGTCTTTCGGATTGAATTACTTCATCTGCCTCACGTTGATACGTACGATTCAAAGTCATTTTCCAATCCACTCCAATAGCTCCAATGAGCAATGGTATTCATTCAAAGTCCGCACGCCTTCCAACTCCTGCGCAACAACCGCAATATGAAAAAGCATCATCCCATGCAAGCAAGATTCCAGCCTTCACAACAGACGCATCCTGTCACAATTTGACACCTCTTGCCCAACCTCGTGGCTGTCATCGCATAGCCAGTCAAGCAATCCCTGCAAAGCATCCCTGGATCCGCCAATGGCGCTACCAGTGTTTACAAATACAGTGCCCTCTTTATGACTGTCCGACAGTCTAGAAAAGTCGCTCGTCTCCAGTGCAAAACCCTTGAGTCGCTCGAGTCTATACTGCAGCACGCGTGCCGCTTCCTCTACGTTGCCTTGCTTCGACAGAGTGCTCTCTAGATTGGCGAGGCACGTTAGCAGGAGCCGCTCATCCCCATCGCCTTGGATCATGAGACGGCTTGCTGTCTTATACCAGCATACGGCCGAGGCATGGTCGCCCATCTTATAGCTGCAGTTGCCCAGCTGCACATTGACCGTGGCTTCCTGATCCTCGGACAAGTCGTAGGTCTTGAGCAGCTCCAAGCTCTCCACTGCCTCCTCCATCCGGCCCTCTGCTTCCCTAGCTGCACATAGTATACTCGTCTGGGTGATTGCAAGCTCTACCAACCACGGGTGGCTGAATCCCGTAGCATCTGCCTTGGCCCGGTAAAGGTTTGCCCTCTCGAGTGACTCAATCGCGTACCCATGACTAAAGAGACAGTCGATGTGGTCGCCATACAGAACCACCGTGAGATAGTTGGCGGGACCGATACGCTCTTCCAGTATTGGCCCCAAGGTTGCATAGATCCGCACTGCCAGCTCGTAGTATTCGCAAAACTCAACCGCTGCCAGCAGCTCCCATATTCGTGCCAAGGGGTGGGTTGGGCCGAGAACGAGGGGCACTAGGCTGGTCAAGTATTCAAGTACCATGGGCAGAAGATCGCTCTTGTGATACCGATCGAGATACCACAAGAGACAGGCTGTGCGGACGGCCAGCACGGGGCTCTCGATGGCGACAATCTCCTTGAGCGACTCGAATGCAGGGTCGAGAATCTCGCTGATGGGGATATTATCCCCCCGCATCATGCAACGGTTGACGAGAGCGAAACTGGCCATGACCCGCTCAAACAGCTCGTCCCCGCGATCCTCGGGCCCACGGCTGGCGCAAGAGACGTTGAACTCGCAGTCCCAGAGTCCATTGGCAAACGAGGCCTCGACGTACCGCTGGAACAGGGCCAGGATCTCGTCGACGGAGCGCGGCTCGGCGAGGGAGGCGGGAGCATCGGTCGGGCTGGGGCAGGGTGTTCGACACTGGACTTCGTGGTTCGACTGACTACTTGCCACCTGTCCGGCCCTGAACCGGGCCACGAGGGATGGGTTCCGCCTGATGTATCGGTTGATGTTGTCGAGATCGACGGGCTGGCCGCGAATGGTAAACTCGGACAGCTTGCCCTGAGCTTCGCGCTCCCGCTTGAGCACAAGAATGGCCAGGACCTCGTCGCTCTTGAGCTTCTTGTCCAGCCCCCACTTCCAGATCCTAGACTTGAACATCTTGACGCTGAATTTGCAACAAAGTGGTTAGAGCCAGAGCCAGAGCCNNGCCAGAGCCAGAGCCAGAGACGGAGCCGGAGCCAAAGCCAGAGCCGGCCTCACGGAGGGGAGGGGTCATCAAAGAGGGAGGAGGAGGCGCTCACGTGGCGGTAAAGTGCTGTTCCCGCTCGAGAATGGCCATGACCTCCTTGAGCGACTTCTTCTCTTCCTGGTAGAGGCGGGTGATGATGGGCCGCATCGCCTCCCACTCATCACCGGGGATGCGCCTGCTGAACCGCGACGGCGTCGTGCTCACGTCGGTGTCGTCCGAATCGGCCGGCGTCAGCTTGCGCCGGGCGGGGATGACGCTGGCGACGGCCTCCATCACGTTGGGTTCCTCAGCATGCTGAGCTGGCAGCGGGTGGGGAGACTACGGAACGTCGAGGCCGGGACTTTGAGAGCCGCCGCAGTGGGAAACACAACAAGCAGGCAGATGGAATTGTGTGTGTTGGTCGAAGTTGGGGGGGGGGGGGGG
>QUZD01000024.1:693624-739262 GCA_003693505.1 Pseudonectria foliicola | reverse complement strand
AGAGCGCTTTGCTTGGCCTTTGCCTGCTGTGGGGGGAAAGCCTCGTGCGCTGATGCTAAAGGGGATCCAAACAGGCCAACCCGGAGTATCTGTCTGTTAATTGGGACTCGTCGGGCGGCGGCGCATTCGCCGTCATCCCCCTGAGCGAGCGAGGAAAGGTGCCCGACCAGATCCCGCTCTTCCGTGGCCACACTGCCGCCGTTCTCGACACCGACTGGTACGTGGGCCTCTTGCCCCAGACTAACCCCCCTTGGTTCACTCCCGCCGGGCCTGCTGACCAGCTTCGAGGAACCCTTTCAATGACAGAATCATCGCCTCTGCCTCGGACGATGGAAAGGTCTTCATCTGGGAGGTCCCCGAGGGCTTCACCCTGCACACCGACGCCGAAGAGATTGTTGATGTCGCCCCCATCAGCAAGCTGGCTGGCCACACGAGGTTCGCTTGCCCCATCTTGAACCATTTGCTCCGACTACATGCTGATGCTGACGCCTTTCCAACAGAAAGGTTGGCCAGGTCCTCTTCAATCCCGCGGCCGAAAACATCCTCGCTTCCGCCTCCGGCGACTTCAACATCAAGATTTGGGACATCACCACCGGCCAGTCCCCCTTTGTCCTGAAGCACAACGACATTGTTCAGAGTCTGTCCTGGAACGCGAGCGGTAGCATGCTCGTCACCACCTCGCGCGACAAGAAGGTGCGAGTGTGGGATGTGCGCCAGGAAAAGGCCGTCCACGAGTCGGCCGGCCATGGAGGCGCCAAGAACAGCCGCGCCGTCTGGATGGGCGAGCACAACCGCTTCGCCACGACTGGCTTCTCCAAGATGAGCGAGCGACAGATTGCCCTGTGGGAGCCCGGAAACCCCGAGCCCATTGGCGGATTCACTATGCTCGACTCCATCTCCGGTGTTTGCATGCCGTTCTGGGGTAGGCACAGCACCCCATGTCTCGGAAGACGAATATCATGGCTGACCATTATGCAGATGACGGCTCCAACTGCTTGTACCTTGCTGGAAAGGGGTGAGTAACGGGAAGGGAAACTGGGCAGCATCGCGCAGGCGCTAATGTTGATGATAGTGATGGCAACATCCGCTACTTTGAGTATGCCAACGACAAATTCGAGTTCCTGAGCGAGTACAAGTCTGCCGATCCCCAACGAGGCATCGCCTTTGTCCCCCGACGAGGCGTCAACGTACGTGCTCGATGACCCACTCTTTGCTTGTTATGGCCGGGACTCACGCTTAGTCTTCTAGGTTCACGAAAACGAGGTCATGAGGGCCTACAAGACCGTCAACGACACCTACATCGAGCCTATCTCCTTCACCGTACCCCGTCGCGCCGAAACCTTCCAAGCCGACATTTTCCCTCCGGCCACCAGCAACAAGCCCGCTGTTAGCGCTCAGGAATGGCTCCAGGGCAAGACTGGTCTCCCTCCCAAGATTGATCTCGAGAGCATCTACGAGGGCAATGCGCCCCAGGAGATCCCCTCGGACTATAAGCCTCCCGCTCAGGCCCCGGCCCCCGTCGCCGAGAAGCCCACCCCCAAGGAAGAGCCCAAGAAGGAGGAGCCCAAGCCCATCGCAGCCCGTTCCCCGCCCCCCACTGTCAATGAGCAGAAGGGGTCCATTGCCGCCATGGCCTCCAAGTACCAGGACAACGGCGAACCAGAGTCGGAGGAAGATGAGACGTCGAGTTTCGAGGAAGTGTCGCGCCCTACCCCACGCGGCTCCCTTCCTATTCGCTCCGAGCCCAAGCCTGCCTCGCCAGTCAAGACTCAGCCGGCTCCGGCTCCGGTTCCGGCCCCGAAGCCCGCCGCTGTCTCGACCCATACACCTGCAAAGACGTTTGAGGCTCCCGCTGCCGCCGCTACTCCTACCCCTGCTTCCAGGGCTGCCACATCATCCTCGGACGACGTGTCTCTGGGTCAGATCAAGCAGCTGATTGAGAACCAGACCAAGGTCATCACCGCGCAGAATGAGCAGATTGGTCGCCTCACCGCGGAGATGGATGCCCTCAAGCGCAAGGTCAGCAAAGGCTCGGGCTCCCAGGACCAGAGCGAGCGCATCCGGCAACTGGAGCTGGAGCTCGAAGAGTACCGGTCCTAAGAGCGCGTCGCCCCCACCTTTGAGCAGCTGTGCTGCCTGTCGTGTAAACGTACGAGGAGTTGAAGAAGGTTGGAAAGGAGGTGAATTTTATTTTCCGGCGGATGATTGAAGCGCATGCGTGTATATAGGTAGTACTCAGGCCACCCCTAAAAAAAGAAGAATCTGGCAGGTCCTCCCTTCATGTGCTAAATGACTGCTGGATTTGACTTGGAGCAGCTGAAGCCTGACTTGTCACCCGAGCCCCTTGCATTGCCGCAATCACCTCGAGCCACAAGCGGCATGTAATGGGCGCGACGCGCAATAGAAGGGTTCATGCCGTTCCGGTCTGGGGCCTGGAGCTATTGGACTTGATTATCGCGCTGGTCTCAGGGGCACTGGGCCCGCACATTGGCAAAGGTTTGATGAGCCATCCCACCCATCTTCACCGACTGAACGGGCCCTGTGGGTTCAGTCATACATGCAGGTTATACATGTGCATAATCCAAACACCCCGGCGCTCGCAGTGTGCTCGCTGCTTGTACAATGCAAGTTACGCGATGCTCGTTTACGCATTCAATGCGACCGAGACACGGATGCACGTTTGAGAAATATGGGGGGCTGCCCCAGAGCCGCTAATCTGTCTGGCTTCAATGCTGGAAAATCGTTTCCGTGCTGGTGATATCCCTGCATACGTAAATCTAACCTTTCAAAAAAGAAAAGAAACATTTTGGCACCCCGAAAACAGCGACTCAAGACTCGACTCACTCCCGGTACTTGGGATGCTTTGGAAGCGTTACAGGTCGATCCGATATCACTGGCTTTGCAGAGACTTGTGTCGAACGGCTTCAGAATCCCCAGCACGTCGTGAATATCAAGACGATCAGTTCCAAATACCCCACCTTGATGATGGCTCGAGTATGTTTTGTGAAATAGAGCAAGCATTGTTCAATGATTTGGGGGAAGTTTATGCTTATTGACGAGCGCCAAGGTGGCGACCGCATCTCGGAACTAGCTATGACCAGCTCTTGAGGTTGATTTGGATACTGTAGGACCTGGTCAACGACTTCTCTCCTCCGCTCTGCTGCGGCTCACAGTCGTAGCGTAGGATAGCTTTCCTTGTATCCGGTTTCAATCAACAAGACCCAAGGCAGCAGTTATTGATGCTGGAGTGGTCACCACATGAGCCGTTACCCTGGTTGGTAGGACTCAACGATGGATGTTTGCGTATGACGGTCAAATTACCCTAATCTCATCAAAAAGTCAGTGCGAAGAGAGCCAAAAACGAACAAGCCCAGTTGTTACATTTTCAGTGACGGAGCGCGCAGTACAGACTTGTCGGCAGGAAATCGGGAGTGTAAGGTATACAGGGTAACAGCACGGCAGTAAAATTGAAGCCAAGATTGGAAGAATGTGACTGGCAGAGGACCCGAGACAAGCAAAAATAAAGGTCTCGGAGGGAGTCGAACCCTCGCTGGCGGAATCAGAATCCGCAGTCATAACCGTTAGACCACGAAACCAGACGATTTGTGGTTGCTCGCCAGAGTGGGGAGCCCATTTCGTTGGACGCCGAGTCAACAGTTGGATCTGATATTTGCAGTACCCCTCCGCACCGACAGTACAATGCTGCACATACAGTCAGTACCTACAGTAGCCGCCTAAGGTACGAGGCAAGGCCCATTAGCATTTTCGGGACTACTGAAGATCTGGAGCCACCGTTGTGGGTCTCGAGATCCACGCCCAACGACAGCCCAAGCCAACGAAAGACACTGTTTAATCAGTAATCTGTGCGGAACTGTACGCATGTACTTACTATGGGGTAGGTAGTTAAGATACGGATTACGGGCAGGCGGCTGGGAATGGCTGGAGATGGCTGGAGATGGCTGGAGATGGGACGGATGGAAGCCCGCTAACAAGAGATTGTCACCGCCCCAAGAGTCCAGGACCAAGTAAGACTGGACGAACAACACAACAGGGCCTGACCTGGGGAATTACACGGGAGCCAATCAGAGGCACAGCTGGCCGGGGTTGCCGTTGGTGATATGACGCGCCGGGCTGGGGTCTCACCGGGGGACTGTCGTCTGCCAGGTGCCCGCCAGGTGCCCGCCAGGTGCCCACCAGGTGCCCGCCAACACTGTCGCATCGCATCGTGGATCCCAGGGCTCGACTTTAATCATGGGCCTCTCCGCAGTCTGTTTCATCTGATTGACAGACAGACACGATTGCTTCGTCTGGCATGTGCTGGGCACACCACCCGTCTCCCCACCTGCCCCGCGCATCTATAGCTTCCATCTCACTCTAGCCCTCACTATCACTCTAGCCCTCACTCTCTCTCTCGACTCTCGCTCTCACGACTCTCGCTCTCACGACTCTCGCTCTCTCTCACTCTCTCACTCTCGCTCTCACGACCCTCTCGCCATGCCTTCGCCGGGCTACTCCCGAGATCGTGACCGAGAGCGGGACCGAGAACGGGACCGGGAACGAGATCGGGACCGAGATCGGGATCGTGACAGGGACAACAAGGTCAGAGACAAGGAGCGAGATCGCGACAGAGAAAAGGACAGGGACAAGGACAAGGACCGAGATCGGGACCGCGACAGAGAGCAAGACAGAGACCGCGATCCTCCTCCCAGCAAGCGCGCCAGCATTACCGGCCGTCTTTTAAGCACCTTTGGCCAGGCGCGCAACAAGGACAGAGACAAGGACAAGGACAGAGACAAGGAAAGGGAAAAGGAAAAGGACAAAGACATTGCCGCCGCCGTCAAGCGCCGTCCTTCATCGGCCGCCAAGACGAGTCCCGTCCCGCGCATCCGCGAATGGCTCGACTCGTGTAACGCCGACCACGAGCATCACTGCGCCGTTGGCTCGGATGCCAGCGTCACAACATGGCACCCGACCTGGCTCATCGATTCCGTCGAGCGCCGCCTCGTCAGGGCCCAGCCCGCGGACCGCTACCTGGCCCTCAGCTACGTCTGGGGAGCGCCCACCCGCCGCGGCGCAGCAGCAGCAGCAGCCCAGGCCATGGCCCAGACGCTCATGGCCAACGTCGACGTGTTCCAGGAGGGCATCCCCGACGCCGATGTCCCGCAGACGTTCCTTGATGCCATGTGGCTGGCCAAGAAGCTCGGCATCAAGTATCTCTGGATCGACCGTCTCTGCATCGTCCAGGACGACGAGGCCCAGATGGACAGCCACGTCAAGCATATGCCCTTCATCTTTGCCAACGCCTACCTCACCATTGTTGCCGCAGCCGGCGATGCGCATACCGGCCTGCTCGCTCTTAGCCCTCAGAAACCCTCACGTTCCCTCAAGTCCAGCAACCACCAGGAGCTCCTCGCGGCATCCTTATGGAGCACACGGGCTTGGACCATCGTGGAGAACTTGTATTCGCGCCGGTCCGTCTTCATATTCGAGGACACGGTTACGTGGGAATGCCACTGCGAGTCCTGGCAGGGTAGCCCCAAGAGCGTCATGAAGAAGATTCGAGGCACGCAACAACGCGACTGCGCCGCCCGCGTGCCCCCAGCAGCCCTCGCGTACCGGCACCCGCTGTGGCCCGACCTCGACGACTTTGCCCGCATCGTCATGGAGTACAGCGCCCGGCGGCTGACGCTCGTCGACGACACGCTGCGCGCCTTCTCCGGCATCACCCACCTGCTGTCGCGCACGTACCCTGGCGGCTTCGTCTACGGCATACCGCTCATGTTCATCGACATTGCGCTGCTGTGGCGGCCGCACGCCTCCATCCGGCGCCGGGCACTGGCGCGGCCGCCCTTTCTGCCGTCGTGGTCCTGGATGGGCTGGTGGTTTGACGACATACCCGTGGACCTGACGCTCTGGCGTGCTGCAGCCGACTACGTCGAGGAGACGGTGGCGCCCAGGCACGGCCACGAGGGGAAGCGCTTCCGCTCCCCGCACGCCTTCAAGATCCGGCCGACGGTGACGTGGAGCATGTCCGACCGGACCGCTTCGGTCCCTGTGGAGAATACGGGGCTCCAGTACCGCGACTTGCGCGGCCGCCGGGCAACGTCGGCGGATCTGCCGCCAGGTTGGCTCCGCAGCGGCTCCATGTACAAGTACGACACGGACGACGAAACACTCTTCCGGTACCCGATCCCCATCGAGGATCCCCCGGAGGAGGGCGGCTACGAGCCACCAGTGGGCGAGCTCGCCTTGCCCGGCCCGCTGCTGTCCTTTCGCACCACGACGGCCTTTCTCGACGTCGACTTTCACTCTGCGCTATCGCACCGCGAGCGGGCCAACCCACCGCTGGCGATTGGCAACATCTGGAGCAAGACGGACCGGTGGATCGGCCAGCTGCGGTCGCACGACGCGTGGCTCGGGATCCAGTCGAGCAACTACGACGGGCACGAGAAGCTCGAGTTCATTGCCATCTCGGCGGCGACGGAGCGCCGCGGGTCGCACGTGTGGGACGCCGAGCGCTTCGAGGAGTTTATGGACGCCGACGAGATGGTGGACATTGTCAACGTGCTCTGGATCGAGCGCATCGGGGACATTGCGTTCCGCCGCGGCATAGGCCACATCCTGCAGAAGGCGTGGGAAGCGCAGGCCAAGGACGAGATTGACATCCTCCTCGGTTAGCCAAGGGGAGCGTCGCATGTATCTTGTGTGAGGCTTGGACGCGGTAATTTGGGTGCATGTCGTTTTTGGAGGGACTACGAACACTGAGAGAACATATCACGAGGTCTGGATTTAGCGACTGGATGTTTGTAGGGCACTGTGGACCGGGCTGGGCTCTTCAACCTATGAGTCTCGGAATCGTATATAGTAAAGGATGAAAATGGCACAACTCATAGCTTCGTCCTATGGTGAGCACGTACGAGAAGACATTTGGAAACCTAGAACAGACGAGCCTAGCTTACCAATTCCTGCGTTGTGGATAGGCGTACCTACCTACCTACCTACCTACGCAACAACGTCCCTTGCTTGGTAGCAGATAGACTGGTAGGGAGGCAAGTCCAGACATCTCGGAAAGGAGTCTATGCGCTCGCGGTTCGAATAGCTTCAGTTGAGACAAGAGACCCCCGTACAAGGCAACGTTCCTGGAACTCAATTTCTACCGTGCTGAAGCCTAGGGCCAATACTCCCTACAGCATTAGTAATTCAGAGCGGCAGTTCCGGCACCACGTGGTGTTTGTGTAGATGGGCGTATTGCAACCGCAATCTAACCAATGTTACCTGGCATGGCGTAGAGTTTGTGGCAGACGGCGGTTCCTGCAGACAAGTGATTGAAGGGTCACGTCTATGCAACCTTAACTTGTCAAAGGCTCGTCTTGATTGGGTGCTAGGCGGCCTGTTCAGGCGGGCTCATGTTGCTTCGAGAAGAAAGCCTGACCGTACGTGCCGTTTCATCATGGCACCTGAGATTTGCTCATGGAGTTTAATATCGAGGCTGTGTACAGATTAATCTACGACGGGAGTAACTTGGTTCTCGCCCAATACCAAGGTGCCTAGGTGAGGTAGGTAAGGTAGGTAGGCATGGAACGCTTAATGCTTGAGCAAGACTTGTCCGTGCCGCAAGGGACGATGCCGTGGGCCGCAATCTTAACGGTGCAACGAACGGATTGAACCAGCCGTCTGTCTGGTGGAAATATCGTACCACTCCCATCTGCGACCAAAGTCTATCACGCAAGGGCCACTGTCGCGAGCGATGCAAGAGGCAAGTGGCATCTTCAGTTGCAGTATATTCAGCATTTGTCATTGCTTGTCATGGCTTGTCAAGGCTTGTCAAGGCTTGTCATGGATGGGCTTTGCGTCATGCCTGGCCTTATTTTACCATGTACAAGCAAGGGTACGGCTTGGGTCTTGGGGTTGCATCGTCGGCCCAAGTAAGGAGCTGCCGCACCGAGACTAGACGACGGCGTGTTTGTTGGAACAGAGTTTTGCGGGTAGCGGATGCGGCAGTTTATTTCTTCCCTTTTTTTTCTTTCTCGAGATGGAGGAATGCAACATACGTATGGGTAAGGGTGTGGATGGGCAGGTAGGCCACATTGTCTGAATCTGAGTCCGAGTCCGAGTCTGACAGTTGATGCTGCGGGCGCAATTGGCTGCCGCGTTTGAGGGGCCACGGGATCAAAAGCGGATTGCAGGACCCTTACAGATTAGGGAGCATCGCCATTTACGATGGAAACGCGGTCGAAAGTTTAATGCAGAAAGAGGAAAGGAGAGGAGGGGAGAGGAGGGGAGCAGTGCAATGCCGCGATGCAAGCGAGAGGAGCTAAGCTTGGACTGCTAGACGCCTACAGTATCTGCTGGGTCGCATCTCTGCGGGTCTGAGCAGGATACCTGGAAAGGTAGGTAGGTAGGTAGGTAGGTAGGGAGGTAGGTACTGTAGATGATGGCTGAAGTGTCGAGCAGCACGTTTGCATGTAATCTGTACAGACAGTAGTAATACAGTAAGCTTAGGTAGGTAGCTGGTTAGTCGAGTGGAGGTGGCTTGGTAGCGATCGGATGCATCGGGGCAGCTCAGGTCGCGTCGTCCCACAATGGCGAGAATGGCAGAGGTGCGCGATTGGCGATCGTCGGGTGCTAGGAATGGACGAGGAGGAGCAGCAGCAGTAGCATCAGTAGCAGTAGCAGCAGCAGCAGTGGCAGCAGCAGCAGTAGCAGCAGAGGGAGGGAGGCCACCGGGCCAGGTTTGGGACAAAAGCTCCGAAGGCGGGCAGCATGGTGTTGTTGTGCCACCTTACCTTAGCTTACCTACCTTGCCTACCTCACCTACGGTACTCTGCAAGGTTACTCCGTACTCCTCACTGCATGTTGAGTACATTTCCTGTATCCACGGCCAGTATCCACGGCCAGTACCTACCTAGATATCCCCATGGTTGCAGTGGTGATGCTGGTGGAGGCTGGTGGTGGCATTGATGGTGTTGCATTGCATCGCCCAATCACGCCGCGCATGGAGTTGCAATAAGGTAAGGGACGGAAGTTTAAAAATAGTTCCGACGGGCAGGAGAGCTCTGTCAACTCTGCCAACTCCAACTCCATTTCCAACTCCATTTCCAACTCCATCTCCGTCTCCGTCTCCATCTCCATCTCCATCTCCATCGCAAGAAACGTGCCACCACTGCTGTACTATCGCGACACCGCCCGAAACAAGCCCACCAAAAAGTGCCGCCCGTGCAGCCGGTGCCGCCAGTGCAGCCAGCCCATTCCATCCACCGCCGCCAGGCGTCGTCATCGCTGCCAAGCAACAGCAGTAACATGCTTGCTCCCTGGACGCCCGATGCCTGATGCCTGGATGCCTGGATGCCGGGGGTTGGACGCAAGCGGGCATTCGCCGCGGCCATTGCAGCGATCAGCATCACAGGCAGCCCGATGAGGCCAGAACCCCCAAGCGGGGATCGTTCCGGGCACCGTGCCCCAGCTGGCATGGCGACACTCATGAGCAAATCTACAGCTACATACTCTCTGTATCTACGGGGTATCGGTATCGGTGCCTGCCTTGGGTAGGTAGGTAGGTAGGTAGGTAGAGGTAGGTGGACAGTATCAGTCTGTAGGTCAGTCGGTATCAACGCCAGCACCAGATCAGCAGCTGCTGCCGCCGCCGCCACGGCCAGGGTCAGGGCCACGCACGAAACGTACTACGGTATGTACGGAGTACTGTAAGCTTAAGTTAATCTGTACAGCCTCATCTTGTTGTTTTCGTACTCGGCACTCCCTACATACATACAGCTGGCTGGCCGCAGCTGCGTAGCCCAGTGGAGTGCAGGCTTACTTTGCATGGCATCTTCTTCACGTTTCAGCCTCCAGCTTACCTACTGTAGTACCCCAAGGTACCTAGGTAGGTAGCCACATATTGTACAGCCGTCAACAGCAGATGTAGGCTGCAGGCTGTACCCTCTACTCTTCTTCTCCTCTCCTCGCTTTTCCATAGTACTGTACCTCCTCACTAGGCCCTCACTTACCCACTGCCGAGTCGTCTTCGTGGGGGGCTCAGCGCAGAGATAGCGCAGGGCCTGCCTCACGGTTCCCCTCACTCAGATGCTATTCATAACTCATCACATTGTTCGGCACATTGCCTCTCCCCTCTCCGCCAATGGCTGCTGCTGCCATGTGTTGCAGGCGCTTGGGCATATTGCCTTCACAGTCCCCACTGGGCGTCCTCATCTTAGCAACTGCAGCCGCTTGATTGGATGCAAAGCCTGCAGGGATGCCCGTCTCTTCCCTGTCTCCCCTCGCTCACCTTGGCTTCCATGATCATGGAGACTTTTACACACCTATTGTACATGCATCCATGGTGGACCTGGCTTCGGCTGGGGCTTGCTGGGGTGCCGGCTTCCTAGTACGTTTCCGGCCCAGATACTCTCTGTTGTCATCGACTCTCCCCACAAGAACCGGCCAAGGATGATGGATTACAAACCACGGGAAACAAATCGTCAATCGAATTGAACCGAACCCAAGTCACCTGGCAAGCCTGGCTTCCTATGACTATGACGAGGATGTTCCCTCACACCTCACAACCGCCTCCAAGCTATCCGCACAGCATGTCTCACAACTTCTCAATCCTCCTCCACCCGTTGCTCTGCCACCACCGACTCTAATTGAGCCTCCAAGGCCCGCTCGCAGCACACGTCGTCGCATCGCATAAGCAAGCAGCATCCACAAAGACGTAGCACAGTCTGCAGGAAAGACAAGGATGCGGCCTCATGTGGCGGGCGGGACTCTGTCGATCGGTTTCCGACTGCCATGGCAAGATGGCCCTCGTGCTCTCTTCCCAGGCCAACCCTCCCTCCTCTGATTGACTGTACTGTACTGTACTGTACATGTAGCAAACAGCCAGGCAGGGGTTCTGGTGTGACGGATGAGCAGACGTGATCCTAGTAAACTCACGTCGCATCCCCGTATATCGTACTGGGAACAGAGCCCAGCCCAGCCAAGACAGGCCATGGTTTGGCTTATAGCATTGCATCCATAGCACATTACAGTACAGACTCAGTCTGAATGTCCGTATCAGCAATCTGGCTGACGGGTCGGACCGGGGGAACTGCCTCCCACAACAGGCCGCAGCCCCCCTTGTTCGATCTAAAGTCAATTGCGGAGACTACGGCTCTCGTCATCGTCTCGATGCCGTCGACGCCCCCCCCCCCCCAAGCATGCATCATCACAACCCGCCGTGACCGTTGAGGACAAGGTGCTGGCTGGCCACGCCCCGTTCCCAAAAGATCGGCAGGGACCCATTGTCTCACCGAGTATAAATACTAGTAGCCCATATGCCCCGAGTCAAAGAAGGCGACTTGCTTCTGGTCAGTAGCTGTACGCCTCTACACGGATCAACACTCCAACACAATGGTGCAAACGGCGCGCTTCCTTGCCTCCCTTGGCCTGGCCAGCCTGGCTCTGGCCCAATGCCCCTTTGCGGACTCCAACCGCCTCGCTGCCCGAGCCGAGGAGGGCTCTCGCAAGCATCTTGCCGAGTATGAGATTGACGACTCTGAGGGCTACATGAGCTCCGATGCTGGCGGTCCCATGGAGGACCAGGACAGTCTCAAGGCCGGCGAGCGTGGCCCGACTCTGCTCGAAGACTTCATCTTCCGCCAGAAGATTACCCACTTTGACCACGAGCGAGTATGGCAGACCAACCTACGCCTCCCCACGGGAGAAGACGATGAGAACGCCGTCTAACCAAAGCCTCTGTAGGTTCCCGAACGAGCTGTTCACGCCCGAGGCGCTGGCGCCTACGGCACCTTTACCAGCTACGGCGACTACAGCAACATTACCGCTGCCTCGTTCCTTGGCGCCAAGGGCAAGAAGACGTCGTCTTTTGTCCGGTTCTCGACCGTCGGTGGATCCCGAGGCAGCGCCGACACTGTCCGTGACGTCCACGGGTTTGCCGTCCGATTGTAAGTCATGGCTGAGCCTCCGTCTCGTGTTACCAAGCAACTCCAATTGCTCACCATTGGCAACAGCTACACTGACGAGGGCAACTTTGATATTGTCGGAAACAACATCCCCGTCTTCTTCATCCAGGATGCCATCAACTTCCCCGACCTGATCCACTCCGTCAAGCCGTCTCCCGACAGCGAGATCCCGCAAGCCGCCACTGGCCACGACTCGGCATGGGACTTCTTCAGCCAGCAGACCACCACCCTCCACACCCTCTTCTGGGCCATGGCCGGCTACGGTATCCCTCGCAGCTACCGACACATGGTGCGTCGCCCCGGCGTCCGACCAACTTTGCTTTTGAGAGTCCTGCTAATGTCGGCCCCCCTGTAGGATGGTTTCGGAGTCCACACATTCCGCCTGGTGACCGACGACGGCGAGACCAAGCTCGTCAAGTGGCACTTCAAGACCAAGCAGGGCAAGGCCAGTCTGGTCTGGGACGAGGCCCAGCACATTGCTGGCAAGAACGCCGACTACCACCGTGACGATCTCTGGAAGGCCATCGAGTCTGGCAACGGCCCCGAGTGGGAGCTGTGCGCCCAGATCATTGACGAGAAGGAGGCCCTCTCCTTTGGCTTTGACGTCCTGGACCCCACCAAGATCATCCCCGAGGAGCTCGCTCCTCTGCAGCCCCTCGGTCTCCTGAAGCTGGATGCCAACCCCGTCAACTACTTTGCCGAGACTGAGCAGATCATGGTATGACGAGGCCCCTCCCCCCCCGCCCCGTCCTCATCACCACTCTCCATTCGCTAACCGTACCAAGTTCCAACCCGGCCACATTGTTCGCGGTATCGACTTCACCGATGATCCTCTGCTGCAGGGCCGCATCTTCTCGTACCTCGACACCCAGATCAACCGCCACGGAGGTCCCAACTTTGAGCAGCTTCCCATCAACCGACCCGTCTCTCCCATCCACAACAACAACCGCGACGGAGCCGGCCAGAACTTTATCCACCGCAACACTGCTCCTTGTAAGCCATCCCCCTCCCAATCCACACTGAGGAGGTTCAATGTGCTGACGTGCCAGACACCCCCAACACCCGCAACAAGGGCTTCCCCCGCCAGGCCAACCAGACCGAGGGCAAGGGCTTCTTCACGGCCCCCAACCGCAAGGCCGAGGGTCACCTGAACCGCAAGCGATCCCGCACCTTTGCCGACCACTGGAGCCAGCCTCGTCTCTTCTACAACTCGCTGAGCAAGGTCGAGCAGCAGTTCCTCATCAACGCCATCCGTTTCGAGACTGCCAACCTCAAGTCGGTCGAGATCAAGAAGAACGTCCTCAAGCAGCTCAACAAGGTCAGCCACGACATTGCCGTGCGCGTCAGCCAGGCTCTGGGCCTCGAGGCCCCCAAGGCCGACGAGACCTACTACCACAACAACAAGACGGCCGACATTGCCATCTTCGGCACCAAGCTCCCCAGCATCGCCACCCTGACTGTCGGCATCCTGGCCACCGGCTCGGACAAGTCGCTGAAGCAGGCCGCCGAGCTCAAGGCCGCCCTCGAGAAGGAGAAGCTCGTCGTGACGGTCGTGTCCGAGGCCCTGGGCAACGCTGCCGTTGGCCAGACGTACGCCGGTGCCGAGGCCATTGGCTTCGACGCCATTGTCGTCGCTGACGGCGCCGAGGCCCTCTTTGGTGCCAAGCAGAAGTCCACCCTCGTCCCCTCGGGCCGCCCCACGCAGATCCTCGTCGATGCCTTCCACTGGGGCAAGCCCGTCGGCTTCGTGGGCAGCTCCGCTGCGGCGGCCAAGGCGGCCAACATCCCCGACGGACCTGGTGTTTACAAGGTCAAGGACGTCAACGCGATTGTCAAGAACCTCAAGGACGGCCTTGCCACCTTCAAGTTCACCAACCGCTTCCCCATGGACGAGGAGTAAAGTCTAGCCTTGGACTGTTGGACTGTTGGACTGTTGGACTGTTGGACTGATGGACTGATGGACTGAGAGAAGCCGCTTAGATACAATTTCCCTTCTGTAATAGTATTCTTTGTAGATAATTGAAAAATAGAGCTTGGCCTCGAATGCATGGGTACGTGCCGCACAATTCACATGGTGACTGTTTGTCAATCCAACGAATATCATCACGCCCCTATGACTGCCACCTAAGGGGGACGTGTAGATGAACCATGGCAATAATGCGCAACATACTTGCATTGCATGGTAGCATCATCACGTGTAGGTCGCAGAATGGGCCTCGCGTTGATCTGTTTGGGTTGTCTTTTGTTTTGTTTGAAGACGCAGCTGACGACGCGAGAGAGCAGCCAAGAGACTGGCAGCGTCCATCTCGGCGAGACCATCGACCGACGGGGCGAAACGGGAACAGCACCTGCTGGTATTCTAGTGAGACATCTGGAGGCATTGTATTCCGTAAGCTTAGGTAGTCTGTGGCCTGTGATCGTTGGGCGTGTCTGATGGACGACCCCATCTTGCCCGTCCCGATGGCAGCCGCCACAAGTCTCACTCTGAACCCGCCGACACCGTGAAAGGGGCCTTCTGGAATCGTGTATGTGTCTGATTGTATCCATCTGCACAGCCCTCTCTACATCCGTTGTTGCAGGGAGCAGAGTCTCGAGTCTGTTTTCCAAGAGTGCCGGCTAGAGTACAGACTAGGTACAGACTAGGTAGTCTACAGATTACTTGCAAGTACAGATTACGGAGGGCGGAGTGCGGAGAGCCGATATGCGACCCCCACCCACCAAGCAGCACGCGCCGATGCCCGCCTGACTTCCCGCTGCTGCTCCGCGTTTTAGCGCCCCTGCAGCCCACGCTAACGCCCCCGGCCCTCTACTGTAATCTGTAGACTCTACGGGCAGCTTCGCGTCATCGTCACCCAGAGGCTCCCATCTGCATCGTTCCATCGATAGGGCCTGTGTGGCTTGCCATCGGCATCGCGGGCTCTCTACATCTGCAGATTACACCTTGCGAGGGGACTGGGCAGCGATAGGCCATCACAGGGTCTCGTTGTATCGTCTTATCGTCCGAATCGTCCGAGACGAACGCGCAGCGACACATGAACCCGCTATTTGCCAGTGCCCCAGATCCGGACTCTCGCTTCACCACAGCTCTCCGTCTCCGTCTCCGTTCTCTCTCCTCTCCCAACGAGGCCAGCCACGACCAACCCGCAGTCCACCACGACGACCTCGACTCTCTCCAAGTTGCCCCTGGGTGAACAGATTCAGCTCCAGCTCCAGCTCCAACATGGATCGTCTCCGGGCCTTTCTTGGGCGCCGCCCATCGACAGCGGCGTCCGAGTACGAGCCTCTGACCACCACCGCCTCGGACGAACCGACGGCCCTCGAGGGCTCTACCGTCCTCTCGCACGAGCTTCCCTTTTCTTGGCTCGAGTACAGCATCTTTGGGCTGCTGGGGATGGCCATGCTATGGGCCTGGTAAGCGCCAAACTCCTCTCTTCTCTCCCCTCCCCCCCCCCTCCCCCCCCCTCCAAAGCCAAGCTGCCTTGTGTTGCACGAGCTGACGAGCATCTCCAGGAACATGTTCCTCGCCGCCGCGCCCTACTTTGCCCTCCGCTTCGCCCAAGATGCCTGGATCCGGGCCAACTTCCAGTCGGCCATCCTCGCCGTCTCGACCGTCACCAACCTCGTCGCCATGCTCGTCCTCACAAACATCCAGTACTCGGCCTCGTACCCTTTCCGCATCAACACCGCCCTCGTCCTCAACACGGCCACCTTTGCCCTCCTGACTGCCTCCACCGTCGTCTTCCTCGACGCCTCCCCCACCGCCTACCTCGTCTTCCTGCTCCTCATGGTCGCCGTGACCGCCTGGGCGGCTGGCCTCATCCAGAACGGCGCCTTTGCCTTTGCCGGCAGCTTCGGCCGCCCAGAGTACATGCAGGCCATCATGGCCGGCCAGGGCATCGCCGGCGTGCTCCCCGCCGTCGCCCAGGTCCTCACTGTCCTCGCCTTCCCGCCCGCTAACGACGGTGATGGCGGTGACAGCAGCAAGGGCGAAGCCAAGCCGGCAGGCCTCCCCGAGGGCAGCTCCTCCGCCTTTGTCTACTTCCTCGCCGCCGTCGTCGTCTCCGTCGCATCTCTCGTCGCCTTTGTCCCCCTCGTACGCAGGCACAACCACATTGTGGAGAACCGCATGGTCGAGAACATGGCCTCGTCCACGACGAGCGTCGAGGAGGCGGAGCGAGCCGCGCGCAAGGTCACGTCCATGTGGCGCCTCCTCCAGAAGCTTCGCTGGCTCGCCGCCGGCGTGGCCCTCACCTTTACCGAGACCATGTTCTTCCCCGTCTTCACCGCAAAGATCCGCTCCGTCAACGAGGGCGACTCCCTCCTCTTCAGCCCGGCCGCCTTCATCCCCCTCGCCTTCTTCTTCTGGAACCTCGGCGACCTCGGCGGCCGCCTCGCCACCATCCTCCCCTTTTCCCTGCAGCACCGGCCCCGCGTCCTCTTCGTCCTCGCCCTCGCACGCTCCACCATGCTGCCGCTCTACCTGCTGTGCAACGTTGGCGGCCGCGGCGCCCTCGTCCCCAGCGACTTCTTCTACCTCTTCGTCGTCCAGCTCTCGTTTGGCCTCACCAACGGCTGGCTGGGCTCGAGCTGCATGATGGCCTCGGGCGAGTGGGTCGACGATGGCGAACGGGAGGCTGCAGGAGGCTTCATGGGACTGTGTCTAGTGGTGGGCTTGACGTGCGGCAGCCTGTTGAGCTTTACGATTTCCGATCTTTGAAGGAGGATATTGAATAGACTTGGGAAGCGGGCGGTTACACGGAGTTGATGGCTTGTTTTTTCGATTGTATGGAGTTTTGGGTTCTGGCGCATCACTTTGGATACCATAATCAGGGCAGTCTCACAAAGACTTGATTGACCCCG
This sequence comes from Pseudonectria foliicola, assembly GCA_003693505.1. Lineage (NCBI taxonomy): Eukaryota > Fungi > Ascomycota > Sordariomycetes > Hypocreales > Nectriaceae > Pseudonectria > Pseudonectria foliicola. The sequence continues at coordinate 722,445 of QUZD01000024.1, read as the reverse complement.
GGTAGAATTACGCATGTAGAACGTATTGATAGAAACGGGTTCACAAGACAGGGCCTGTCAATAGGGCTGAAACACTTTGATGATAAAACTCGATCGCTAAGCCTTGCAGCCTCTTTGCCCGAACGAGCAGTTCTTGATGATGTACTTGAGTATATGACGGACCGACCGACCCAACCAACCGCGCCTGATCTAATCATCCCCCAACCCGCGTCAAAGTCAAGCCGAGATGCCCACCCCACCCATTGCTATTGATAACTTGATGGAAATGCTAGAGCCAACCCTGGGCCAAGTTGCGCAGGTTTCAAACAGAGAGTAGGTATTAGTAGCGCGCGCGCGTGTGTGTATATAAATGCTTGGATGTCGAGGAAAGTTTGTAAATGTCATGGTTGTCGAGGGGATTCCCGCACGCAGACGCAGTGCCGGCTGTTGTTGAGTGCTGACTGTTGGTTGTGTCCTACCATTAATCAGGAAGTTGGCTGCCATCATTATTAGCCGGTCATGTTGGTACGAGCCAAGGCAGCATCAACGCCAAGAAAGCCACTCACAGAGGTTCGGCCCTGGCAGGACATGTGCCCATCTTGGGCGCCTCCTTGCGGTACTTCTGCAGCTTCAGTTTGAGCTTGGCCACGTCGCCCTGGACGGGCACGAGCTGGCTGGAGAGGGCGAGGGTGTCGCGGAACGCCTTCCAGGCCTGGGGCTCGCCGTGACGCTCCGGGTGCTTTGGCCGAATCTGGATCACATGGGGCGGTGACTTGGAGCGAGGCTGGGTCCACTCGAGGTAGCACTTTGTCGGAGGATGGTAGTAGGCCTTGTCGCACAGGATCCAGTCGGCCGTGTAGCAGCCGCTGGTGATGAGGTCACGCTCGGTGGCCTGCCAGCTATCGAACTTGAGCGACGACTCCTTCCAGTCAAAGTCGCCGAGCCGGACACGGATCGGCTGGTCCGAGGCGGCGGCGCGGCGATCAATCTGGACGAAGCAGGTGCAGTCGCGGATGGTCATGGCAAAGTTGAACATGGGATCGTTGCGGCGGGCGCCCAGCGGGCCGTCCCGGTCGGCCAGCTCCTGCACGGCGCGGAGATCGTGCAGCACCTGGTGGCGGACGGTGTTGCGGAGCGCCTGGGCGAGGTGCTGGGCCGGAGGCTGATCGGGCGACTGGCCGGCGAGCTGGGGGGCGATGCGGAAGGGGGAGCTGATCTCGGGAGGGGCGAGGTCGTTGGCGAGCACCAGAGGACAGGGCTTCGTGTCCGGCAGAGGACGATCCAGCTTGCCGTCCTTGAGCTGGCGGTGGAGCTCCAGAGCACACTGTCTACATCGGATGGCGCCCGGCGGTGCACTGGGAGACTGGCTGAGCCACTTTGGCTTGAACTCGATGAGGAGAAAGTCATTGGGGTCTGGCAATCAGGTGGGTCAGCATCAGCACCACCCAAACGCCGTCATCATCATCATCATCATCATCATCAAGGTCTCAGAATGACAGATCGGTCTGCTTACCCTTTGGCCGCATATCCTCGACGAGCAACCCCCAGTTGGTCTCCGCAATCATGGAGCCGCGAAACTTGCTTTTGCGCCGGTGGTCGATGGTTGCGAGAAAGGCGTTGAGCTCACGGATGAGGTTGGAGTCGCGGATGACCACGAGCTCCTGCTCAATGACATGATCCTTGAGCAGAGAGCTGACCTTTCGCATGTAAAACTCCTGCTGCTTGAGGTAGTTGAACCTGGCCGATTGGCCGTTGGCGGGAGCCTTTGCGACACGGAGCAGCCAACCTACGAGGCAGCCTCGTTGTCAGCCTGCGAGGATTGGTGAGGAGGGGGTTGGTTATACACACGGTCAAACTGAGGGGCAGAGGGACAGCTCTGGGGAAAGCCCAGCTCAAAGACGGCATTGGCAGCACCCTCGCCGATCAGCCGGATGGGGCGGGCGCCCTTGGGGATCCTCTTGAGGGCATGACGGTCCCATGACAACGGCGCAGTGCCACCGTTGAGCAGAATGGCCATTTCGGCGACATCCTGAGCCGTGGGCCAGAGCACGTCGGCGTTGTTGGTACAACGCTGGGGACCGAGATGCGTATTGAGATTGGGGTTGGGGTTGGAGTTGGAATTGGGATTGGCATCGAGACCCTGATCCAAGTCGAGGAAAAAGGAGGACGGGTCGGGGCGCGGAAAGACAGGGATGACGCCCGGGTCGGTGTCGGTGTCGGTGTCGGTTTCGGTGGGAGTAAGCTGCCCGTCTGACAAAGAGGGCGTCGACATGATGGATGCCTCTCGTTTCTTCTTTCTCCTCTCTTCTTTTCCTCTTTCTTCTTCTTCTTCTTCTTCTTCTTCTTCTTCTTCTTCTTCACTCCGCTCTTCTTTTTCTTTCTTTTCTTTTTCCTCCCCAGCCGTTCCTGCAGAAGCGGCGCAGCAGCAGATCCAAGCCACCCACTAGGGATCAACCAAGACTCAACGCAACCGCAAATGAAGCTGACAAAGAAAGTTGGTTGGCAGACTACTATTGGACGCGCCAGAAGCTGGGTGCGAGGTCTCGTGGATGGGCAGTCGACCCCGGCAAGATGTTGAGGTCGGCAGAAAGGCTGGCCCGGGGAATGAGGTTGATCTCTGGTGCAGGGAAGAGCTGCGGTGGAGGTACGGCAGAGGTAGAGGTGGACGCTAAAGGAGAGTTTTGGGGTCAACTAGCAGAGAACGTCTCTGCTGTACGGTAGTTGCCTCTTTTTGCCTCTTTTTGCCTCTTTTTGCCTTTTTTTTTTTTTTTGCCGTATCTTCTCGACTTTGCGCTCTCGATCTCCTCTTGGCCCCCGTCTTCCTTTGGGCCCGTTTCCGTGCCTCGGCCTGCTCTCGAGGGCGAGGCTGCGGATGGTGCTTGCTGCCGGCGTGGCGGCGCGTGTTCTGGCTGGGTGCGCTTGTACGTTGTACGCTCTGTGGATCGTCGAGGCCTGCGATGGATACCTAGGTATTCAGTGGGCAGATGCAGTACTAAGTACCCGTGGGTTGTAAGTATCTTGGTACTGCAATGTACGGGTGTAGAATATCGTCGATGTCGATGTCGATGCCAATGCCAATGCCACCCTGGGAAGTTTAAATGCTGAAATGACGGAATGGGCAGCCAAAAATCAGGGCCGGCTGCAAGCGCAAAGGGTGTGGTTGTGGTTGATCCAGAGGCCGTCTTGGGAAGTCAATGGGACGAGGGGCCGGTGGCCTTTATCACCTGTCCATGGCGCCTGTTTTTCCTAGTCTGGGATTCCAATTTCGACCCGGCTCACGGCTGGCTTCATTTCGAGTGAGGGAGGGGGCATGGGCGCTTTATCCGCCGAGTCCAAGTTGGCCCCAAGTCAAGGTACTGTAAGTCATGTATTTTCCCCATGCGTCCGGCGGCACCGGGCTGGCTGGACTCGGAGGTGGGATACGTGAATGACGCTGAGGGCGGAGATGGAGATGGAGAACGGAGACGCTACTTGGCCTACGGACCAGACCAAAGCGAAAGCGCCCGCCTCGCCTGCCTACAGTACAGTACCTGGACTACTTGGCCATCCATGGTTACAGTCGGTGCCAGAGGAGACCTGCCAGGTTGGATCTGCTGTGCTGGCTGGTTGCCATGTTGTCCTATCGAATAGAGACGCGTCTGAGGTTGGGTTGACTGAAGTGCTTCCTGCTGCCCACCACTCACTCACCATTGCATCACAGGATGGACATTGCGGTGATCTCCCCTCCCCCCCGTGGCCCCCTAAGCCCATCGTCATCATCAATAGGACCCACGGCTCCCCAAGTGGCCTCAATCACCAGGAGGTGCCAGGGATGCAAGCATGGCAAGATGGGTCTAGCGCCGCGCCAGAGTGCCAGCGTCTATGCCAGTCATCGACCTGGCAGCAGGGTGGCTTGGGCTAAGACTGTACAGTACCAACCAACAACACCAGCTGCAGTGGCATTCTGCAGTAGGTAGCATTCTAAGCATTCTACAGTAGGTACCGTAGGTATCCAAGGCCCAAGTTGGCCAGTCAAGCCAAGGGTACTCACTCACTCACTCCAGTGGTTCGTCCCGCCGCGCCGTGTCTTGGGATGGGAATGGCGCCGTAGCCGACTGAGTGGCTCGAGGGGCTCGAGTGGACAGACTTCCATCTTGGGAGGACGGGATGGGCATTCGTGGTTGCAGCTGAGTCGAGTGTTCCATCGCCAACCCACCTCAGCTGTGCACTCGAGGCACTGCAGTAGAATTCCTCCACGACGCCCTGCTTGGCCAAGGAGGGTTGCACAAAGTCCTGTGCAACATTCTTCTTCAGGTACATGTGTCTGTCACCCAGACACTCACTGCAACGGGACGGGCTGCTTTGGTCGATTCGCAGATCGATCACTCAACTTAGACCTTGCAAGGTACCTCACCTACCAACAAGTGATATCGTCGTCCCGCACCTCTCCTCTTGACCAGCACAACACACTGGTCGGTCCGCGACCTGCATCTCCCTCTCCATCTCCATCCATGTCTCACATGCCCTTGCCATCCAGGCACCGCCTTGGCCAGGCCACCATACCACCAGACCACCAGACCATCAGGCTACCAGGCTACCAGGCCACCAGACCACCAGACCACTAGAGATGAGATGAGAAGAAATGCCCAGCTCGATGCCCTCAGAACCATGCCAATGCCCCGCTTAACCATCGGAATAAAGATGGACGGCCGGGCTGCCGAATCTGCATGCTCATGCACCCCGGGCAGATGGCTCCAGAGTTTGAACACTGTCGGCCAGAACCGAGCCCCGAGCCAGCTGGGCCAGAGGCCCGCCTCCCGCGATGTAACAGCGCTGCTGCCACCCCGGTCTCGTCACCACGATGACGCTGGCCGAGATTGCATTCACGTGGCTCCTGTTGATTGCAGAGGATACTGTACAGGACCATACATACTGCAGTACGTACACATTGTACAGCACTTAGTACGGAGTAAAAGTGTTGCTGATCCATCCTGCGCGTGGTCCCGCAGCGGTCATGTCACGTCAGGTTCTGTCAAGTCGTGCCATTGTCATCACCTCTTTTCTCTCTCTTCCCTGCTTTACTCCGCTACCTGACGGCCAGGTGCAAGGCGACGATAGCTGAATAGGTACCCATTCATGACTTGAGGGTGCAGTAATACTGACTGTAGAGTGACACTTTGAGCTTGCTGACGCGCCAACTTCAGCCGCCTTGCTTAACTTGTCTCACAGCTTTGAGCTTATTTGCTGGCGCCGTCCTCTCCTCTCCAGTACCTCGGACGCCGTTTTCGACGTTTTGCGTGGTCTCGGCTGGCGCCAATTGCCTGTCCAACAACGTTGCGCGCCGACCGTTGTACTGTATCCGTAGGATACCTTAGGTATGGATCCGTTGGAACGGGGAGCAACCGCCAAACGTCCTCTCTCAGCTCTCTTCATGGCTGGCAGAGACAAGTCCTTCTCCGCCTCCCCTACCTATTCTACAGAGCACTGTACGGTAGTTATACAGGCACCCAAGCGAGGAGGAGCACGGTATGTCATTGCAGGCTCTCCAACTCGAGAGCTTCCCCGCCCCCAACTTCCCCTTCTGCCCTATCGTCCTTCCCCGCCCAACTTTCCGGCACGCGCCGGGACCGCCAGCCACAGCCTCGGGATTTGGCGGAAACCAAACAGATCATGACCTCGAGGGGATTGGGCGGGTGAACTCACGGCTGAACTGAAGAGTGCTATTGTATGTACATACATTACCAGGCCATGGGACCACCGGCCGGCCAGCAGCTCGTCCGATCGGCTGGTTCGGGTGATGCCTGGCATACACATGCGGTAAATCTGTAGAAGGAACTGATGTCGAACCACCCCGACGCAGGCGTCAGCCCACGCAACCGTTCTCAGATACTGTAGCTCAAGCAAGACGCCGGAGACATGGGATAAGCTGGGACGAGACCCAATGTGGCACAGGGCTAATCTGTAGAAGGCTGACGGCTGGAAGAGGAAAAGTTCAAAGGCGGCTGTCCATGGGATTGTCGTCTTGTACAAATGGTCAGACCATCAGTTTCAATAAAGCAATGCTCTTTTATTACTTCCCTTGTCTGTTCATCCGCTCCTAAATGACCAGCAATAAAATCGTTGCCTGGCAGGACTCAGCTCTTTCGTGTCCACGAGATTAGACTCATCATCATTACTTCCCCCAAACGTCCAATTGACCGTGTCACGCGACGAACAACCGACCTTACTTACCTACCTACCTACCATCGCCGCGCGTTTCTGACCTCGTCCACGGGCGCATCGCATATTGGTATTGCATCTCCTCCTCACCCCCTGCCTGGGATGGCCCGGTTTCACCACGCGTGCTGTTTCACTTACTGACAATGCAGCAGCCTGCTCCCTGCAGCGGCATCAGGGCTTCTAGGCACAGCCATCGAGATCCGTCTTCGGCGTCGGAATCCCATCCCACCCGGACGGGTCCCCGGAGAGCATCAGCACGGACCCCTTGCATTACTTCTAGCGACGCTTGCATTGGACAGCACCCAGCGCCGGCGAGAAAAATTGCATTTAGTGGACGGGACCCTTTGCCTCACAGGCGGTGGGTGCACTGTAGCCTCTCCGCTTTTTGGCGCCTTCAGGGCCTGCTGTCCCCCAATCGCTCGCGCCTTCTCCCCCAGGAACACCCTAGCTCGGGCGTCATCTCTAGGTACAGTAGGTGCAGTAGGTAGATACGATCCGGCTCTGCTCCGCTGGGAAATCCCGTGTGCGCCAGCTTCTGCTTCCGTCAAAAACTCTCCATCATCACCATCCCCATTCTCCGCCTCCATCACCGTTCCTTCAACCGCCCCTGCGCACCCTCAACGTTGCTCTGCTCTTCCATCGCCTTTGAGCTGCTCATCCGCCCCCGGCTCCATACCATAGCCTCGCTCTTTTCACGTCTTCTCGACGTCACGTTTGACTCGCCAACCCGCCCTGTTCCGAGCTCTCCGAAAGACTGCACACTGCTTCGAGCCTTTACGCCGGCCCTCCTTCGGTGCCGCCATTGCCCATCCTTCATGGTTGCAAGACGATAAAGCCATCTCAACATGGCCTTCAACTTCAACTGGTCGCCTCTGACGGCCGACGCCGAGTTTTACAGCCGTGCTCGCGATCTCCTCACAAAGGCGCTCAACAAGTCTCCAAAACCGCCCATCATTGTCGATGACATTTTCGTTAGCGAACTCAACCTGGGCACCGTGCCCCCCGACCTGGAGATCCTCGAGATCGGCGACCTCGCAGAGGACAGGTTCCGAGGCATCTTCAAGATGTGCTACACGGGCGATGCCTACTTGACCCTCAAGACGAGAGTCCAGGTACGTTGCTGTGTTCCCTAGTTTTTTCCCCCCCTCGTTCAAACCCTTGCGTCATGGTGTTTTCATACGCCCGGAAAGCCCCGACCCTGCTTCGCCCACGATACCAAACAACGATAGCATGCACAGCTACGCCGTTTTCTCGACAAACTCGTCCTTTGCACCTCCAGCTGGACAACTTCACCGCCGTCTAGCCGGCTCCCATCGAGTCATTTTTTTTTCCCGCCGTCGACGTGGCCGTGGCTGTCGCTTGCGCATCTTTCCCCACCACCTTGATCGTGTGATGGGGCAGGCGACCTAGACATGCATCCGTTCCCGACCAGTACCCTCCGTCAATTGACGCGCCGAGACGCGATGCAGTGCATTACATTGCGTCGCCTCCCTCGGGCAGTCCTGAGGCGTTCATGCGCATGTTCCTCTTCTGTAACACTCGCAAGCGCGTTGTGCACAGACCGCCACCCTCGATCTTGTCATGCAACTCTAAACCGTATACCTTGCACGTATAGCATGGCTAATATTCTTCGCCATTGCAGGCAAATCCCTTGAACACCTATCTTTACTCTAAACCGTCATTTACGTCTCCGAATCCGCTGGCGGCTGCCTCTGGCTTGACGATTCCCCTCTCCATCACTCTCTCCGAGATCAAGCTGTCCGCCTTCATTATACTGGTCTTTTCCAAGCAAAAGGGCCTCACGCTAGTGTTCCGCAACGACCCCCTCGAGTCTCTCAAGGTCTCGTCAACGTTCGACTCGATCCAGTTTGTTCGGGATTATCTGCAGAGGACCATTGAGCAACAGCTGCGGAATTTGTTTATGGAAGAGTTGCCCGCAATTATTCACCGACTATCGCTTCAATTGTGGTGTCCGGACCAGGCCAACAAGGGCACCGACACCCCTGCCGAACCTGCAGACGAGACTGGGGTCGACCCACTGGCGAGCCCTCCGTTAGATCCCGTTGACGCCAACGGCAACCTACTTGACCCTAATGCTATATCCGAATTGACTCTGAACGGTGGCGGTGAGGTCCAGTCCCTCTTTTCCCAGAAGAACCTACTGCGCCTCGCTGCGCTGACCGACTCTCACCGCACATTGTCCCTCTTCACCCCGGGCATCCGCGACGTTGTCTTCCGGGCATGGACTAGCCATGGCGACCGATCAGAGGCCCCTACCCCCTCCATGGCCACCCCGAGCCTCACAAAGACTTATTCTTTCGCATCGGGCTCTAGCAACACGTACACCTTTTCAGACACAGGCAGCAATGCAAATGGCCACATGCCCACTAGACCGTCATTAGTTAGCCTACATTCAGCTTCGACTGGATTGTCACTTGGGCCGGGAGCCCGGTCCCGACCAGGTCGCAAGAAGAAGACCCGAGTTGTCAACCTTCGACGGACCAAGTCCGAGGCCACAACACCAGATGTCATGAGCGATGCCTCAGACACTGCGTCTGTTGACGTCCCCATATCCGAGCCCCTCGTTGCCGATTCCCTTCCCGAAGCACTCGACGAGGGCTCTGTCGTCGCGGAGGCCCCCACTCCCGGCAAGGTTCGGTTCAGAAGTGTCGGTGAGGCGTCTCGGCACCACCCCCTCATGTCTGAGCTCCACTTCTCCGACGATGTCAAGGACCCCTCATCCGAGAAGCAGACGGCGCCCGAATCATCCCAAGTCTCTGACAAGACCCCAGAGTTCCCAAGGGCCATGCGGAGGCCCCGGCTCTACAAGGAGCGATCACTTGAGAGTCAGAACGGCAGCTCCGACACCTCATCCGTCATTCTTGAACAAGCTTGGATCATGAAGATGGCTGGCGAAATCGCCAAGCGAGTCTATGATGAGAAGAGTCGAGACCCAGGATTCTGGGACGACCGAGAGGAAGTTCCTCCTCCCGCTTACGAGGCCGCCACACAGTGAGCGTGCAGCGAAGCAGCATCGTACATATCATACCGCAACCTTCCTACGTTCCTTGACACCAAAATTTTGCTTTCCTTGTTTTTGCGTCGCTCGTTTCGCATCTCCTTTCCAACTGCGCAGGCGCTGGTATCTGGGAGCGCTTGTCGAAAGATTGGCCCCGTTCATGTCTATACGCATTTGGTTCTCCAGCCTTCTTTCTTTTTTGTTTGGGATTGGGTTTGGGCCGTGTTGAGAGCAAGAAAAAAAAAAGGTGGACTGAGTACAGTCGCATTCGCTTTGTCTAGCTGATGGAGTTACAAGAGGTGAGCGATTTCAAGCAAGCGTCGCACTGGTAGCGACCGCGTCGTTGATTTTTTTTTTGTTGGTTGTTTCATCGGCTGCAAGGTCCCCAAGTGGGATAACTGTGCATGGCCGTACAAGTTGTGGCCTAGGACCAGAACAGAAGAAAGGTTCAGCTGGGATGGCGGATCAGGCAGATCCAGCCGAAGAGGGTTGGTATTTGGGTATCTCTTGCATCTAGGGTCTACAGAACGAGTGGAAGGAGAGAGGCAGGCTATTCTTCACTCCCCGAAACTTTGCCAAAGAGGCAGACAAACTCCAATCTAAACTATTCCACACGTCCCTTCCTCCATAATCTCTGATCTGAGCTACCCGTAAACTAGAGATGAGTGAGCTGTGTGCCATGTATGGGGTGCCAGCTACATCGGCCCTCGCTGTACGCTGAGGACCTCGCTTATCATGTGCCCAAATTCCTGCAAGTGACAGCTCACTTTGGATGTTTCGGGCCAAACGGGTCTCCGCTGTCGCTGCCTGTGGTAGCTTTAGGGCTTCAAGGATGTTTGCCCCGAAACGGTGTGCTGGCCTGGCGGCCTTTGTCCGCTTGGCGCTGGGGCGTATGGGCGCCATCGCCAGGTGGGTGCATGAGTAGCCATCAATCCATGGCGGCAAGGCACAGCTGAAGCAAGGGTCGCTTCATTGGGTGGGGAGTCTCGGCAGCGGCACTCTCCCTCTCCTCACTCCGAGACCCGGGCTCCGCGATCCCCCCGCTTAGGCAGGACGAGGAATATTCCACTTGTTGCGCGCTCGCGCTCCTCCCTTCTAGGCAGGCTTGGCGGCGGCGGCGGCGGCGGCGTTCTCGGCCTTGAGGGTGGCCAGCTGCTCCTCCTTGGCCTTGAGCTCGGCGAGGATGGTCTTGCACAGGCCCTCGGTCTGGGCCTGGGCGTCGGCGAGCCGCTTGACCTCGGCAGCCTCGGTCTCGAGGCTGAAGGGGTGGCCGGGGCGGGTGTGGGCGGGGATCATGGCGGAGCGCTCCCAGGCCTCGTCGACGTCGGCCGGGGCGGGCGGAGGGGGCGGCGGGCGGTTCTTGCCCTTGCCCTTGCCTTTACCCTTGCCCGCGCCGGCGCCGGCGGCGGAGCCGGGGCCGGAGCCGGAGATGGGGCCGTTCCAGCCCTTGGGCGCGGCGCCGGCGGTGAGGAGGTTGTAGAAGACCTCGTAAGGCTCGTTGAAGAGCTGCTCCTCGTAGCTCCAGGCGCGCACCTCGCCAGTGGCCGTGACCATGGCCTGCTTCTCCTCCTCGGTGCGGCCGTAGGGGTGGAGGCGGAGGTAGTGGTAGAGGGTCTGAGGCTTCTCGCCCGAGTCGTTTACGTAGTAGAGCTTGATGGTGATGTCGAACTCGCCCCAGCCCGTCTCGCTGACGAGGAAGGGTTTACCGGGCTCGCCTTCGACCACTGCGGGAGCGCATGTTAGTATATTGGGGAGTCATCAGGGCGGTCGCGTGGGGCAAGGGGGATGAATGGATGGATGGGCTTACTTCGCACGTAGTTGGGGATGGACTCGTGCAGCTTGAACTGCACGCGCCGCAGCCAGTACGTGACGTCGGTATCGTCGAGCCCCTTGACAAAGACGGACCACGAGTGCGTGTGGTTGTCTGGCACGCCGGCCGGCCGGGGATGGGTGTCGGAGAAGGGCCTGGCGGTGCTGCCCACGATGAAGGGCCGGCGGATCTGCGTCAGCTTGACGCGCTTGCCGAGCTGGTTCGGGGGCGCCATTGTGAGAGGAGCGGGTGGTGGTTCGCGAGTGTCGTCGAGGCCGGAAACAACATGAACATGTGAAAGGGGGGAGAACAAAAGAAGGCAGCGCTTGGGTGCTTGGGTGCTTGGGGCCAAGGAGATTTGGAGCTGGGGGTGGCCGCAATGCGACAAAAGTTTGGATGGAGAACGGAACTCGCTCAGCCTCGCGCCACACTTTTGATTCGCCAATGGCTGTGCAGATGGACCCCGTCTGGATGACGATTGGATTTCTGGGCCTCAGCCTCGAGACGAGCTATGATTTCATTGAAATGTGCAACCCTGTCTCGCATCGGTGGTTGTTGAGCCCAGAGAAAGAGACACGAAGCTGCTAGACGACTGCCTCTTCACCCCATTGTTGTTACTCCAGCTCCGGATTGCCTTAGTTGACCAAGCAGTCTGCTCAGGACCTCCCATCGTACTCATCCCCACCATCCAAGCACATCGTACCACATCTTTCGCTCTCTCTCTCTCTCTCTTCCGACAACCGCCATGTCTCCAGCAAAGAAGCTGGTCGTGTGCGGAGGCACGGGCTTCCTTGGATCTCGCATCTGCAAGTACGCTGTTGCGCGAGGCTGGGACGTCACCTCAATCAGGTATACTCCATCTTCCACCTCCATCCCCGGCATCCTCCTTGCCGCCATGCCATGACCCGTGCTCATCGTCCACCAGCCGCTCTGGCGACCCCAAGTGGGACACCATCTCCTCGTCGCCCTCGCCCCCCCCGTGGGCACACAAGGTCAGCTGGGAGCGCGGCGACATCCTGCGCCCCGCGACGTACGCGCCCCTGCTGGGCGGGGCCGACTTTGTCGTCCACAGCATGGGCATCCTGCTCGAGGCCGACTACAAGGGCGTCGTCTCGGGCAAGGAGTCGCCCGTCTCGGGCCTCAGAAAGGCCTTTGCGCCCGTCGGCGACCGCGGCGTCCACCCGCTCGAGCGCGCCGAGGGCGAGGACATCAAGCCCGCCAACCCAAAGGACCAGTTCTCGTACGAGGTCATGAACCGCGACAGCGCCATCACCCTCGCCAAGCACGCCGCCGCCGCAAAGGTCGGCGCCTTCTGCTACATCTCCGCCGCCGCCGGCGCGCCCGTCCTGCCCCAGCGCTACATCTCCACCAAGCGCGAGGCCGAGAACAGCATCGCGACAAACTTCCCCCAGATGCGCGGCCTCTTTGTCCGCCCGCCCTTCATGTACGACAGCTCGCGCTCCATCACCATGCCACTGGCGGCCATGGTCGGCCTCGGAACCGTCTTCAACGGCATCACCGGCCAATATCTCAAGAACTTTATCGGGGCCGCTGGGGTTAAGCCACTCAAGGTTGAGTTGGTGGCCGAGGCCGTGGTGGAGGCACTCGGCAACGACGAGGTCAAGGGCCCCCTGGAAGTGGCTGACATTGAGGAGCTTGCGACCAAGGCTTGGAGGAAAACCATGCTGTGAGAATTTCAAACTGTCTGCCTTTGAACAGCCAACCCAAACCGCTAGACTGTACGATAACTACCAACTAATCTATGGAAATAAAAACCCGGCCCTCGGGACGTTTGCATTGCGTTAAATCATGGTTCCACGCTCGAAGCTGTCCCGAATCTCGGCCGTGTACTTGTTGTAGAAACGGTCGAGCTTCTGGTTGAACTGCTTGTTCTTCTCGTTGATGTACGTCACGTCGCCATCGTCGCCATTCTTGGCCATCCTCTCCCGTCTCTTCTTCAGCCGCTGCTCCTCGGCCCGCTTCAGGTCATCGACCAAACGATCCACGGCCGCCTTGTCGGGCTTGCTCTGGGTAAACGTTGTTGAGTCGGCCGTGGAATAGAATGACCCGTCCTTGTCGACGGCGATCAGCTCGCCATCCTCCGTCTCCACAATGTCGAGGCCGCCCGAGGCCGCAGCCTTCTCGATGGCCGCCATCTTGTCCTTTTCGTACTTTTCCATGTCAAGGTTCATGTTGCGCAGCTGCCGCTTGTAGACCTTGTTGCTCTCCTGCGTGTAGTCCTGGAACGCGTTGTTGTCGCGCGCGGCCGCCTTCTTCTTGATGCGCTTGTCCCACTTCTCGCTTTCGTCAATGGTCCAGTCCCAGGCTCGCTTGCGCTCAAAATCCTCGCCCGCGTCCTCGACATCGGCCTTGAGCAGCTTGTGTGACGCGATGGCGTGCTTCCGGTGCAGCGCCGTCAGCTGGCTGGGGTCGGTGGCCAGTCGTTGGGACTCGAGCGTCGCCTCTTTCAAGTTCGTCGCGGCGGAAGTCTTCGCGCGGGCTTTGAGAGCCTTGAAGCGGTCCATACGCTCTCGGGCTTTGGCAGCCGGGTCTGCATCTGCGGCTGAGTCTGCGCTCGCCACGTTGGCTGTCTCATTCTTCTCGGCCACGGGCTCAGAAACCGTCTCCTTTTCCACCTCCTCCTCCTCCTCCTTCTTCTCCTCCCTCTCTGGCACCTGCTCAACTTCAGAGTTCTTGGTGGGGGCGTCGTTTGGGAGCATGGCCTGCTCCTCTTCCTCCTTCTTGCTGGCCCTCGTGGTTCTTCGCTTCTTGGCGGGCGGTGCCATGGCGGCAAGATGGTCGCGCGCGATAAAGCGTTTGGTGGGCAGTGGATATCTTGGATATGTTCTCGGCAGACTCGATGGAAGAATCGGGGCGCAGAGTGTCGAGATGTAGGGACAAGCAAGCGGCGTGAAACTGATGAAGGATTATGGGTTTGCAGGCCGTCTCAAGTTCGTTTGGTCACCCAAGGCGTCACTGGGGTGGCTTGACAAACTGAGAAGGCCAGAGTGGGCCCGATTGTGAGTGGCCAAGAACAGGACATATAGTGGAGCCGTCCCTTCAGCCACAGGTGCATGTGGCCCTCGGAGAAAAAGATCAATTCCAGGAAATCATCCGCTCACGGCGTTGATGCTTTATCCCTGCAATTGATTATTGGTGACTAGAAAAAGGTAGAATGTTGGGTAATCTACTTGATCACTTATCTAGAATTATCAACAGCCCACTTGCACTCGATAGTGCATCAACATCAACTGGGGAAAACCACGCACGGCATCTGTAAGCTGAGCAGAGTGGAAGGGATGGCTTAACAGAATGCGACTCAAGCGGCATATACCGGTGGGAGAGGAAGAGGAAGGGTAAGAGGGCAAGTCTAAGAAACGGATGACAAGCATAACGAATGCTGGACTGCATGATGGCCTGGGGCTTGTTACGACTGGAGATGCTCCTAGGCGGCATGACAGCATGTGCCTTCTTTTTGTCGGAACCTTGCTGCATTGTAGTATGACTGTTCGCCATGGTTGCATCGCCCAGAGTACCTGTACTTTGCTCCTTGAATCTACCTGAGACTTGATGGCTCGAGTGTGTGTGGGCCATTGTTCTGGAGACAAGGGTGATTCTTGGTCGACATTCCCATCTTGCCATCCTCGAAGGCCGATGTGCTTTGATTTACCATTCGTTGAATGGCCATGAGGGCAGCGCCTTTTCCAACAAGTGTAACATTGCTCTGTGAAAGGAATAACGGAAAGGATCAGCACAATGACTAGAGAAGAAGCTCCATGTTCAGCACTGGCGATGGGGCACTGAGCACTGAACACTGAGCTAGCCTTCTGAGCCCCTAGCGGCTGTTTCTCGCAGCAGATGCAAGTGCCGATGTGCCCGCTGTGTGGGGCATTTCCCCGGATGTTCAGCGGCTAGTGGGGCCGCTAGAGAGTAAAGTTACAGCGGCTGGGGGGCCTGGAGCTCCCTCCCCTGGCCAGTTGCCCCAACGGCGCAGTCCGAGCATGGCTTGGAATTGCATGTTTCTGAATCCAGCGACACACAGGTGCTGTTGCTGTAACTGTAACCTGAGATGTGGCTTGCCTACTGTACTGTACACGCTGACACGGTACGGTACCTTTGGGCTGCAGGCGGGGTCTCGTCTCACGCGATGCTCATACTGACGGGACGGGATGCTGCCCGCTCCTCTGCTGGGTTGCTGCTGGGTTGGGTTGGTGGTGGCAGGCACGCGACTTGTCCTCGGCTTCTTGTCCTTCTTGTCCTTCTTGTCCTTCTTGTCCATTGTGCAACATAGCTGCACCGCGCAATCTCCCCTCCTGCATACCTACCTACACTTTCGCTGTGCGCCAGCTCTTTTCAGCTCGGCCTGCTCCGGGCAGTCCGACAACTGCTGGCCTACTCAAGCTGGCTCCTCGATAGTTGTTCGCCATGCTACGCTCGGTAACCTCCCGGGCTCCGCAAGCTACGGCGCCCACTGTCGCAATGCAGAAACGTTCCAAGATGTTTACTCGCAAGACTAGCGACAAGCTTGGGACCTACTACGTCCTCAACAGATGGCAAGGTACGCCGCCCAAAGTGCCGCCCGAGAGCGAGCTCTTCTCCATCTCGAACCAGCTCCTCGACCTGGATGACGAATGGAGCACTCACGTTCGACCCTTTGGCGAAGATGACGAGGCCCACATGCACAAGAGATGGAGCATTGTTCCCTCGCGCGAGAGCGCCAGAGCCAAAGCAAAAGAGATGGAGCAACAGGTCAACTGGGCTCGCAGGAGAGCTTTCGAGGCATCTTCCAATCCAGTCAACCCGTGGCGTCCTGGCGTCCACGACATCCTCTCCGTCGCCCTCCGTGGCCCCCCAGATTCACCCAGCAACCTCAACGCCCAAGGCATCACGCCAAAGTCAATTCCCCAAGCAAGCGCAACCTACACTCTGGACCCCCGCAAGAAGCCCGACCCGCTCATTGCAGTTTGCTCAGGAAACGGCATCCCTCAGCCTGCGCACGACAACGTGGAGGGACTGCTCGACTGGCTGCGGATGCGCCATCGACCGTCGAGGCTGGACCGGCAAACCGGTCCTGATTCCAACCAGGCCCTACACTTCACCACCGCTCTCGAGCAACAAGAGTCCATTGCCAGCCTCCGCAGGCTAGTCCTGCAAGCCATTCCATTTTCACTGGACGCCTCAGCATTCGCTTCCACACCAAGCCTCTCTTCACATATCCGCGATGCCTGTGTGAGAATCTTGAGTCGATGCGAACCACATGACGAAAGCTCCTCAGAGGCCCTAGTGTTCCTTGGCAATCTTAGACATAGGCTTTCTCCGTACGGCGCACATATCGGGGCACCTCTGTGCGGACTGGGGCTCCGGCTCTCAGCAGGTGTTGCCAATCCAGACGCGACCTGGATGTATTTATCCCATGGCTTTGCTCACGACCTCTGGGATGAGGTCTCTCATGCCATGCCCGATGTCATGAGCGCAATGGTGGCTTATACACGTCAGCTCAGCTCGACATCGGCAATGCCGTCGCTAGACATGTACGCGCAGCAACAGCTGTTGCAGACGCTGACGGGGATTCCAGATGAGGATCAGCTATCGACTCAATCGTTTCGAGCCCTTTCCATCTCTTTCTTTGGAAGAAAAGACACACAACAAGCCTTGCACATCTACCAAACTTACATCACGTTGCTAGGAAAGCTCGGTGCGGCTAGAACGCTGTGGAAAGAGTGGCGCTTGACAGGGAAACCTATTGAGGAAGAGATCGAAAAAGGCAGAATACAGGCACCGATGGGCTTTGACATCATGCATGCTTTCCAGCCTGCCATCGAAGGATTGCTCTTCAGAGTAGACTTGACGGAAATAACCGATGCTGCAGACGCCGACTTGACGGAGTGTGCCTGCGCCGACTACCAAGAGATTGGGCTGCAAGCTGAGAGGCAGGGATCCAACAACTGGCCAGCAAGTTCCCAGGGGCCGGTAAGGTCTGTAAAGGGTGGCCAAAATGACGCCCGTTACGAATTGGACCAACCGCTCGACATTTGGCTGCAGTCAATACGAACGCTAAGTCAGAAAACTAGAGAGCGAGCCGGTAACAAAGATGCAGGGACAGGGGTCTAGAGTTGAGTGTGACGGGGTCTGATTCGCTTTGTCACCTTAGAGCCCTATAAACATATTCAAGTCTCTCCTAACCGACAAGCTCTCCCTCGCCTTGAGCATGGAAGAAGCCAGTTGGCGGAGAAGCAGCAAAGACATCATACAAACTGGATCATGACTCCCATTTCTACCACTTTCCAACGCTGGAAACAACAAAGGATTAGTCCCAAACGGTCCAGATGATGCGGCCCATTCACTTCAGCCCTGCCACAGTCATGGTTGGGAAGAGAACTGTATGCCTTGATACCGGCATCTTGGAGCTGAGACAGTTCTCTTGGACCCCGATTGGAGGAGTGTGTCGTGATGGCTTGCCTAGCTGCATCAAACTGCCGACCTCATGCGAATCAGATCGTGAATTGCCACCACTAGCTTCTGCGTCCTTGGAGCGAAGATGCCTTACTACAGTACGAGCAACGCCCAACGTTTCACCACATCTGCGGGCGCTTTCATCTCGCCAACGAGGTTTACGAGGGTGAGCTTGCTGGCTAAGGTTCCAATGGCGCATGCATCCGGCTCGTGTCCGCTCCCTCGAGGCGCAAGATGAGGCCTTGGGGCAGCTCGGTGTGCACTGTGATGTTGTAGGAGTATATCGGATGGCCTGAGTCTGGACCGCCCTCTCATCAGCCCCCAGGTGTAGCCTGATGTACCACCCCCGCCACTTCGTCTCGTAACATGCGGCCTCCTAGCATCCCCCTCCCAAGTCTCCGGGAACGCGTTCGGTGGGTTCATGACTCTGATCTTCCTGCACCAGTCGCCCATATCAGATGCCAAGACGCTCGTGGACAGCTCCCTTGGCAACGCTGATCGCTTTGGATCCTCTGATCTGTGTATCTACTACCAGGAAAGAATGTACACACGAAGGTGTTGCCAGCCATGAAGTGGACTTTATTGTCTCAAACGATTCAGCGACAAGATCATCTGGTGTTGTTGGGGTCGCTCGCGTGTTACGTTGCGGTTACGGTTCAGCAGCGGGATCCGATTGACAATTTCTGCCGACGATGGGGCCACCAGACGGCGGTGGTGGACAACAAGCTATACATCGATGGCGGGTTGATCACGTATAGTTCGACGTCTCAGCCCCCGAAGAACAACACAAGTACGAATACCACAATACCTTGTCAGAGTGGTCAATAAGCCTCTAGAGCTGGAATAAGGAGGCTGATGTTTCCAGCGCACAGTTTTGGACTAATCGATTCGTTTACTTCTAGACCCGTACTTTATCTACCATGATCTCAACTCGGTGGCCAGTTCCGGCATGCCACCTCCTCATGGAAATCTCAGCAAGAACTCTACTATCCCCTCCGTCAGCGGGGGTCAGCTCTGGTCCGACGAGGTGAATAAGCGCATATATCTTTTCGGAGGCGAGTTCTATGACGAGACACCTTGGCCACCCACCCTTTATAGCTACGACATCCTCAATGATCACTGGACTGACCATGGAATGCCCGGGTCCCTCGATATCCAGAGCCTGAGCTATGGTGCAGGTCTTTCCGTGTCAAGTCGCGGGGAGAGCTATTGCTATGGAGGATGGATGAACAATGCAACCACTACCGACTGGAACGGCCCCGCGATATCAACGTCCTATCTGCTACGCTACGAGATGGACACGAATACATGGACCAATACAACTGGACCAGACAATGTTGGCCGCGCGGAGGGTGTCATGACTTATCTACCTGCCGGTGACGGAGGAATGCTTGTCTATATAGGGGGAATCAGAGGGACAGGCAACGGGTCTTGGGAAGGCCAGCCCATGGAGGAGATCATTCTTTTTGATCTACTAAGCGGCAAGAGCTATAAACAGAATGCCACAGGGGCAATTCCAGAGATGAGACGCCGGTTTTGTGCAGGAGTGTCGTGGGTGGACGACCAATCCTCGTATAACATGTGAGTGTTTCCCCCACCCGTCCTCTGCAGGGGCAGATGGAACTTGGTATTGATACACGGGGGTTAGCTATCTCTACGGTGGCCTCGGTCAAGAAGATGGGAGCCTTGGATTCGACGACGTGTACATCTTGACGATGCCAACTTTTACCTGGGTCCGGATGTATCCAACAGATACCAACGGCACCGGTGATTTTCCACATCACAGCTCGACATGCAACGTTGTCAACGAGGCCCAGATGATTATTCACGGCGGCTTCTTTCCGAAGAATGATAACTGCGACTCCAAGGAGCAGTGGGGTTTGCACAACCTCGACTTGGGAAAGCAAAACAAGGATAAGTCTCCGTGGGCCCTCTTTGACCCAGCCAAAACCAAGTATGCCTTACCAGAGGAAGTCATCTCGGTGGTTGGCGGCAGGGTAGATGGCGGCGCAACAAAGACGGCGCCGGCAGATGGCTTCATGCATGGGGATCTGCGCGTGCTCATGTCACGCAGGGCTTCTGTTGCGTCAAGGTCTCCTACTCGCAATGTTCCCGATGCAACGGGGAGTATGGGCGAAGGGGGTGATGAGGGATCGAAGCTTTCCACAGGGGCCATCGTCGGTATCGCAGCTGGCGGTGGTGTTGCGCTGGTCGCTGCGCTTCTTGGATGTTTTTGCCTCATCCGACGACGTCGGCGGCGAAGTGTTGGAGGAGGTTCCCAGCAGGCAATGTCCTCGTCTCGTCACTATCGTCACCCAACGCACCCCTCGAACAGCTTCAACCAGTACTCTCAAGGCCCGTGGAGCCCGAGTTCGTCCAACTTGAACCCGGCAAGTCCATTGACAAATTCAATGCCACGGCCACAGACGGTCCCTCCGTACACTGGCTCACCTGTGGAGCTCCCGGCAGCAATTGGAAGCGAGTCGCGACATCAACCTGGGTCACCATACTCCGAGTCTGGGTCGGCAGGCGAGCTCATTCGTGATGCTCATGGGAACATCTGGGTACCGCAGGTCAGCGTGGTACAGGGCCCATCCCATGTGCAAGGACACTCTCCCGGCGGGAGCTCGCTTTATGGCGACACACTTGGAGAATATTCTACGGGTTCTTACAAGGCTGAGCCCATCCATCCACGAGTTCCACCGCAGGAATTAGGCACGCAGACGCAGCAGGGGCAGTCTGGGCGCGGGTCGGGCTCTCCAACACATCAGACGTACTATCACCCATGAGATTGGTAGGGAAAACAATGAGGTCAGCTATGAACTACGTTTGGGACGTGATGGGCACCGCCCAAGTATTGGAGTGCAATTAAGAATTGCTCAGCGTGCTTGGAGTCATGCTTTTGGGGATATTGAGATGAGGCTGGATAAGACTAATTTGGGTCATGATGTTTGCCATTGAAATATTTCAATCATGAATACGTATACAATTACCATCCCGTCGGCGGCCGTTGCGTGGTAGTTCAACGACTTGACTCTATTGCTGAGGTCCGGCGTTGTGATCTGTAGTCACGATGACTTCTTACAGTACATGCAAGACACTCGTAGCCGGAGGGTCCGTCTACACGATTTAAGCACGGTATTGCAAATGTTTCAGGAGCCCCGGGATTTCGCTGATGACGCAATAGGGAATGCAGAAAGGCGATAATCAAACACATATGGATACTTGGTCATGCAATTTGCTAGTTTTGGGTCCGCGGCGAGAATAGCTCCATTTGGCATGACGGATATAAGGCTCTAGAAACAAGCGGCCAGGCAGGGCGCAGCATGGAGTCGGCACACTGCCACCCATGTGGAGCTAGGGAGAATGGCAGACAAATGGCATGGCCTGTTCTTTTCCTGATGCCATCGTGGGGGAGGTGTGCGCGTTTCTCGATCTACCGGGCAAGACGTGACGTGATGACGAGAACGAGATGAGACGAGACGAGACGGTGGCAGGCTGGGCTAAGTGAGGGCCTAGGGCGGTGACAACGTCCAAGCTTGGAGATGGTGCGACAGCGAAGAGCGTGGTCAATGGTGAAGCTAGCAGAATCTATCGAGGGAGGCTGACATAGTTCAGCGTTGTGATATTGGGACATTGGGACATGGATGAAGGAGGCGAGGAGGCCACTGCCTGGCACGTTTTCGGGCTACACGGGCCTTTGGCACATCACCCGAGGCTATTCGGCCGGCAATTGGGATGGACGCTAAATCAGTGAGTGGGAGATGAGCCGTTACCGTGGGCTACGGATAGTGTACTGTACTGTACACTACTCCCGTACGTTGGACAAGAAACCGGGAAAAGCAGAGGAGCCAGGGGTATGGGTATGGCTGGGTACGGGTATGGATATGGTAAACGGCGGGGTAACGATGGGATTCTCGGTAGCATTGCCATTGCGGGATACGGATCGTTCGTCTCGACTTGATGATCGGCGATAGATAACGCCATGGGCGGAACGTCTGAGACGAAGATGATGCAGTAAGTATATCGTAGGCTGCAATCTGTAGGGGATGGCCATTGGTAGCACCACACACACACACCAGCGCCAGCGGAAGTCAAGGTCATCATCAATGGTATTGCAGATGTCACTGATGGTGCTAGGATGATCATGGGCCGTGGAGCATGGATCGTGGAGCTTTGAGCATGGATCACGGAGCATGGATCATGGGAGTGAGCGAACACAAGACCTGATGGTGATGGACCTGGTCAGTTGACCCAGGGCAAGGGTACGGACAGTGATTGGCCAAGACGGCGGGCGCATGACAGGATAGGATCGTCTGGATTAGGAAGTACGACGACGACGTAACGCCGAGGATGGCGAGGATGGCGACGATAAGCTGGGCCAGAGGGCGAGGCGAGACAAGAGATAACAAGACGGGTTGGCTGGCTGGCTAGCTGACACCGCGATAGGCGAGTTCCCACGACCGACCTGGGTGCGGATGGATGCGACGTATAGTAGACGGATGCTATATGCCATTTCCAGCAGGCGGGCCATACTACATACATACATTACATACATGGTGTGTAGAGCAGGCAGGCAGGGGGGGGGAGAGGGAGAGGGAGAGGGAGAGGGAGGCTGTGGCCTGATAGCGGCTGCAGATATGGAGGGCGGCCTCATGTATGTACGGTAATCATCATGCCTGTACGGCCTCGGGCTGGGCCGAACAGATCTGCGGCGGGAGGCCATGATAAGGATGGATGGATGGATGGATGGATGGATGGATGGATCAAGGGAACAGACGAGCCCAGAGAGACATTGTATGATGATGAGGCGACGCCCCGAGCCATTCATCGCTGGGCTGCTGCTTGGCTGGGAGGTGTGATTGGCCCGCCTCTTGCCGAGAGAGAGATAACTAACTGTACGGCCTGGATGGTCCAATATGGACGGTAGGATAGTTAGACTACTATACATGGTTCTGTAACCTGTACGGATACTGTACAGTATGTACTGTAAGTCAGATGGCAGAAGCCAGCCTATATCCTGGTACGCCTTGTCCTTATCCTTGCCCTTGTCCTTGTCCTTGTCTTTGTCAGGATTGCGCACGATACCAAGCCATGGATGGCAATCCCAAGTCCCCGGCGGGAAGGGCGCGTCGCGTCCGTCGGAGGGATGACGCCCATGTCGTTATCTCGCATTGGCGATCCCCTCTGCCTTGTGCCTTGTGCCATTTTCTGCCTATGGCCCTTTTGCCTTTGCCTGTCTTGTCTGTCTTGTCTGTCTGCGTTCCACTTGCTGCAGCTGGACAGAATCGACGGAGCCAGCCGAGCCGGGGGAGGATCACCGGGGGATCACCGGGGGATCGCCAGCTCTTGTGGGCCCGGCGGTGTTGGTGTTGTTGGTGGTGGTGGTGTGACGGTAGGCTTGCTGCCATGCAAATGCTCCCCCCAGCTTGACTTGATGGCCCGCCCCATTTGACGCCTATCGGCATGTCTGGAGATGTGTCATGTCGGGGCGCATGATGTGATCTTGGCCCCTGGACCTTGGAGGTTCCCTTTGGCCCTGCCAGAGGTGGTTCCTCTTACTCACACCGTCGGCAGCAAAACTACCCGACGGGAACCCCTACGCTGGGGATATGACGTGTTTCTGGACCCTGATGAGCAGTCGGTAGTTGGGGAGGGACCCTTTTGGCCTCGTTGGCCTTGATGGCCTTGGCACGCTCTGCAGTACAGAGCAGTATGTATGGAGGGAGCAGCTTAGGCATGGCATGGTGCCGACTAAGTTACTGTACTACGGAGACTGACTACTGCGGTAGCGCTTCACCTCGAGGTTCGGCTCACAGGGATGTTGCTCTATCAAACCCGAGGCCCGTCAACGCCCCATGGCGTATCCGGGACCCTGATGTCTACTGTTCTGTTCAACTTTGCCAGCACAGTTGAAGGCGCTCTTAAAGATCTTCGTGAGCTCAATGGTGGGGATCAATTAGCTGACACTCGATTGCCTTGATCGTGGGCATTTGGATCATACTTCTACAGAGGGACGTGTTACGCTGGTCGTCAATGCAGCTCTCAATTACACCGTGTTCCATCACATTGCGCCGGCTAACCCATCCGCATCCTTGGCCTATGGAAAGATGCTATCCCTTAACCAGAGCTAGGTAAGTGGGAGTAGGCGATGGGGCTATCTTCATACTCGACTAGTTCCTGTTCCTTGGGCCATACCACCTTTCCAGATCTCTTCCCGCCCCTTTGCGTACTGTCTTTCTTCTCCTTCGTGTGCGTTGCCTCCCTCAAGGCGAAGTCGTATTTGCCATTCGTGTATCCATGCGATGCAACATGGAATTCCCGCTCTACCTGGTCGTTAGCCTTGAAGGCGAGGGTAGCGTGCCACCCTCTTGGATCTTTGACACGTTTGCCGTCAATCGTTGTGCTGTCGTGGAGGGTAGAACTTTACCAAGAAAAAGGAAAAAATCAGCACTGGTTCATTCAAAATTTATGTTATCCAATAAATATCGACCAACGTGATCTTACCGGATCAGGATTGCTCGAGGGGCAAGTTGCTGGTCGCGGGCTGTCGAGTAGGCCAAAGCAACAAGTGCTTGTTTCACTTCGGCACTGAATCCACTATCACGGTAGAAGAAATACCGGACAAGATTGGCACCACTGGCTCCAGACGACATTCTGTCAAAATTTGATTTGAGATAAAAGGTGGAATAAAAAAATGAAAGTTGATGGCTCGACTATTTCTGCCCGTCCGAGATTCTTATTTGTATTTGGCATGTTCAGTATCGTACTCTTTTCTAAGCGCTTGGTCGTCGGCAACAGTCCAGATCGTCATGCTATGAATAGAAAGCGACTATGTCTAGACAGCGACTGGTCTACTTACGGTAGCGCCAGTCACTTGAAGATGTGACCACCCTTTCGGCCACCCAAACAAATCACTCTTTGTTAGTGGGGGCAAGCGCCAATTCACCAACAGCTTCGCGCCTATTGCTCGCCATGCTTCGTCACAATGGAGCATTCTGGCAATAACGGGGACTCGCATCCCTAGAGCTGTGTGACAGCATACGCGCGCGCATGGATTGCGTCAAATCTCAACCTGTAGTCTGCTTGCATCGCTCCAAAGCAGGGATTGCCCAGTTCACCATCCACCTCGAAGCAAGTACCTCGTTGATGTTTGGACGGTCCTCGGGCTTGAAGGCCAACATGCGGCGCATAACGTTTAGGATAGCCTCCTTCTCCTCTATACCGAATACCTCCTGCTTAGATTCGCGCCGATATTTCTGCAAGTCCTCTTCAAATGCCTCCTCGATTGGTGGCCAAACCGACCGTCCCTTTCTGGGTTTTCCATTCTCCTCAAAGAATTCTTGTCGTGCTTCCCATCGTTCCCACCAGTCTTGGGGGAGGGGCCCGAGAACATCCATTTGCTGGGATGTGACCGTGTCCTCCGTGGCAAATTCATTGCTGAAGATTGATTTGATGCCTAGTAGCCTCCACCAAGCAACTGCAAGGGCCCAGATGTCGACAGATTGATGTAATGGCGATTTCGGTCGAAAGAAAGCTTCGGGTGCTCGGGCGGCTAGTGGTGTGTGGCAATCTTCACCAAGACGAGATTCTTGGACTGGATTAAATGCCTCTCCAAAGTCGCTCAAAAGGACTTGCGTATCTTCTGGTGTAAATTCATCCGCATACTTACCTAGCCAGACCGGTTCGACTGCTCTTGGTGGTACGTTTGGCGGTAGTGGCTTTCCATCAGAGCGGGTGATGGGAGTTTCCACGGGCTTCCCGTATTCCTCATGAAATTGCTCCAATGATAAGGTATCAAAACTACTGGGAAGCTTGACCAGAATATTCCGAAGATGAAGATCTAAGGAGGCATTTTTAGTAAGACAAAAGCAAGCAATTTCCAATGTCCAAATGGAAAACTCACCACCGTGAGCATATCCCTTTGAATGTACATATGCAAGCGAAGAAGCTATTGCTGCCGATAGAGCGCGGGCGATGTCAATGGGGAACAAACGACAGAAAGCGGCTTCTTTGAGGTCGCATTGCGCTGGCTGCATGGTGAAACAGGCGTGGTTTCCGTTGGGACCGTGAATGAAGAACTCATCGAGCGGTATGGGTATTGAGCTGCGCGCAGATTCCAGCGCAGGCAATCGAGACTCTTGAGGTGTATTGGAGAGTGCCCGAAGGACTTTTACCTCACGTGGCACTGAATCTGCTATCGCGACTTTCAGGGCAACATACCGCTCAAGAAGTGTATCTCGAGCGAGCCAGATGGTTGAGTAACCCCCATGACCAAGCTTGTCGACGACAAGATACCTGTCACGCATAGTGTCGCCGATTCTGATCGGATGATAGCCGCCCGGCACATACTTGTCGAGCCTTTCAACTCCATCTATCAAGTCGTAATCGAGCAGGCTGACCTGCTCCGTGTCAGCCATTTCCGCCGAATACGAGAGCCGGCGAAGGCGCGCTGCAGGCGTTGATGGAACTCGAAGTCGATAGATCAAGCTCCTTGGGTTTATTCCGAGCAGGCGATTGGTGAGCATGCTGGTGCGTGTCATCTGACTACCTAGTGTAGATAAGAGATGGAGCGCGGGTTCCATTTATTATCTACGGCGGTAGTTCTCAAGCCCGCTGCACATGCATTTAGGATAATGGCCGGGAAATTACATGACCCGTACTACCGAGGATTTCCTGCCCTCAGATCAGTGGACTGGTGGACTAGGTATCACACCATGTACCAGATTCTCTCGACAACCCGATAGGCCAATTTTAGGGAAGAGAACAAGTAAACTTACTACACAGCACTCTACCATGCCCACGAGCCCAGTATCCAACGAATATCCGTCAGGATATCACGTACGCGAAACCACGCGAGCGTTATTCCTCCCATGTGTCCTTTTTGCCAAGTGGTTCAGGTGTCCCATCATATCGCGCTCGATGCTGCCATGCGGTGCACTTACAAAACTTCATTCATCGTGGAATATGATGCGTATCAAGGTAGTGACAAGGTCCCTGCACATTCATTCCATGGTGGGTTACTGATGCCTACCTAGGTAGGTTCTTTATGCAGACAATGCGTCTGACAGCCAAGAGACCACTCATCCATGGTAACGAAGGGTAACCGAAAGAACCGCCTCATCGCCGTACAATCTTCGCCGCACCCCACCAGCTACAGGTCTTTTTTAATCGGGATTTCGGAAGCAAATCTTTTCAGACCAGTCAGATGCTGTGTTTAAAGTAACACCTTACAATTATTTGTTGATGCCTTCTAGGCTAGGCCATCTGCTCCATCTGTGCAGCTGGTGTGAGGCCACGGAGCTTCAGCCTAGTAGTGTAGGACTTGAACACTTCCAAATCATTTTGTTGCATGAATGGCCGTGAACCGTACGTACAGTGCCGCTTCAGGCCGATATTGGCACATGATAATGTCGGTTCAAGTGTCAGTCCAAACTCGTCTGTCACAGGGCCAGCTACAGCACATGTCGTGCGGGCACCGGCAAAGCGGCCTCACTTGCGGCTGCATCGCCTGCTGCTCCTTGGCACCACCACACACCACACACCACACACCACACGCCACACGCCACAGAGATGAATAAGAGGAAAGGCCTTCGAGTAGCCGTACAGCCTGAACATGAGTGGAGGCATAGGAGGGGGAGGGAGGGGAGGGGTGATGGGTAGCATCACAAGGTAGCAATGAGTGACTGAGCACGGCCGTGACCCCCCACGCCGATACCCCGAGGATGGACGTTTGCGAGCGGAAATGCGAAAATCAAAAGCGCCAAGACGTGGGAGGGCCTACTCATTCTTGTTCTTGTACGGAGAACAGCCCGTGACCTATCGACCTTGAGAGAGGTGTGGGTGGTATCTATCTATCTATCTATCTATGTACCTATCTATCGCGTGGACAAGATGGCTCCGTTGGTTGCGGAGGTGTTATCAGCACGCAACGGGCAGGACACGCCAGCTTGGGCCTCCCTCGACCCGTCGACCCGTAGCCATCATGCATCACTGCGACTGCGACTGCGACTGCGACCCTGACACTTTGTGACCCTTTGCGACCCTTTGTCGTTGATTTGCGCCGCCGCCGTCTTTGTGGCGCTGGCGCTGTCGGCTTTGGCGTTGGTGCTGGTGCTGGTGCTGGTGCTGGTGCCGGTGCTGGTGCTGTACAGTAAGTGCAGGTGTTGGTGTAGGTGGTGCTGCTGGTGCTGCTATTCACTGATTGTGACGCTTGCCCCAGACCCCGCACTGCACGGACGGGAGCTGCACTACCATCAACGCTACGCGTGTAGCTACATGCTCAGGTACATTAGCCGCAGAGCTAGAACAAGACAGGGCAAACAAGACCCTCCCAGTGCCCTCCTCTTTGAGACGAGTGCGAGAAGACGCAGCTGGCAGGCTGGCTGATGCTGGCTGATGCTGGCTGATGCTGGCTGTGGCTGGCAGGACGAAAAGGGTTCGTTCTGCGCGCATTCCAACAGCTACAGGTGCGGGCAGGCCACTCAACCACACAAACACTATGCTGCTACTGTATGATGCAGTGCAGTGCAATGCAATGTAGTGCAGTGCAGTGCGACACAATACAACTCGATGCGGATCACGGCCGATACGGAGCCCCGTGCACAAGACCCATTTTGCCATTTCCCATCCACGATATGTGAATGTGACCGTGGTGGGGTTTCACAATGCCGATATGACATGTACAGTACAATGTACTTGCGATCGAGATGGGGTTTCGCACCATAGGTAGTTCTATTTACCTTCTCATGGTGTCTCTACAGAGTACAGGTTACCAGCCCCGCGATTCACAAAGACGATGCGGCTGGCTACAATTTGTACATAGTATGGCATACATTCACCACCACAGTCCACAGTCATCAGACTTCCTTGTCCGTACATGTAATTTGTACATACGTACCAAGACCATGTGCAAGTCCGCGGTCGAGAACTCTTCTGCGTGCGGAGAGCCAAGAGTGGAGTGGCGCAACCTCAGAGTCAATCTACTATATCCGAAGACCCGGGCAACCCTGATGCGCAACTCAGAGGCTGAAAGGGGAAGGGCAAGGCTTGGAAGGGCAAGGGGGGTTACCGTACTGTACTGTACATGGTCCAATAAGGGGGGGGGGGGCACCGCGGGGATAGGGGAAAATAGAAATTGAAATAAAATTTAGAATTAGAAACGAAAGGGAAGGGGGAGAAAAAAACTGGAAAGGAAAGCAGAGGGAAAATTCTAAAACTACCTTTGCGGGCCGCGGGCTGGCGTACGATTTGGTGTTAGACCCCGATTGCGTAATAGGGCGTGCGGGCAGCAGCAGTTCAGCAGCAGTCCACCACGAATTGTACGGGACGCGAGGGGACTTTGGGGTGGGGGGGGGGGGGG